>VXAL01002654.1:94558-123785 GCA_013399475.1 Chauna torquata
CAGTAAAAGATATGTTACTATATACTATATACGTTGAACTAAACTATCATTAAACCTGCATGCATCATTAGGTGTGTTCCTACATAGCAGGATTGTATTCAACAAGCAAAGATATGCATCAACACATAAAAATACAAATACATGCTATAGGCAGGTTTATGAAGAAAACAGTAGAGGTAAGAAAATCTTTTTATTTTTATAGAAATCATAGATTTAGAAGAAATTCTAGTTATTTACTAAACATACTAAATAAATGTTTTATATAATCCATTATTCTACACTGGCCAAATCATATTTTCATGAAACTGTCTTTATTTATATAAAAAAAAAAAAAACTGTTTGTAGAAGTACTAAAGAAGAATGTGCTTTTACCAAAACCATACTAAAGTTCTTTCAACATGCACAACATCAGCATATGCAATGCCCAAGAAAGAGAAGCAACATATTTATATTCAAAATTCTTAAAGGAAAAGGCCGATATTTACCAGTCTGTGGATCTAGGGTATTCTGTTTCTGCAAATTCACACTACTGGCAAGTGCACTGTTGAAACCAGAAGTGAACCAGCTCCATTGTGAATACAAGACTGTATAATGACTTTCATTGAAACCTATGTTCCTTGCTGTCTTAGGGAACTTCCATAGATGAATTAATTAAAAAGTCATACAGAAGTGAGAAAATTAGAGAATTTACATTGAAATTCTTCCACTCACTGGTAAAATTCCTTTTTTCTTTCAGGAATCAGTTCTATAGATTTCTTTCTGGTATTGAGATACAACTGTAATAGATAAAGGTAGCAGGAAAGAGTAAAAACAAGATTCTGTTTTCAAAAGAAAAATCTGATTAGATTCACAGAGTACAAGATTTCATTGGCACTTCACAATTTGTCAAAAATTATGCATTTCTACTGCAATCCACAGACAGCCACTTCATGTTGTATGGATAAATGTTCTGGTACAACTGCACCCTCTAACACTGTAAGAGGATTTAACACAAAAGCTAATGCATTTGCATACTATCTGAAATGAACTAGCTTTCCCTTTAACCGTACGTTCTTACATTAGAAATAACCTAAGAAAAACAAAGAACATAAACACAAAAATTACCACACTGGATCAAACCATTGGTTTTATCTTGTACCCAGCCTTCCACAGTTATCAATAGGAGATACTTCTGGAAGAAATACTAGTACTTGCCCATAGTCCTAAGTACTGAACTGAGGCATTCGCAGAAGAAAGTTCTTCCCAGCGCTCATTGCTATGTGGCTGCCTTACACTCTCAGAGTTCATATTTTGTCACCTAAAAAACCATCAAGTTAATATAACTTTCTGTATTTTTACTCCTCACATAAATGCTTAAGCCTTTTCTGAATACTATTGTATATTGGGATTTATTACAATATTTATTACAATAGAAGTACTACTTTGTAGTTCCTTGCCTTTTTACCACCCCTCTTTTTTGTTTCTTTCAGTCATATATGTTCTTAGTCCTCTCTCATCCAAGTGGATCCCAATCTTTCCAATTTCTTCTCACAAGCAAGTTTGCCCTTATATATAACACTTTTTGCCCATTTCTGGATCTTTTTCCACTAAAAACAAAGCCCTTCTGTGTCAAGAGGTAGAATTTAAGAGGTCTGACTTGTCATCTAAAAATCCTATCTAGTTAAACTTATTATCTTGGTTTCATCTAGCCACTGGAGAGAGGGAGAGGCACTTCCTGAGAGGAAGGCATCTCATCCTATCACAGGCATCTAAGATAGGTGGGAGGAATCATCCATCCCCCGTAAGAAATCCTTTGAAGATGAGACTACCAGTTTCCACTGAGTCACACGGAGCAACCAAGGGAAAAGGAATACTAGCAGTTTACAACAGTACATTACAAATATTCCAATATTGCTTTTTTTTCTTGTTCCTGACACTACCCCATACATTTCTGACTATTGATTAATATAAGCTGAGATATTCATTGTCATGGTCATGACAGTATTCAGGTCATTTCCTTGAGTAGTTGCTGAGTTAATTTAGAATTGAGAATGCACATGACTATTGCAGATCTTTCCTTTGGATATATATAACCTCAATTCTCTAGATAATGGTGTTCATCTCCTATTGAGCTACCAATTTACTTGGCATTGAATGTTCCATTAGATATCCTGGTAAGCACCCTCAGTCTCTACCAACACAAATAATCTGACATTCTTTATTGAACACTGACTTTGTTAATCACTTTTGGATAGTTAATAAATATCCCAAAAATTATAGGATATAATCAAGCACTATCCTACTATTCAAGCCTCATGTTTGCACTTACTCTTTATTTTATGCATATATTTACTTCTGTTTTTCAGACATACCCATAGTCCTAATCCTGAAAGTGCCCAAATTTCTGATCAGCGTGGAAGCTTGTATGAAACAAAAAGCAAAATGTCCACAGAGTATCCGTAGTGTCTTTGTGGAGAGAAATGTTTTTTTTCCCCCACCCTAAACTCTCTTTCTGAAAGTAAATGTGCTTTTTCTCCTACTTCCACACCTGCCAAGGCTAGGTAAAAGCAATTTAAATTAAATACATAAGAGCAGTTAGGTACACTGGATCCCCTGTGCTCATAAATCCCAAGGAAATTAATGAGATCCCATTATTCAGCAGTGTAGATTATGTTAAAAGATCACGGGAAAAAGCAGACAGTCAACTTTCAATGATGAACGAGTATGTTAGAAAAAATAGTGAATCTACCAAATGATATTATTACTTTACATGTAAATTTACTTATAATTATCTTTATTTCTTAGAATTCTGTTTTCTCAATGACAAAAAAATTGTGTGATCAGATGCAACTGTTTATTTCATTCTGAAATATTGCAAACATTCTGTCAACAGCTTTACAAACAAAACAGAAAGACAAATGAAAGAAGAGTAGTAAGTAACGTCTATTTCACTATTTAGATACAAATACTATCTTCTTTCCCATGAAGTCTTGTAGTTGCTCTGTAAATAAGTGACATTTCTTTTTCTCAAAGGAAATCATATACAATTGGAAAAGCACTGCATAAAGAGTGGAATGTGTTGTTCCACTTAAAAAACTGATATATGATCTTAATAACCAATCATAGACAGAATCATAAAGAAGAAATATGGCTGGCAGACAGATGGACTAGTCTTGGTTGCGTTCAGTTATTGAACTACTCTATGCTTCGACTTTTTCTGTTTACAACATGGAGAGAATGCATCTCTTCACCCCCTGAAAGCCTTTGACCATACACTTTAAAAGTGGTTGTAAGGTGCTCTTAATCTGAGCATGTGAAAGTTCCTAACCTATTTACTACACTCATCACTAAGTTATTTCATAATTTTGTTACGATATCCAACACAAGAAGACCTTTTGTATCCCCATTTTGTCTAACACAGGTAAAACCACAGCTGCTTAGTAGTTTAGTCATGAGCCAGTCACATTTTTTTTTTCTCTTTTCATTCCTACCTGCGCTTCTTTTTCTCTGAATTCTCTGAATTTCTCTCTCATTCTTTTTTTTTCTGTTTTTTTTACATTGTAGCTGTTGAAAAAGAGTCATAGTAAGGAATTTGTACTTTGGTCTTAAAGACAACAAGACTAAGTCAATCTTCCCTCTTCTGGTAAGAAATTGTTGTGGTTTAGCCCTGGCAGGTAGCTCAGTGCCACACAGCTGCTCTCTCACTCTCCCCAGGTGGGATGGGGAGAGAATCAGAAAGGTAAAAGTGCAAGAACTCATGGGTTGAGATAGAGACAGTTTACTAGGTAACGCAAAAGCCGCGTGGAGGCAAAGCAAAACAAGGAATCCATTCACTGCTTCCCACGGGCAGGCAGGTGTTCAGCCCCTTCCAGGAAAGCAGGGCTCATCAGGCGTAATGGTTTCTTGGGAAGACACACACCATCACTCTGAGTGTCCCCCCCTTCCTCCCTCTTTACCCCAGCTTTTATTGCTGAACATGACACCACATGGCACGGGACATCTCTTTGGCCAGTCTGGGTCACCTGCCCTGGCCGTGTCCCCTCCCAGCTCCCTGTGCACCCCCAGCCTCCTCGCTGGCAGGGCAGCACAAGAAGCAAAAAAGTCCTTGGCTCTGTGTGAGCACTGCTCTGCAACAACCAAAAACATCACCACTATTTTCATCAAAAATCCAAACCACAGCATTGTGTGAGCCTCTGCGAAGAAAATTAACTCTGTCCCAGCCAAAACTCAGCTTTGTAGTTTCTGATGGATTTAACTGCTGAAAAGTCATTTCTGGAATTTGGGAAGCACTGTCTCCAGCACCTTGTATCAATATTTTTAAAGGTCTTCAGTATGAATACTAAAACATTTAATTCAGCTAAGTATAACAGAAAACTTTATTGTTGGGTAGGAAACACCAGACTGATCATACTAAACAGCTTATCTGAGCACGTGGATTGCTACAGCAAGGACTAACAGATTGGAATTGCAGCAAATATCTTCATTAGTTCATGAAGGCAAGCATCATTGCAGCATAGCCCCCGTGTTGTAAGACAGAATGCAGTCTTCTATTTATTTGCATATGCACAAAAAAGATGTGTTCTTGCATATTTCTGGCTCACCCAGTAATTTTGTGGATTCTAAAAGGATATCAGTTGCAGTCTGAGAGGTGACTGGACAACTTGAAGAAAAAGATTAGATCCACCCTCAAAGTGAAACAAATATTACTAACTTGAAGTGCTTCTTCCTACTAATATTATTTGTGTCTCACCTGGTCTCTTTTGGTGTCTCAACAGCTGATATTAGCCTTATCTCAGCATTAAAAATGAGAGAAAAACTAACTTTCTGAACACCATTGGCAAGTTGTCCGTGACCACAGAAGAACCTGCACATCTTTATTTTTAATGACAAAAGGAGAGAGATTTAGAAAAGCAGTTAATGCAGCTTCCATTTATTCTAATTTTTCTCTTCACTGCTGATCAGTTGCTGAGAAGGTAGAAAATATGGCATGACCAGACTGTCAATTCTCTCTAAATAGTAAGAGACATATTATGAAGGGAATTTCATATCTCTTTCTATAGGAATAAGAGTAGTTCCCAATCGACTTCCAAATAAATAGATAGTTCTTTAATCTGGAACTCCAACATCCAGTTTCTGTAAGACATATTAGGCTCAGAATATCAGTTATGATAAAATTAGTGTAATGTTGTCACAATTGAGATAGTCCAAGAACTGAAAAATTCATTAGACAGCTGGATAAATCAGGCAAGAGAGATAAATCAAACAAGATTTCAAGCACACAAATTCTTCAAATTTTGTCTTTTAAATTAATGGATTTTTTTTGGGTGGAAACAATACTTTAAATGCAATATTGCAATTTAAATGGCAGTAAAATAAAGGTAGTTTTAACAAAACCAAGAATTGAGAAAAACAAAAATAGCACATGCTAGTATTTCATCATATTTGGATGCTATCGGTGAAAGTTCTTTACTGTATTACATCAAAACAGCTAAGGTGCATAAAGCTCTTTGCTCCAGTGAAGAACAGTAAGAAATAATGGTCTAAATGTTAAAAGATACCAATTCACAATATCTGTGAATAATTGCATTTACATTTTAATTTTGTCAGTATATGACAACAGGGGTGGGATTTTGGAAGGAAAAATCTTTGCTGACCATCATTCTCCAAAAGTAATCTTTATTGCATCTGACCAGCTTTATCCATCTGTGCAGAATATAGTGCATTTAGTGTTTTAGAAATTACGCTTTCAATCATCAGCCGTGCAACAGAAAAAAATATCAAAGTTAAGTGCCTAAAAGTGTATAGCTGTCTTTGAATTCTGGTGCATAATTATGCAAGGCAAACATTACACATTTGTAGTAAGTGATATTTACCTTCCTTACATCCAACTATTTTTCTGTTATAGAGGAAAGTCGTGCTTTTAATTTGTAGCTCCTCACATTTTTACTATGCAAACCAATGAAGCAATAAATTTGTTTGTAATGAAGGAATATTGCTGCATATTGAAATTTTAATGATAATGGCATCACGATACAGATTTAACCTGATAACTATGAAAGAGAACAATATAACCAAATTCATATACATTCTTGTATCTACAAAGAAAATATAGCTCTGAAAAGTACAAAATACTATTATTCCTAAATATGGCTTTACTGATTAGTAGATTGTTCACAGATCATAAGCTCACCACTTCTTCAAATAGATTACTCAATAAATAATTCTTTGCAGATAACATTTTGTTTTAATAATAACTTTTGTTTGTCTTTTTTTTGTATGAACCGTTTTAGATAAAGAAGAACAATCTTTCTCACGTATGAATGGGCCAGAAAGTAGATTTGCAAACTAATAAAAAAGAAAAAATCAGTTTTTTACCTCAACATAGTGTGAATCTACATGCTACCTGCTTCTCCTCCATTAACACAGTGGCATTTGCAGCCTAATTCCGCTGCTACCATTCTTGAATTTTCTCCTTTCAACAGAAACCCTAAATTCATATACAACCTTCCAGATTACCTTACTTCTTCCTATTGCTTAAATCTTCAATGCCAGTAAAGAAAACAGTTGCCTTTACTACTCTCTCTTTCTTACCAGCCACCTCCTAAATTTCTAATAAAACATAACAGTTGTTGTATTCAGGAACAGTAACACCTATATGGACTTTTCTTTGTTCCTCCAGTTGAAAACATTAGAAAAATCGCCATTAAATCAATTAATCAAATTAAATCAAATTAATGTACTGGTTGGAACAAAAAACATAGCTAAATGATCTGAGTCAAATGGTGAAAATTTTGGATGTACAGCAACAATTTTCTTTATCAATGTCTTCAGAGAGGTGTGCGAAATTGCCATAGTTTACATGGACTGATATGAATGCCATTCTAAGTAAATTGTTATAGGAGCAATACAAACTTGGTATTTCCATATCAGAAGATTCTTATGAAGGATATTTTAAAAAGGATTTTAATACTGAGAAAATTAGCAGTTACTAATGCAATTTGCAGCAATCATTCTCACACACACACACACACACACACACACACACACTGAATACTCACTACATGGCATTATATGTAAGTCTGAGCAAGAACTAAAGAATAGTCCTATATTATTTCAGTCTAGGACACATGCTATTACAGAACTGAGGGTCATAACACTCACAGGTAGGATTGTTAAGCAGATTAAAGAGAAACTGAGAGTAGAACTGAGACTTGCAACCAGGAGGGATAAGGAATCATATATTTAAAACATTCAGATAGGAAACTGAGAAACCAAGTCATCCAGCCTTTGTGCCTTACTACTGAAGAAAGTTATCCTCTGAATTCTAACTGATTTGATACTGAACCTTTCTGTAGCTTTGAGCAAGTGATCTGGCCTCTTTATTTGTCAGTTGTTGCCCTGTCTGCTTACCTTTGTGTACAGGCCATTTAGAAAGTTCGTACCAAAACAAACATCCCATTTTGACAGTGCAAAAATTCAAACGAGAGCAAAGTGATAAGTACTTAGTATTAAATAATAAAATTGTTCAAATACAAAATCAGAATGAAAAGAAAGGTCCAAAGATGACTCTAATGTCTCTCAAATTAGGACTTCTGGAAAATCTGCACTATTTAGATTAACAAGTATTTAAATGCATTTTCAAAAGTGAATTAAAAGCATTACTTCATAGAGGTATAATGGTTTACAGGTGGCAAAAAACATTTCTTACTATATAAAAGTCCTAACTAGTGAAAAGAAAATAGAGCATTTTTTTCAAAATTCAGAAGCATACAGTGTTTCAAATGAGTCTCCATCTGACAGCAATAAAACTGTTCTTTTACTTTATGGTGGCTTAAAAAATCTAAAAATCAACTGATTACAGAAAGATGATTAATAGGTTCATGGGATTAAAACTCATACGGGTTCCTACAACCATCTAGTCTTTCTTTATGCATGAGGCCCCAAAACATCCAACCAATAATGCCCCTGATGAATTAATTTATACAGTTCCGCTTTACAGCTAGTCAATCTAGTTTTTAACTTAGAAATAGTTAAAACTGCATTATTTTCAGCAACCTTTGAAGAAATAAGAGCTGCTTTCTATGGGATAGGTACCTATATATTCGCTAAATGTTTTGACTTAGATAAATGGATGAAAGACAACAGCTTTAATTATAAAATACTATTTTACTCTTGGAAATCCTTCACTATAACCTTGAATTATATAGTTATGGAATATCAATGCATGATTTCATACTGTTTGTCTGAAATATTCGCACAACATCAAAATACCACATGAAATACAAATTAAAAAAAAAAATCATTAGGCTCATTCATTGGAATGTTTTGTGACAAAGATAAAAGATCAGCCTAATTTATGAAAATCCACTCCTGGAACACATTACCATTCTGTGGGAGAGTCTAAATAACATCTCTCAAATCTTGGATCTCAGCTGCATTAAGTTGTAATTTTTACCTCTCTGAAGAAATAAGAAGTCTGGTGCTCCTGTCCATGCACCATTTAGGAATGCTTTCACTTTTATGAATATTAGGTCTGCTCAAGGCAATGGAAAAAAAACTGATTTTTAGGTAAGCCTGAACAAATCATAATACAGAGTAAGAGACTTCAACAGTGATGGAATGCTTTCTATCACTTTGAAGACATTGGCCCCATGTATCTGAGCAATCTAAAGTTAACAGAAAGGCTAGCTATAAAAATAGCATTTTCTCTTCATGTACAATTTTCAGATTTCATGTTCATAGTTGAAGAGCTGAAGATACAACTCCTATCCAAAATCTTTCTGAACCATGTAGAAATAAAACAAAACAAAACATTATACAGCCAGTGCTCAACATCAAAACTTGCTACTTGGACAAAAGCTCGTCAGACTAGATTCTGGTTGCATATAAAGTGTTGTATATGAAACTAAGTACTTTATTTGACAGTTCTCACCAGTCTTACTTGCCTAATGCCATGGAGGCAGGGTCTGTGATGGAAACACGCAAATTTTGTTATTGATTTCATTTAGCATGGAATGATCCTTCTTGCATTATGTTTCTTGTATGGTAAATTGAAGTGAAAGTTAATTATTTTGCCTGATTAACAAAGAAAATGGAATAAGTCATAAAGACAAGAAAAAGTTTAAAGTTGTAAAAAACTGTCACCAAGGTTATCAAAGATTTGGTACAGTCTCAGATCATCCTAAGAATGGAACTAAATGTGTACAAAGCCAACATATACAAAGAAAATGATTCCTAGAATAGCAGAAACTCACTAATCAAAAGATTTGCATGATAATCATCCATCTGTATGAAGCACCATATGGCAAAGAAGACTATAATTTCACTAAATATGCTTTCTAGGAGAAACATGTTGCTTGTGTTTTCAACTAAGTAAAAAGACAAAACCTAGTCATAAATGGCTGATACACCCAAGTGAGGGAAAACTTTTGATGTAAATACGAGCAAGGCATTGAAGGCAGCATGCTGCGATAATCACACATCGCAAAAATGTATTTCAAGTGTATAACATATTTAAGAAAACAGTTTAGAGAAGAAGAAACGCAGTGGGCTACAGGCAATGAATTATATGTTCAAATCTTCATAGGATTTATTAGTTAATTTCAGATTACT
Source organism: Chauna torquata (assembly GCA_013399475.1). Classification (NCBI taxonomy): domain Eukaryota; kingdom Metazoa; phylum Chordata; class Aves; order Anseriformes; family Anhimidae; genus Chauna; species Chauna torquata. The sequence continues at coordinate 104,150 of VXAL01002654.1, forward strand.
AACATATCAAAAGCTGAATTCCAGCTTAGCTTTCAAGGGTTGTATCTGTAAAAATAATAAAAAAAACCTTCAATATTATTTTCTTATACACATTTGAAATAACAGAAAAGATTATCAAAATTACACACGCGTTACACATTAATATTGACATAAGAGAAAAATTTTTGATCATTTTTAGGAGAAAGTGGATCGTCTGTAGGAACACTTCCTTCCTGAACTCACTGACAAAGCTTCTACCAGCTTCTTGAAGAAAAGAATCAAATTGTAGCGTAATTGTATAAACTACTTTCCACTTTATCTTTGCAATATTTGGATAGCTGTGCTGTATTAGAAACATGAGCACACTGATTTTATAGTAAACAACGATTTTAGCAAAGCACTTCATTTGATAAGTATTTTAGGAATGCAGTGAAACTGCATGTGCGCTCAGGGGTTTTAATAAATAAGCCAGCACCTTGTTTCAACCACTGTTGAGGCAGCTTTTTAGGAAAAGTATATTTAAATACTTAATAAATAACAAAGACTACCCTTGCCATTATGGTATATAAATACATTGCTTGCCTTTTACAAGTCCAGAGGCATAGAGAAATGTCAAATTAAGGAAGAAACAATCCATGTCTTATTGCTGAATGAGGCTGTTTCGTGGATATCTTGTTATAAATAGGGTAAGTGTGCTAAGGAGTTCCAGTCTCTTGACTTTGAAGAGGAGGGCAGACAAATCTACTTTTGTAGGCTTATATTCTTAGCTATTTGGATCTAGCTACATCAGCAGAAGACCACTCAGTCAGAAGGCACAGTAAAATTTAGGACTAATTTTCAAGGAAGAGAACAGTTAACTCTCAATCAATCTATGGGGAAAAAGGCAAATAATAGCAAAGGGAGTAAAAGATGGGAGAAACTTGATCAACTGATTGGAACTATATAGTAGAAATACATAATTTCTTTTATTAATCTAGGTTTATATAAGGCAATGTCTAATAGGAACTTGCACCACAAGGAAGTACCTTATGAAATGTCATTTTCATTTTTGGCAAATGAAAGTCCAGAAAACCAGCTGAGAGATTCTGTTTAGTACACATTGTTTTTGACCTCCACCAATCATGCATTTAATAACTGGAGAAAGTGTTTCTTGCATGAAAGACCCTCTTGTCAAGTGACCTCTGAAGCAACAGAAACTGCCACAGAAATTAAAACAAAATTAAATTAATTCTTCAATTAATTTAATCTAAAGAGATGTTACTGAGAACACAAGTGACCAAACTAAAACTTCATTTAATCTCTTTGGATGAAACCCTGTCCCACAAATCTGGGACAGTTACAGCTGTTTATATATGTCTTTTAAAGAGAAGGGATGGAAAAGATAATTAGTATTGGCTGGTAATCACAAAAAATGCAAGTATAGGGCAGGTAGGGGCCTCTGTTTAAAGAAAGTCTCGTTACTGATGGAGTCTTCCCAACTTCGTATATAGTTGCACGTACCTGTCACGTTCATTTTAATGAGCTCTACACAGAAGTCACATCTTTGACCTCTGGAGTGCAAAGATCAAGTTATCATAGTTTTACTTCTTGTCAGAAAACTCTGGAATCTATTCATATCATGGGCATTCGATGACTAATTTTTTTAATGAAACTTGGCCAAATAATGAAGTGAGAGTCAAATTGATGTGTTGCCTGTAGCCTCAGTGTCCATAATTGATTCATCTTTAAATAATTACCATCTCACCTACAAACCTGCCAAAGCATGTTTGAAGACTCAGGACTCCCTGGAGAGAACAGTGTTTTATTACTAATTGGTGTTGTGTTAGAGAAGATGGAAGGAGAAGGAGGCTAGGTTTAATGCTACTTCTTCTTCAACGTTAGCATAACGTTAGCTTTTTATGCTGGTCTTTGGTGTTCCTATGTTTTTATGTTTGTGCAGTGCTCACCTATATGGCTGGGAAGCTAGTACGCAACTATATGAAAGCTATTTGTAACTGCAGGCTAGTACTGGGTCTCCAATGACAAAACTGCCAACTTCACCTAATTTTAGCAGCTATGGTGTAGTAATTTCAGTTTGCACTTTACCTTGTTTTCTGAGGAGAGTTAATGAAAGTGAGGCACACACTGAACCTGGCTAGAGCAAAATGCAAAATAAAAGTCAAAAAAGGTCTGCTTTTTTCACAGTGTGGTGGTTTTACCCAGCTGAGCAGCAGAACTCCACCACAACCGCTCTATCACTCCCCCTCCTCAAAAGATGAGGGGGAGAAAATACGATGGAAAAAGGCTCAGGGGTTCAGATAAGGATAATTTAATTAAAGGGAAAAGAAAAACGGGGGGAAAAAAAAAAACACAAGCAAAGGCCACACGGAAGCAAAGAGAGAAAAAAATTCTCTGCTTTCCATCAATGAGCGGTGTTCGGCCACGTCCTGGGAAGCAAGGCCTCAATACACGTAGCGGTTGTTCAGGAGGACAGACGTCTTCATAACGAGAGCCCCCCTTCTCCTTCCCCTTCCCCAGCTTTTATTGCTGAGTGTGACACCACCTGGTGTGGGATATCCCTTTGGTCGGTTCAGGTCAGCTGCCCTGGTGATGTCCCCTCCCAGCTACTGCCCACCCCCAGCCCACTGGGTTTGGGGGGGTTTGGAGTCTGGGTGCTGTGCCAGCGCTGCTCAGCAACAGACACAACACGGGTGTGGTGTCGGTGCTGTTCTAGCTACAGGTGCAGAGCACAGCGCTGTATGGGCTGCTGTGGGGAAGGTTAACTCCATCCCGGCCAGACCCAGTACACACTGTTATTTATACTGTAAATAATTATACTGTGTAATTATTTCAGAAAGATGGCAGTAGCCATGTAGTAGCTCTTAATTTTTCTTTTGCTAAAGTAAATACACCCATATACATTCATCAAGGGAGCTACGATACTGAATGTCTTTTTCACAATATTAGAAAATGGAAGTTGAAGTGGTTGGTAAAACAGTTGCAACCAGAATCAGTGAGGGAAAAAAAAAACCTTTCCAAAGAAAGGAGAATGACTTTGGGGTCACTATACATCCCTACACTCACAAACTCTGGTTTCAGTTTCTGTTTCATCTACAGATTTTTTGTTATCTTCTGTAAGTCTCATTTCCATGACCCGGTTTTTGATCTGTTAAATGAGAATTAAAAAGCATTCATTTCACTTCCCACTTCCCTCAGCTCTGGTAGAATTCCAATTCAGAATATAGCAAAGGGAAGAGCCTGGAAATATTGTCTGACTGTTAAGATTGCCTCTAGATGGTAGCTGTAAAAAGCACAGTCTAAAAACAGTAACTTACAAGGAAACCCTAACAGCACTTGGTAATGGTTTAGAACTCTCAGATTTGAGCCAAACAAAAATAGCAGACATTTCAGAAACTTGTTAACCCGAGAGCATTATTAAAACTTCAAGTAAATTTCACTCCTTTTGTGCAAGCTAGACAAGATACAAGCTCTCAGTGGCAGTTATGCCTCATTGTTCATGTGGGACCTTGAATTTAAAGCAGATTGATGTTTTTGACCCAGATCTAGAAACGATACATTCTGCATCTTACTAGACGGACCCACTAGAGTCATTTACAGTGCCGCTGCTAGTAGAGGTCTTGGCTATGTATGTTTACACTGTCCTGTGAGCCTATTGTCCTAAGGCCAACAATGGCCTTAGGAGTAGCCTGAAGACATTCTCTGAGAATGGTGGGCCATCCACATGGGTGTGCTTAGTAACTGGGTACATTATTGTGCATACCTGCATAGGCCGTCTGAGGTTTATCACAGAGATTCATAAATAATTCAGCTGATCATAACTGTTCCCAAAATCAATACAGAAGAAGTAGTTGTCTTCTGCTGCTGGAACAGGCAATATGACTACTGGTTATTGAGATAGTTTTTCATGGGTTAATAAATTTTAAGGTTAAAAGCGATCATTAGCAAATCTAGTGTGACTTCCTGTACTGCAATTACTCTTTGTTTTTTTTTCTGTTAATTTGGCTGTACTAAATCAAGCAACTTCACTATAGTTGAAGTAACCAATATTTATTCAAAAATAACATGAGGTAGTTCATTATTTCTCTTGATAATTTGTTCCAATGGTTAATCACCATCGCTGTTAAGTATCAGCACTACATTTCTAATTTTCATTTCCCTGACTTTAGTTTCCAGATAGTCTACTTCTTGTAATAATTTTCTCCTTGATTTGAATACTTTTACTACCCAGTATTTTCTCCACATAGAAGCATTAATACATTATAACCAGATGGCTCTCAACCATGAAACTGAATTTGGTGAAATCTTTTAATAGAAGTTATATTTCTAGACCTCACCCCATCTTTGAGTCTATCTTCTATACCCCCTTCAAGTTTTTAAACATTTGGACATCAGTATGCTATATCATATTTCAAAATCAGTCCTACAAATGCTATGCAAGGAGAGTGAGAATATATCCTTACTGTAGATCCTCACTACCTATTCGATATCTTATACCCATGGACTGCACTTGCAGTCCATTCGTTTGTCACAGCGCTCCATTTGAATCTCCTGTTTGATTGCTTACCCACTGCTTGCTTTTGATGCATGATTCCACTTGATTGCAATAAAACACACAATTTTGAATGACTACCAAGCTATCTAAGTCACTCTCCAACTGTCTTGTCACCATCACTTTGCTATTTTGCCCATCTTAGCGTCATCAACATATTCTACCAGCAATGACAAATCACAACAATATTTAATAAAATGAAGCCTTGTTTTAGTAAGTGCAAAACCCCAAATGAAACACTTCAATTTAATCAGAATTTTCCAACGACTTTCTGAAATCTACTCAGTCAGTTCTTGGTCTAAATAACACGTGTATAATGCTGTGTTTCAAATCAGAATGTCATGTAAAATCTGTTAAATCATCCTTATCACCAAACCTTACATCTCACAGAATGAAATCAAGCATTGTCCAGATTCTGCCTTGCTGGGAGCAGTAAGGGAAAACTAATAAAGAGTGTGTCATACCTACTCATTTGTACAATCAGATGGGACCCTATAAGGCACAGAGAACTCACATAGCTTAGAAAATCACTGCTAGCAAAAGTTCTTGAGCTTGCATGCATGATGTGCATGCACAATATAGTGACAGCCACATTTAACACTCCCTTAAAAGCAGTATTTCTGAAAGATGTTAGAATAAAAGACCATTTTATATAAGATATTCACAAATAGTAGATTCGAATATGACAGTGTGAATTTCAACATAATACTAGCTTCTTAAAGATAATTGCAGTAGATCTAGTAATTCTCTGGGACTTCACATTATTTACAAAAAAAAATTTTAGTTACCTGTTTTATTAGGAATGGAAATTATTAGTTCATTTTTTCTATTATATTTATAGGATATTATTGTATACTATGCTTATAAAGACATTTTACCAACTCCACTGTACATTTTCAATTACCAGCCTCCTATTTCCAAAGAATACAGACAACATAATTTTAAAAACTGCAGGAGAAAAATACAAAGTTGAGTATATCAAAAATAAATAAATAAATAAATAATCCTTTATCATTTTCCAGAATCCATTCTCTGTCTACTGGAGGCAGGAGAATAAACATAGACCTTTTAATACTAATGAGAAAAGTGCTCTTGTGCAAAGAGGAACAATTAATGCTAAGCAAGATAAACAGCAACGAGGTCAGAAATAGCACTGTAACTGTAAAGCATACCATTGATTTTGGGGTAACAAAGTAGATCAGTTAAAACTGCAAATAATTTGTGGCTGTGCATGTCATCTATACAAGTATATAGCACATGTACATGGTAGAGTTCTTTATGATAATACTAATTAAATAGAAATGACTCTCAGTGGGTAACATGGAGTTGGGGCCCACCCAAAACCCAACACTTCACTGCCTAGCCTCCTACCCAACTGCAGAGGAAGAGGTCGTCACTTCCAAGCTCCAAGGAAAGAGGCTCGTAATAATTACAACAGTAGGTGCACATTCCTGAAATGTCATAGCTCTACCTATTTGGCCTTTGCTCAGGACTTTCATCATCTAATACCATCACAAGATAGATTCACAAACTCCAAGCAAAGCACATGGCTGTGTCTGCTTTAACAAACGCATTTTTAAGAAAGCTCTTTCTTCTCAAAATAGATCTTCTGTTCCTACAAGAAGAAGCTTGTTACTAGGAGGAAGGTCTTTACTAGAAAAAAGAAAGTATTACCAAGGATGTAAAATGAAATAGGGTGTCAGGATTTAGAAAGTGCTTTAAATCTAAATTCTTATCTACTCTACTGCATCAATATCTTACAGAATTTTTATGTTAAATCTAAGTCAAAATTTTGGATATTTTATTGTGTACCTGTTAAAATGGAGTCTCATGTGTGTTCCTTAACTCCCAATGTTTGTTAACCAATTGATTCTTGTGCATCTGCTGAAGTACCAGCACAGCCACTGAAGTCAACAGATCTCAGTCAGGTCTAAGTGCAGTACTGATTTATCTATATATTTGAAGAAGACTTAAATAAAGATTGAAGACCAAGATCAAAGGCCAAATCCAACCTAGATATTCATTATGTTAGAACAGTTTGCTTGCTATTTTCTGTAGCCAGCAATGTGCAAAGAGTGAGGTGGCCAGGGTTTGATTCCTCCCAGGGTTTGATTCCTCAGATTAGGCAATTAGACACCTATTTACAATTGATGAATTCTGGCACAAATCCAGGTAAAGACTGAATTTATACTCCAAACTTTTAAAGAAAGGCTTGGGTTTCTGTCCCAAAAGCTGGTACATCTGAAAACTTCTCCAGTTTTTCGAACTGCACCAGTTGGTCTAATACAAAATATTAATTTACAAACCCTGCCTTATCTATATCAATGTCATTATTTATCCATTCTGTTACTATACCCATGAAAGCTGAAAGCCAGCTTCCAACTCAAAGACCTTTCATGGTCCGTAAAAAATGCTGCTGCATAATAACTCATAAAACAGAAAATGATCCTTTTAACTGATAGGATAATTATCTTCTTTGTCTTTCTTTTGCTACCAATCTAACAGAGAAACTTCATTTCAACACGCAAAGTATAACATTCCTATACATTTCAAAAACCATGAATAAGAAACCAAGAGAAAAACCAAACCAAACCAAAAGAAGATATGTTTTTTATGTAAAGAATACTTAACAAATTGTTTCATTCAGAGAAAACAGCAGTAATATACACTTAAGTGAAAAAAAAAAAGACATTTATCTAACATGCCTTGATTATGCCTGATGTTACTAGTTTTCTGGTCAGTTCTAATGAGATCACTACATTTTGCTTCTGTGAAATTGAATAATGACACTATCTCACATGTGAAGAGCTTTGTCATGTGCTGATGAGAAGTACTATACACTAATCAGGTATTTATGAAGTTTCCACTGCTTGCACTCTCCAGAAGAACTATTCTTTATCTACCATGTTGGATTAAAAAATGCTCTGTCTTCAACCAGCATTTAAAGGCCTTCTGGCCAGTACAAGTGCAGCTATGACAAATATCATATTTACTTGCTATACATGATATTTTTTGCTATGCCCATCTCTATCCTGTTTCTTCAATTCCAGTCTTCCTGTTGGTTTTCTCAGTAGACTTCCTCTGCAACGTCTGGGGGAAATAATACTCACATGACAGAAAGAGCTTCATAGCCACCAAGTAAGAACTGACAGAAGCAAATTGAAAAAAAGCTTCTAAACTTTAAAAGTGGATTCTTTATAATTACAAATGCAGGATCATTTTCAGAAACATGATTTTCACATTGACAATATGTCTTTCTCTTTACCTCAGCTTCCATTTGTAACATGGTGGTTTTAACGGTCAACTGTTTCCAAAATATTTTGTCTGGCATTGGTCCTGAAATATGAGAATCAACCGAATATCTGTTTAATTCAGTTTCTGTTCCTTTCCAACAGTTATTCCTAGACCCTTCATAGAAGGGTACCTGAAACTTCATTGTAGCAAAACATTAAATAGATTGCTCACAGATAAATCTTCCTCTTAATGTAATCCATCTACAGCTGGCAACTGGCTGTAATGTAACTGTCAATGTAATGTAATTAAAAATCTGTCAATATAACTATAATGTACTGTCAATGTAACTGCAAATAACTAATGGAACTACACATATTCTTATTATTCATATAACACCTTGAATACAGCTAAACTTTGGACTTTTGTTTATATTTTATGGAATGTATTTTATAGGCAACTGTTCTCCGGTCTGGGCCAAAATGAGTATCAAAAAGCACATCCTTTCAGCAAAATGAAATTTCTTCATTCAGATCTATTACTACCTTTTTGCTATACTACTCCCATCAGATGACAAATTGAATTATTTTACTTCCATAATAGGAGCTGGTATTATGTATCCTAATACTTATCTGCTTCCTAAATTAGAGAGTCCCTAACTTTGCAGTCTCCTTTCATTTTATTCTAAAATGCCTTTGATAACTTTAGAAGCTTAACTTCAGTCAATATTTATGGAATATTTTGGAACTGTAATCTTTCTTGAGCCTAGGCACACCTACCTTTTAATTTGACATCACCACAGAATCATTAAGGTTGGAAGGGACCTCTTGAGATCATGCAGTCCAACCCCCTTGCTCAAGCAGGATCAGCTAGAGAAGGTTGTACAGGATTGTCTTGAGTTGGGTTTTAAGTATCTCCACAGATGGAGACTTCATAAACTCTCTGGGCAACCTGTTCTAGTGTTTGACAACCCTTACAGTAAAAAAGTGTTTTCTTGACTTTTCAATTCACTTCAACTTCACAGAAGGCAAGTTGCGTATGAAAATAATTTTCCCATACAAAAGCAACACAAAAGTAAAAATGGAAACACACAAGCTAAGATAAATCTCAACATTATCTTAAGGCAGAATACAATCATTTTCTGATGAAAAATATTTTGGAGCATACTGGCTCTAATTTTCCTGTTTTCTGTGCATTCTCATCCACCCATTCTGCAAGCCTGAGCTGTCTCCTCTGAGAGACTTATTGTTGCTGTGTCTATACACAGAGTTCATTGTTTCAAGTGCTCTGCAAGTCAGATTAATTAAAGTATTCATTTTGTTTATTTCATTGCTGTTGAATTAAGGTAGACATGCATCTTGTAAGAATAGAAGTACTTTGAACTTCTACTTTAAGAGGACATTCCACACAAAGTAATTGATTTTCCTCATAGGGACCAATTATAAAATATGAAGGCAAATGACACTGATATTGCACCTTCAAAATGACCAGCAGAAATAGTAACAGAGGAAAGATACTTATTTTTGGCTCTTTGCATAAGTTGATAATAATATATATATTCATAATGTTTTTGTTAGGACTCTGACACACATTGAGGAACTTCAGTAGGCTTCAAATGTTCATTTAAATCTGTTTCCTTTCTATAAACTAGCTGTGAACTGTGACCAGAAAGCCTTGGACCTTCTTCAGCTTGTTTTTCTATTCTTTACTCTTTTGCTTCCATGGTAGAAAAGATGAACCCTGTTGTTGCTGAACTGTTCCTGTTCCTGACAGGCTTACAGAATAGGTGCTCCATGTATAAAGGGGTAGAGGAGATATTTGCAGGCATTTACCAACAGGATTGCAGGAACTGACGTTATCACGCAAGAGAAATCACCAATGGCAATGTAAACAGTATCAAGACTGAGGAAGAAAAGCAAGCAGCATTATTACTAACAAAGGATTTTCTTTTGCTTTTAGATAATGCTGTGTTCAGGGAAACAGGAATAAATTGTTTTTTTTTCATTGATTTTTTGGGGCATTCCTTTTTACATAGAGTACTTAAAGAAGAGTGGTCAACTCAGCTTGGCATTGCAATACATTGTTTATCACTGATTTTAGTTAAAGCAGATTTTTGTTTCAGCGGTAGTAATACAGCACATTAAGCTATATCCAATAAAATCAAAAAATAATATAACTCTTTTGCTTAAATAAATGTCCTTCTTACGCTTAAATCTGTTATAGCCTAACAGTCCTGAGACTTTCTTGTACATCTGTACTCTGGAAAACTGTGTATGTTGCTGCTCCCTGTGACTCAGCTAAGTGAAAGTCAGACAATGAGGCAAAGGCAAACACTGGAGTGAAGATACCACTGGAACAGCCACAAGAAGCTATCAAGTAAATAAACTCCATATGCAACCTGGGACTAAGCTTTTAAACAGCCTCCCTAGTTAACAATGGGATCTTCTTGTAAATTTAGACTTGAATATACTTCTATTACTTCTATTACATACCTTCAAAGACACATGTTAACTCTCATATCTTTTGCTGTCACGAAGACGCTTCTGTCAGTTAGGGGTTGTTTTTGTTGTTGTTTTTTAAGGAGGGTACACTTTCCACAGTCTATGACTCTAAGAGTCTCAATACCTACTGGTGGTGCAGCACAGAGGATACAGTAACATGAAAATGTTTTACAGTTTGATTAATCACACCTGAATTAACTTTGCAGATACTATACTTTGTATAGTATGGATTAAACTAGGCACAAGGCCTCACACCGAACAATAAGGATAAAACAAACTCCTGAACAGATGCTCATTAATTGAACAGTTTCACTTGATGGTTTCACTTGATGACTCTGAATTAAACAATGAAAGAGGAATTCTTTCTTTAAAAAAGAAAGGAAAGCAGTATGCGGTCACATAAATAAAGACTGTTACAAAATGAGTAATCTCAAAGCAGCTCAAATATAACTGGGCAGAAAGTGCATCTTTGATTCTGCAACCTTCATATTCTTTTATAATAAATTTTATAAACCAACAGTTTTACAGGTTTTAACTCACGTAAATACATTAGCATTCAAAAAGCATATGATTAAAGCTGGAATCTATCCTCCAACCTCTTGAGCTAAGAGAATATATGTATTTACATACACCGACAAGTTTTATCCTTGTATGTGGAACTGGAGCATTGTAACGATGTTACAAAATCCTGCTGGGAGTAGGGAATACAGCATCTCAACATTCCTGAGATTCCAAATTATTCCATATTTTTGAGTGCAAATTTCCAAAGGCCTCCATCAGTCTTTCCTACTAATTTTAGATTTCAGCCCCTTTTATTCAAGTCATTATTCAAATTACTAGTCATAACAAACTTAGAAAACTACAGCTGAGCAACACTGTTGATCTCTACTGCTAAGTAGTCTATTTTTAAATAACTTACTGATTATATACATTATGAGAATACAATTCATGTAATAACAGGTATATACTACAATACAAAATATATTAAATATATTTTGCAGTCCTTCATTATGGCATGATCACTACAAATAGTCAAACTTTGTAAAAGCATTAATGATTATGATATCAAGGTGCTCAGTGTGGCTGGTGAGAAATACTATTTTGTAATGAGGAAACTGAGGCACAAGCAGCACAACAATTTGCAGAAGAGTATGCAACAACCTTTGGCTTGTATGCAAACCACAGATCCTCTCACCACTCCTCTTACAAGACAATCACTATAAACATATTCATTGATCTCTGCATGTTAGACACCCTTAGCATAGCTTTCTAAATTATGAGTTCAGAGAAAAAAAGCCTAAAATTTATCTTGATCGATTTTTATAAAAAACTACTTCATAAATTCAAAATCATATTTGAAGACACTTAAGTGCAAAACCGTACTACAGGGAATTTTATCTAAGCATTAGAAAATGAAGCCTTAAAAGCAACAACAAGAACACACTTTCGAGAATTGAGCCAGAGGTAGAAGCTGTGGGCAAACTGGATTCTTGTCAAAAGAGAGTGGTACTATTTCAAATGCTCATTTTCTAAGTACTGAAATAATTAAAAATCCATGTTAATTTTATGTTGCAAAGGAAACTTTTTAAAAATTCTTATTTATTACTTTGTCTCTTTTTTTTTACATTTTTCCTTACAGTCAATTCACATTTTGAAGATCATATTTCCTTAGGGTAATCTATATTATATTAAGGCATTATTACAGAGCAAGTTGCTGCCTATTTTCTTCCAGTTAATGTTGGAGGGGAAAAAAAAAGTCTCCAGAGAATAAAATAATTTCAATATTTATCCTAACATTCTTTAAATCTGTTTTTTCTCCATCTTTGCTTTTCTCATCTTTTTTGTATTCCTGATTATTATACTGTACCATGCCACACATATGCCTCTTTCCTTTAATTACTTTTTGTACTTACTTGTTCATCCCCATTTTTACTGCTTGTCGCTAAGCAACACGCATAATATTAGGACATACATTCATTTATCTTTGAACATGTTCTACTTCCTATTTGTGTCATTCTTTTCCAATACTTTATCCCATTCGATTTTGCTATCAATTTCCACTTTCTTACATGTCTTGTTCAGAGTGACTTGCCTAAAAATACCTGCACAATTTTTAATATAATTCCTAAACAGCCAATATAGTTTTTAATACTCAACATTGATGCTCTTTTTTCATTTTTTTCACTATCCAATTACAAAAAATAAAAATAAAAACAGTTGATACAGAAGACATTCCATAGTAAAAAGAAAGGTATCTGTTAACTTGCACAGAGGCATGAAGTCAAGGACAGAAGAAAGGCTACCAAGAATGGACCTGCTGAAACGGCAAAAGACCACATGAGTTAGCATCTAAGATTCACCTGGTTTCATAAATGTGGCATGGTCTTGGAGGTAGAGAAAAGTGTAAATTAGATGCAGCTATGAAAAAGGAGCTAATGTGGGACTTAAAAAGCAGAATGTCTTGGATAAACCAACTACTTCAGCAATTAGGAAATGGAGAGGTTTGGTCCTGTATCTGTTTCTTGAAATCTGTACAGAATAGGAAACAGTTTAACTTTCACTGAAAGATCTTTAAGTCTATATAGACATCACAGGTGTCTACTTGTAAAAGTCCATATTTACATAAAAAAATCAGAAAGCTTGGTTATAAATTATTATAAAATATGACAGAAATTCAATCACCTGCCATTCTTGCAGTCATGGAATATTCAAAAACCCAGACAGGGTTATGCTGGGGTAAAAAGTGGTTAATAAAGTCCTAAGGAATTAGTCTTGCCAAATAACAGATGCTGCCAGCATCAATCCAATTTTCTCTTTTAGAAAAAAAAATACTTAAGAGGAGCAGAAACAAGATATTTAACGTGTAGAGAAATAATGAAATCTAGCCTCCTGTAGATTCCCTACATCTCCCTACCACAATAACCTGATTCCCCAGTGACTTCTCCCGTTACAATACTTCCAATTCTTTTCATGCTTCTCACCCTTTTCCTTCTTCTTGCACAGCTTCCTCTGCTGTGCTATATATACATCTGAATATATATATTATACACATTCACTAAAATTGATCTTCAGAAAAAAAGAACAACACTTAGGTGCGGGCAGGAGAACAAATTAGTTAATTATAGTCTTGTTAATCAAATGAGCCAGTGACTCCTTACCGACCTTTTTTACTAGATGACTCCAGATCAAACTCCATTTGAAGTGGTTATGAAGCCATTTGTCAGCATGAAAAAGTTAGCCTGAAGAATTTAGTAACTTTCCAACACAAGAAGCCAAGAGGAAAAGAGTAAATAGTTGATAAAATTATTTCAAATAAAACTTGAAATGCCCTTTAAATTACACTAAAACGTTTAATTTTTTTTTTTCCAGAATTAGTTTTCCAGTATAGAATTAGTATAAGGAACAATTTCTTAGGTTCTTCTACTGGAATAACAATCACGATGAAAAATTCCAGTCACGGCATATTATAGAATCATAGAATGGCTTGGGTTGGAAGTGACCTAAAAGATCATCAAGTTCCAACCCCCCTGCCATGGGCAGGGATGTCTTCCACTAGACCAGGTTGCTCAAAGCCCCATTCAACCTGGCCTTGCATGCTTCCAGGGATGGGGCATCCACAACTTCTCTGGCAACCTGTTCCAATACCTCACCACCCTCACAGTAAAGATTTTCTGCCTTACATCTAACCTGAATCTGCCCTCTTTCATTTTAAAACCATTACCCCTCGTCCTATCACCTCCAGCTTTCTTGCAGGCCCCCTTTAAGTACTGCAAGGCCACTGTAAGGTCTCCCTGGAGCCTTCCCTTCTCCAGGCTGAACAACCCCAGCTCTCTCAGGCTGTCTTTACAGGACAGGTTCTCCAGCCCTCTGATCATCCTTGTGGCCCTCCTCTGGACTCTCTCCAACAGGTCCATGTCCTTCTTATGCTGGGGGCCCCAGAGCTGAATGCAGTACTCCAGGTGGGGTCTCACAAGAGCAGAGCAGAGGGGGACAATCACCTCCCTCGACCTACTGGCCATGCTTCTTTTGACACAGCCCAGGATATGGTTGGCTTTCTGGGCTGCAAGCGCACATTCCAAGCTTGTGTTGAGCTTCTCATCCACCAGCACCCTCAAGTCCTTCTCTGCAGGGCTGCTCTCAATCCATTCTCTGCTCAGACTGTATTTGTGCTTAGGATTGCCCCGATCCAGGTGCAGGACCTTGCACTTGGCCATGCTGAACTTCATGAGGTTGGCACGAGCCCACCTCTCAAGCCCGTCAAGGTCCCTCTGGATGGCATCCCTTCCCTCCAGCGTGTCAACTGCACCACACAGCTTGGTGTCGTCGGCAAACTTGCTGAGGGTGAACTCAATCCCACTGTCCATGTCACTGAAAAAGATGCTAGAAAGCACTGGTCCCAATACCGACCCCTGAGGAACGCCACTCATCACTGGTCTCCACTTGGACATTGAGCCACTGACCACAACTCTTTGACTGTGATCATCCAGCCAATTCCTTATCCACCAAGTGGTCCATCCGTCAAATTCATGTCTCTCCAGTTTAGAGACAAGGATGTCATGCAGGAAATTTATGCATGTTTATGCATAAATAGAAGACAATGCAACTATGTATATTCACTAACTTGGGTGAAGAATTAACATTGCATCTGGTACTGTACTGCATATACCACATTTGTGTTACTCATTGAAAAAAGCGTAGATAAAAACCTATAGAAAGAAGAAAATGTTCTGCCAAGTTTGCTATTTAGATGTGTGAGACAAACAGCTGAGTATGTATGAATCAAGAGACACTGTCAGTTACAGTAGAAGAGATGAATCAAAACAATCAAGCAAGAAAACATGAGTTGTTCATTCATCCATTTCCTAAAATTCTTCAGTTTCAAAACAAATTGACAATACTAGAAGTTTATAATCAGGGGACAAAGAAAGACACACATAAAGCACAGTAGGCATGGCACTGGTTGACTAGGAATATCCTAAAAAAATAAAATAAATCCTTAACACAAGGTAGTTATAAAAGGATCATTATTTTTGCTTTGCTAACTGTACTTACCAGTTAAATTACAGAGATCACTGATCCATTTCTCAACAGCAAAACTGCATTTTAACTACGGAATTTGGCTTACTTTCAGCAAAGACTCATAACTTGCCTGGAAAATAAGACTTCAAATCAAGGAGGACTTGATATCATTTCTTTATCTGTTTCTGCAGGCTATTCTACAACATGGAGTGATGCATTACCCTGAGAGGAAGATCTGAATTTGTTCCTGTATGCTTTCTGAGGTGCAATATGACCTTTGCGTGTGTCTGAGCAACCCCAGGAATGTACTCTACTGCTTACAAAGTGAACACATATTCTGATGCCTTCTACTTACTAATTCTGACAACAGGCTTCAATAGCCAGTCAATTAAGTAATTGATTGAAACATCATAACCCCGCAAAATTTAGGTTTTGCTGAAATTGGTTCGTGGTTTCCAAACCAATTCTTTCATACTTCCTATAAGGTGCAAATATTTAATCAAACTTTGTAAATATAGCACTTTAACTGGTATAAGGGAAAAAAACGTCACCCTAACTAGATATGAAGACTTGGTGAATTCTAGGTTGTTAGAAGAAATTTGGAATTGGGGAAGGAAAAGAGGAAAACAATCTCTGCTTCTGAGCTACCCAATGGCCTGGACATCAGGAATGTGCTTCAGAGCTCTAAAGCTTACTGGCACTTGATCATTAACTTGGAGGAAAAAGTCCCAAAACAGAAAAAAACATCATCTAAATTGTCAAAAGAATTTTTCACAAGTTCAGTGTTTGTTAAACACATATAAGGATTGGGAGTAGATTGAATACACCTGTAATACTCATACAGAACATACATGGCATTTCCCATACCACGACAGAGAGATCATGTCATGCCAAGTAGACCTAACAGAGGACATAGAGCATTGGTGCTACACTGTGTTTTGACAAAAGGACCGTCTGCTCATTTTTTCTTGTTAATAACCGGCAGGTTGTATCCAGCTATAATAATAATGAAAAGATGTCACACCAGGTTACTCAGACACATCACCAGATGATAGAATTGGAAACTTCAAACTTCGACAGCCTTGGCTAGGCTGTGAAAACAAATAAAATAATTCAGTTAGAAGAGT
Organism: Chauna torquata; assembly: GCA_013399475.1. NCBI lineage: Eukaryota > Metazoa > Chordata > Aves > Anseriformes > Anhimidae > Chauna > Chauna torquata. The sequence continues at coordinate 120,556 of VXAL01002654.1, forward strand.
CTATGTACAATGCAGAGAATGTAATTACAGCTGTTGTACAATTCTAAGATACAGAACCTTGATAGGGACAGTTCATAGTTGAAATGGATCTATGAGTTTCATATGGAAAACTGTAATAGTTCATATTAGTGAAAAGTTCCTAAAAAGTATGAGAATATTCCTAGGAAAAAGGCTGTCGTTTTACAGAAACATGGGAATAAAAACAGCATATCTGACAAATAAAGAGTCCTCTCCTTCAGCTCACTGTGTATCACAGTGGTCATCATCACATTCCAAATAAAAAATAATTATGGACCACTTTACCCAATAACAACAGGTTTTTTTTCCTATACCTGATTAATAATCAACACAGACAAAGAAAGAAAAATAGGAAAAAAAAGCTGTGAATTCACAGGGGTGGGGTGAGATAGGATGAAAGAATTAGAAATGAAAGGACTTGGAGATTCTACAAACCAATTACCAACAGGGTAACAAAATGCCATAGAAGATCTTTTTGCAAAGGAAAACAGAATTTAGTGTGAATCAGTTACCTTTCATATTACTGCTACAGAACCAAAACACAGTGTTAAGAAATCTGAAGCCACAATTTCTGATCAGGTCTGAGAGAAGGAAGTCTACAGTGGGGCAATGAAGGCCTTTTCGCAGACAGCTCTTTTCAAACAAAACAATAACACAAGAGGGTATGTTTCTCCAGGCTATGTGGCAGGTAAGTACTGTGAGCGCTCAAGGATGATATTAACAAAGGTTCCTAACTGACTAGCATTTTATTGGGAATATCTAAAATTGTTCACAATGAGAGGAAGCTGAATCCTCTTGACTCCACTGAATCAATGGATTGAACAGAGCTTTCTCTGTATGAACTTGCTGATAATGACAGTGAAGTTCTGTGTGAAAGCCACACATGCTCTTTCTTATGTTTAGATGCACTGTATTTGTAAGAAAAAAAAAGCTAGGAAAGGCATACAGACCCTGAATACACAGAAAGACATCATTAAAAGAAGTGGTAATGAAGTTAACAAAATTTGTTAATTCAAATTATCAATAAATGAACACTTGGAATTTTTATCTGCAGCACATCAGTGAAGCACTCTCAATCATTCTTTCAGCTGTATTGTTGAATCACCAGATAGTCGCACTAGACAATCTCTGTTGGGAGAAAAAAACCACCATTTACTGCTATCTTTTTGGCATAGGACACATCTTACCTAACATAGCCTCAGGCCTGACGCAGACTACTGAGCTGCATAACTATAGTAATCCAACTCTTTCTACTGCAGAAGAATCTTTTGTTTTGGCACACTGACTTCTTTTTAACCATTCCAGTTTGCGTTCTGTGACAGGTGGACACATTTCCAAGTCTTAAGATTATTTTCCAAAATATTAAGGATAGTCAGTTCCATATGTCTACCTAACTAGGTAAATGCCACAGTTCTTAAGACTGTGGAGGAGCTAGATGCTCAAAATGCTCTCATTACCCAGAGAAACAGACCTCATTTCTCAAAGATGAAGAGAAGAGCTCAGATTCTGGAATCTATTGTTTCACATATGTATTACTATTTGCTTAGTAGTATCTCACAAAATCTCTGGGAAAGAAATAGTACTTTTTCTAGGTATTTGTATACTTCCTGGTACAACGTGACCCTAGTCCTTAACTAAGTCTTTCAAGTGCTAATGTGACTTTTGAGGTTCTTGTGCTGTAACAGAAATCTTAGAAGCATAAAATCATCTGCTCCAATCTTACGTTGAAAATAGGGCCTTAGATTAAGTTATCCAGGGCTCTGTGAAGCTGAGCATTGAATATTTCCAGGGAGGGATATTCCACCACCTCTCTGTGTAATTTATTTCAGTGTAAATTCTTCACAGCAATGAAGATTTTTTTTTTTTCCTATATTCACACAGAATTTCCCCTGATGCAACTTGTACACATTACCTCATGCCATGCTACATCCTTGCGCTATGCTTTTTAATGATTGTATGATTTTTGGTACTGAAGAATCCTCTTCTCTAACATCACTGATGTACAAAAACACAAGACACAGCACATGTTCAGGGGTATCTGTAATCTTATTTTTTCTAGGATTCCATAACAACAGGTGATCTTCTCTTTTTATCAAACTTACTTTAAGAGAATTTGCACAATACACAAAAAATTTGGAGGAAAATTTCAGTGGATAAATTTTAAACATCGAGAAATCATCTTAAACTATTAAATCAGAACTTACAGCATTATGCTTTTCAAGCATATGAGGGAAACACTATGACAAAAGAATACAATAGATATAAATCTGATTAAACAAATAATTCTGTGAATAGTTGAACTAATGATGCATGACTTCCTGCAGATTTGCATCTTATGATTGACTGACTTTAGAGTCTATGATGAAATCTTTGTCTGAAGCTTCTCTGCAGTTGGGCCTTTATAGGGTCTGACTTCCATGTAGACTCTCCGGTGCCTGTTAAGATTCAATAACTCATGTAATGGCCCTTTCCTCTGTTGGGGGCACTTACAGCATCTCTCCCGTCTTCTTTGTTCCCCTATTTTTATGAAATTTGCGGAAATCCAATTATTTATTTGATCTCAGCTCTTTGTGATATTTTGCTGAAGCCAAACTCTAGGTTCCAAAGGTATCAGTGAGAGGACATCCATCATCATGCAAGCCTTGTAAGATGTCAGTTAAAAAAGTCACAGATGTAAAGATGAAACATGAAGACTTTTATAAACTTAGTCAAATTCAGAAATAGAGGGACTGCTAAGAGTCATTTAAATGGTATTAATATTTTACTCTTAATTTAAACAAAATACTAAAGATGAAGTAAAGGGTCACTCTGCAGCTATCTCATAAGCAGTACATGCTGCCAATTAACATGTAAACATTTATTAAATCAAGTTATAACTTAGTCTGTCATATTAAAAACAAGTGCTGTCATCAGGTCTTTCTTTGAAGTTGCTATTAATTTTTGTTAGCATGCAGCATTACAATATCCTCGTTTCAATTCTGATGCTGATTAGTTTTCTCAAAATGCAGCAGAGATTGTAAGAAAAAAGAACAAAAACTGAAAACTAGTAAAACTGGCTAACAATTTGATATGAGGGCTGTTCTTTTATTATGCTGCAGATTGGCTCATTTTTATTTTTGTCACAGTTTTTTTTTTTTTTTTTACCATAAAGGGACCCTAGACTTTGCAAACACTTCTTTGCTGCAAAGTTGTTGCCATTTGTATTACCTACT
>VXAL01002654.1:141679-163144 GCA_013399475.1 Chauna torquata
CCTCGCGGGGCGGTGTCGGAAGCGCCGGGCCCGGCGGTGACGGGCGCTCGGCTCGGCTCGGCTGGGAGACGCGGCTGAGGGCTGGGCCGGGGGCGCGGAGGAAGGCGGTGGTCCCGCAGAGACAGCCGGGACGAGCGGCCCCGCCTCGGCTCCGCGCTCCTGCGGCCCCGCAGCGGTGCGCTAGGCCTCTGAGCGTTAGGTTTGGTGTAAGGAGCGTCTGCACCATGCACATCGCTCCCCCGCCTTCTGGAACGCGTTGCTGTACGTGCGCTGACTGCAGCCGGTTTTCCGTGTGCGGATGTCCACGTTAGCTGCGTCCTAACTGATAGCTGCTCCCGTTGCCCGTGTTTCTTCGTTTCCTGGGAAGAGAAACAAATCAGCCTGGTATGCTACAAAGTTTTCACGAGTTAGAATTTGCATGGGGATTCTGCCAAAAAAAAAAAAAAGTCGTGGTGATAGGCCAGTGGAGACTAGGAAGGAAACAGCCTTGAGCATAGCAAAAATGCACGATTTTTAGTTCTTTTTGGTTCCTAGGAATATGCTTCAGGAAGGCGCACATGGAAAATGGACAGTTTCTAGCAGTGATGACAGTACTGAAGAAAATTCTGACAATGAAAAGCCGTCCACATCTTCACTACTGAATGCTGCACATGGCAAAACAAGTGGGCCACAATATCCATGCTCTGAAGCGAGGAAAGCTGCTCACAAGAGAAAAGCTTCTCCGTTGAAGTTCAGTGATAAAAATCTTTCTACAGGAATATCTCCAGCAGAAAAACAGAGAACTAGCCAAGAAGGCTTAGGCTGGTGTCTTTCTAGTAGTGATGAAGAGCCCGAAGATCAAGAAAAGAGTTCTCACAAAGAAACACCGAAAGAAGAAAAGTGTGATGCACCCAAAGAGCATCCTCAGAATCTTTGCAAAGATGAACACTCAGAGAATCAGAAAGCAGAAGACTATGATGAAGCACCTAGCGAAGCCCAAGATACCTGGGATATGTTGAATGGAGAGAACCCTTTTAGGTTTTTTCTCACTAAAGTCAGAGGAATTGAACAGAGCTATAATTCTGGAGCCCTGCACATAAGAGGTAAGCAAGTGGTTTCCACAGAAGTGGGTGGGACTTGTGTGCAAAAGAACACTTCTAGTTTGTGTGTGTTTTTAAATGCAAAGATCCCTCAGTGTAACTGAGGCTTCATATTCTAAATGTGAATGTTGTAGGAATTGGTTCTGTTATATGTCATTTGTGCTTGTGTTTATGCTGCCAAGTGCTCTGGACATAGTAATCCACTGTTACTTGATACAGTGGAGGGTGCCACTAGTGAATTTCTGTGGCTGGGGCTCACAGTCCCATTTCAATGCAACTGGAAGTGAGCATAAGTCAAAATGGAGTAGTCTTCAGTGTGTGATACTGATGCTTCAGGAAAACTATGTAACTGAAGTTATAGTTGATGTAAGGCAAAAAAGCAATGTGCACCCGTAACCATCCCCTTATTCAGAAAAATCTCTTGCATCACAAGACCAAATCAAAAGCAATCATTAACAGGGTTTTGTGCACAGATGGATAGTGAAATGGGGTAGGAAAGTTCTGTAGTTCCTTGTACAGTCCTCAGTCGTTGTTCTCATACAACGAGACTGTAAGTGTTCCTCAAACTTATGTGCCCCCTATGAGCATTGGTTATTGAAGACAGCCTGCTGCCTGAGGCCTCAGTTGCATTGCAGTTGTACATCTTTACCTGCCTTGTGAATTCATTGTGGCTTTTGGCCAGTCTTTTCTTAAGAGTAGTTATCTTGTTAGGTGATTCCTTGAGCTGGTGGAGAGGCTGGTTTTTCAGTTTGTTTAACCTGTAAAACCATGTCTATAGAGATAGGTTATGAAATACTGTCTCTTCACTAGAACATGTTTGTAGTATACGTTTCCAAGTTGCTGCTGTGCTTCAGTTTTTGAGGTTTTAAATCCTCAATCTGATTAGTATTCTCTGTCCCCATTAATTAAACAGACTGAGGATACCCATATCTTGCAATCAGTCAGCTGCATAGCCCTCCTCACGCAGGTAGACAGACTAGAAACTTGAACAGTGTTGATCGATAGGGTATCGAACAGACAAAGCTGTTGGCAGTTGTATTCTTTTCCTTTCTCCCTCAAAAAAAAAAGTGAGGAGAATTGGAACTGCAGTCAGTACTAGTACAAACAGCCTGCAACAGATAAGTCTTTAAGCATTAGTTACGCCTTTATAGTTCATATCCTGCCACAGTTCTTCAAGCCCTCTCTACAGGGGAGAGAGTAGTTTGATGTCCCTTTCTCCATCTGATCTTGGTCTTTCTGCTAATGAGTTCTTGAACTTGGTTTTCTTCTTTGGAGTGGTAATGCTATTTAAAACCATAAGACTGTAACCACTTCACAGCAGAACCAGTGACTTGAATATTCGAATCAGTAAACTTAATTGTGAATGTCTGTTACACTAAGTCTGTGAACAGTTTGGCACTCCTTTTGTAGTAGTTATCATGCTGGTCAAGATGCAGGACTTTTGAACTTTTTTTACTCAATTATGTCGTAATGTTTTTAATAGATATTTTGTCTCCTCTTTTCGGGACACTTGTATCTTCTGCTCAGGTGAGTTTCCTGTTTGCCAAACTGACCTTGCTTGCTTATTTCACTTTATTAACCTCAAACCTGATAATCCCTGTTTATGCCATGTAGCTGATAAAAGCAGGGAACTTCATTAAAATACAGAGGGAACCCTAAATGTTTTCAACTGTACAACAGTTCATTGAAATATAAAAATGATCTCATGTTCTGCTTAGAATTCAAGTGTTTATAAAACGCTCTCATGTTCTAGGAATGTGCAACTGAAAAATGCGTCTTTCTGTAATTGTAACTGCTAAAAAGAAGTGCATTGCAATCTAGGAATGATATTTTTCTTATTGCATGGAAGCTGCTCTTGTTATTCATGGCATAAACGCATGGCAAAGAGTTCTTGCATTACAGCTTTTACATTATGCATATGTGATTCTTTTTGTCTGCATGCTAAACTTTATGAATGCTAACACATTCTTTTGAGTAACTTAAATTCATTCCTGAATTAAGAGACATGAAAGAAAGCATTTGAAATTAAAAAATGTACCTGTTCTTAAGTCTGTTTGCAGTTTTATATTGTCATTGTGTGATGATGCATCATTGTGTATTTGTATGATGTAAGTGGTAATGAGCAATAATCTTATGTAGAAGGCGTTTTTTTGCTATAGTCCATTGTTTTGACAAACAGCTGTTTCTTTTTAATGAGCTTGTTTTCCTTTTCTTATGTACAAGTTTAACTACTGTATAGATGTGGAATGGCTTGTAAGACAGTATCCACAGGAATTCAGGTATGTTTATTTTACAGAGATGAAATAATAAAATTTCCAAGTCATTCTGTTCATGCAAGTTCATCTTACAATTGAATGCTAAACTTCTTCTTACAGTGGTAAATTATTTTTTGCCAGTGGTGTATGTGTAGGCTCTTGGTTTTTCCTTTTACACTTATTCCACAGTTGTATTTCTCTATTGATTTCTTGCCTCTTTTTGAGACAGTGTTAAATGGTCAAAGTTCAGTATGGCTGGTTTCTGATTTCTGTTAGTTACTGTTTGAAGGACCCCGTTGTGGGCGAAGACTAGAGTGCAGCAGATGACCTATGAAGATGGAATGGGAAGCTTCGTGCCATACAGTTTACAGAGCCAAGAGCAAGATAATGCAAGAGAAAGGAGGGAATGTAGGAAGAGCACAAGAAAGTTGTGTGAAAGTGATTGGGATGAGATGTAGTGGTTGGAGTTGCTGGATATTGTCATGAAAGCAGTTCTTATTTCCTTTAAACGCCATTCTGGTAATGGCAGCCTGCTACAGATGAAGTGAACTTATGACAGTTTTCTTTCCTGTTTTGCATTCTACTGAAAATTTAGTAGAACAGGGCATTAGGAAGTAAACATGAAACTTGCCGAAATAGACCTAGCCTCTTCTTCTTTCCATCTTCTCTGTAAAGTAACAATAATTAAATTGTCTTATAGATCCACACTCCCTATACACACTTCCCGTTTTCCTTTTTTTCTATTAAAGATTTCTCATGTCTTTCTCTTAGAGATTTACATGGTAGTTCATGCCTTACTAACTCAAAAAAGTGTTTAGACTTTAGTGCCGTCTTTCTGATGGGCCGTTGGATTTAGGGGCCAGAAGTCATAGCTACATCGAAGACTGGTTTGGGCTGGTTACTAATTCAGATGATGTTTTAATAGTAATATTTTATTTAAGGAAGAAGCCATTGTTGATAGTTCATGGTGAAAAGAGAGAATCCAAAGCTGAACTGCTTGCACAAGCGCGCCCTTTTGAGAACATCAGCTTCTGTCAGGTAATTCACATTTGTATCATCCTTTGGTTGAAATTAAGCCATCTATTGCACTCAATCTTGTTATGGATGGAAAGAGAAACCCCTTGTATGGGAAGTCAGGAATTTATTGTTATTCTTCAAGGAATATCCTTGCCAGGACCATAGGAACATGTAAACTATGGTTGTAGTGGTCTGTGATTACAGTAGGCTGCCACCCAAAAAAGTTTGCACAGAATGGCTGCCCTCAGAAATGTCGTGTCGCTCACAGAAGAGGTGCACACCTCTGCTAACATACTGCAATCAAATTATTGGTCTGGCTGAAAGGGAAGCACTGTTTGTGTAAAGTGCAGAACTTTGTCGTAGTGTTACTGTAGTCTTAAGCTTAATGAAGGAGTTATTTTTAGTCCAAATGTCTTGCACAAGAAAATACTATTATAAGTAGTCTCCATAATACTGTTAAAACTGCTGTGAGCACACTTCCTAACATCTGCCATTTTCTCTCTGGGGCTTACTCTTCGCTGTCCATGAGTCCTAAAGTTACTGGCTTCAGTCTGGGTGAGGGGTGGGGTTGTAGCAACTTGCCAGTGGTCCAGGATTTTGCTGGGAGGACTACATCATTGGTGGTAGGGGTATCTTCTTTGTGAAGATAATGTTGAAACTTTTTTTCTCAGGCAGTCTGGCAGCCATGAGCTTTCTAGAAATTACCATGTTGCTGCCAGACATAGCGAGTTCTCGAGGCCAGGTTTTGTGTGCTGTGCTAATCGGGTGTTTACACTAAGTGGTGGACTAGCAACCAATTTTTATTAGATTCAGGTTTTAAGTATGATAACAACAAGTTTATGGGTTTGCGTATAATGTTTTCTTTTCACACGCAACAAGAATTTGAATGTAATGCATCCCATATGATAGACTTAGCAGTGTAGTTACTAGCAAACAGTAAGGGCAAATTGTGTTTGTGATGGCTTTCCTATTTCATTATACTGCCTCACATTCTTCCAGCAGCCCACATGCATTCCATTATGCCAGTACCCCAAAATAAGATGTAAATATTTTAATCTGCTCCACTCCCTTGCTAGCTAGGCACAATGTTGGATCCATCACTGGCTAAAAGTACTTTCTTAATATCTGTAACCCATGTTTCATCCTCTCCCTAGAAATTGTGCTTTAAATGCTCTTCTTAATAAGAGCAAAGCACTGAATAAAAAAAAACATTTCTGTCTCTGGCTTCTGACCTTTTCTTTGCTGTGTTAGCCGTTAAGCTGTTTGTGACGGTCATGATATGCTTCAGAATGGTTGAGGTTGGAATGGACCTCTGGAGGTCATCTGGTCCAACCCCCCTGCTCAAACAGGGCCACCCAGAGCAGGCTGCCAAGGACCATGTCCACATGGCTTCTGAAGATCTCCTAGGAGGGGGCTCTGCAACCTGTGCCGTTGCTCTGTCACTTGCACAGTAAAGAAGTGTTTCCTGATGTTCGGACTGAACCGTCTGTGTTCCGGTTTGTGCCTGTTTCCTCTTGTCCTGTCCCTGGGCACCACTGAAAAGAGCCTACATCCATCTTCTTTGCACCCTCCCTTCAGGTGCTTATAAACACTGATAAAAGTTCCACCCTCCCCAACCTCCCACCAAGCCTCCGCTTCTCCAGGCTGAACAGTCCCAGCTCTCTCAGCCCATCCTCATAGGAGAGATGCTCCAGTCCTGTAATCATCTTCATGGCCCTTAGTTGGACTCTTCAGTATGTCCATGTCTCTCTTGTACTGGGGAGACCAGAACTGTACACAGTATTCCTGATGTGGCCTCTACAGTGCTGAGCAGGAGGGGAGAATCGCCTTCAAACTGCTGGCAATGCTCCTGCTAAAGCAGCCTAGGGTATCATTAGTTGCATCTTCTGCAAGGGCACGCTACTGGCTCCTGGATCCCTGGGTCTTTTTCTGCTAGGCTGACTGTTTCTGAAAAGCTTGCTGGTAAAAGAAATTTTGTTGTACCAGTTCCAGCAAAGAACTGCATTGCAATTTAAAGTACACTTTCTAGCAATTACAGAGTACATTTAAAGGTGATAAGAGTGGGGGAAAATAATGTATTTTATGATCTGTCCACTAGAGAGCAGTGAAATGAAACAAAATGAAGGTGAAGCACCCTTCTTCCTTTAATGTTCTTGCACGTTACAAGTGCACAATAGGAATTTTTAATGATGAACTTTTTCGTTTTTTATAGGCTAAACTGGATATTGCATTTGGAACTCACCATACGTAAGTAACAGCTATAAGGCAGAATGCTCCCTTTCTAAAGGTGACCACAGAGTTGGCACATGCAGTTACCATGTTTGGTCTAGTAACTAGAGTCTAATGTCTGAAAGTATTTAGAGAACAGGAAGATAGGTTATTACAATTATGTGAAGACACAATTGTGAAGGAAAGACCTAATGTATATTGATCAAATTTGAAAGTACTGTCTTTCTTGTTGCATAGCTCTATTTCATGTATTTGCAAGTTATTTTAAAGCCATAAAACTGGGTTTCAGAAAATTTCTGACTCTTAAAGAGAAATTCATTATTTTGTGTTTGTAGATGATGGGATTGTTTTCCTTCAAGAAAACAAATTAAATATTAAGTAGATGTGAGATACCAGTTACACAACTGGAGTCAGTGAACTCTAGGTATTGGCTGTTAATAACTCATGCCTTAATACCAAAACTATAATGCAGACTTGATCAGTTATTGGCAGGTTGGACAGAACACTGATTTACAGCTCTGTTTTTGCAGTTAACATGGATGATCTGGAAACAATTACTGAATTTTTGAGTCTTTTCAAAGAAAAACTTAAGTTTGATATTGTGGGAGTGTCACAAATGGAATGTCGTAGATTTTAAGCAACAGATAAGAACAGATTCAATCTTATGTTCTGTATAGTGAAGATGTGTAGTTTCAGGGCAATCAAGTATTTTTTATCAACTAATCATTTTGTACAACTCGTATAAAAGATGACATTTTTATCTGCAAAGGAATAAGTTTATTTGAAAGAGCATAGCAAATAGTGTTCTGAAAGTGTTCATTGTTGCTTTTGGAAGTCAATCACAGGAGATGTTATGCTGTACTCTGGAATAAATCATATGATTTTGCTGACAAAATACGTGGCAGTAGTTTAATGACTGCCATGCAAGTTTGGCATGAACGTAGGGCAAACACTTTGACTTCAATCTATTCAGAACAGAACAAGTCATTTGAAAATAATTTTCTTAGAGCATTTTAATGAGTTATTAGTTTATTTCCTACTCTGTGTACTTGAAACAAATGAAGTATTTATTGTGTATTCTATTTGTAAGGAAAATGATGTTGTTGTTATACGAAGAAGGTCTTCGAGTTGTGATACATACATCCAATCTTATTGCTGAAGACTGGCACCAGAAAACTCAGGGGTAAGCAACAATCTCCAGCAGGTTTTTTGATTCCCTTTTAAGTTGTGAGTCTGTATTGTTTGCTCAGTGTTAGAAGTTTATTTTCTTGATTGTGCTAGATATGCAACTCCTTCTGTCATTAAACACCCTCATAGGTTGAAAATCAGGCTTTACATAAGTACTAAAGAGAACTTAAAAATCATTGAAGCACTTTAGCCACCCAGTTTTCATTGTTGTCCATGTTAATTAAGTTGGGCACAGATACTGTTTTCTATGCCTACTGGAATCCTTAGGTGTCAAAACAGTTGAAAATATATAATTTGGGCCTTATTGTCTTTACTGGAAAATAATCAGCATTTGGAGCATATGAACCTCAACCGACCTGATGAGGTGATAAACACATGATAATCCTTGTACTTGAGATTGCGTGAAGATCTGTTACATAGTAGGCAATAAGGAATTCTCCACTGGGGAGTTCTGAGGATATGTAGAGATGAGGGACATGATTCTTGCAGTCATTGGAGAATTTTGGATGCAAGTTAGAGGAATACCTATGTACTCAGGACTGCTTGTTTTGAGGTAACCAGATGTGTTCATTTGAAAAATGAGAAGCCAGCAGCAGAAACTTCTAAACTTCCTTTGCTCAGTGTTATCGCTGGCAACAACAATTCTTAGTTCTGTGCCAGGTTTGATGTTGTGAAATGTATCAGTAGTGTTACAGGAATCACACTGTTAGGGCTGGGGATCTGTCTAATCTATTCAGTTTTGCAAGCCCAAACATTTTTTAGATTGGGTCAAGTTCTCTTCATCAAAATCTGCTTCAAGGTACATACATAATTTTTTTTATTATTCCTTCATATAAATAGACTACAAGATCTAAAGAATTGAACAGCATGGAGGAGGCTGAGGATAGATTGTTCATTGTTTTCCAGTAGACACTAGGTTTCATGAAATAAAGCTATCACTTAAAGAGGGAAAAAAAAAAAACTTCCTTTTTTTTTTTTGAGGCATGCAGTTGATCTGTGAACTCCTTGCAAAAGGATGTTCTGGATACTAAAAACTTAAATCAGTCTGGAGGGAAACGCAGGCAAAATCCACTGAGTATTGTGAAATAGGTGGAAGCTTCCTGAGTTCGGGTAGTTGCTCACCTTTGAACAGCTGAAGTCTGGGACAGTCACAGGGGAGTTGCTGTATATTGAATACTTCTCATAGGTATCTGGTACTGCTGGAGACGGGATACTAGGTCAGATGATCCAGTGCTACAAGTCTTAACACTCTTAAGATTTAAAAAAAACAAAACAAAAAAACTAGAGTGGTGGTAGCTGTCACGGCCTGATCTCTGGTTGCTTTCTACTGGAAACAAAGCTATGTCCTGAGCTAGCTATTACCTTTAAACTTTGACTAATTTCAGATCTCTTTTTATGCTAGGACTAAGTGAAGTGTTAATATAAGGCCCTCTCAACCTCCTGTTTTCTTGGCTCTTTTTCTGGGAGCATTTTTTAGTTAGCTCTCCATAGTGACTTAGGATATAAGATTTCTTTGCCAAATGACTTGAAAACTGGCCTTTCAGAAGTCACTGTCATCTTGATATCTGTCTTGCCGCCATTAAATATGGCAAGGTTTTGGGGCTTTTCACTTTTCTGAAGTAAGTTCTCATCAGGTTTTTCTGAGTGGCAGAAGTGTAACACTGATTTCTTACCTTTAAATCTTTTACTTAGGGATGGCTTTAGTATTTTTAGCAGCTTGCTTTTCAGAAATCCAAGAAGGCATGAAAATATTTATTTGCAGTGCTTAACAAATTGCCCTACTTGTCAAACATGAGAAACACTTCTGGCTTTTGCACACTGCAGTAATATGCAGTTTTACCAGTATGATGGTTCACTGGCTTCTGTATGTTTTATCAGCTTTTGAATTGCAAAGGATAGTATCAACAGTTTGTAAAGTTGATACTGCAGAGCCTTTGGCTTCCATGGCTATAATAATGTGTGACTGGAAAGAAGTGCTAGATGTTTTCCCTGTGTAGTGCCCACCGTATTTTATTCTGAAGGAAGTTCTGGAGAGGCAAGTTGTTGTAAGCTACTCTTCAAACTACACAGAACTTTCGGGCTCCCCAATTGGAGTTTTTCTATGTCACTACACAAACTAGTAACTTAGCATAACGTGTTGCAGTATTCTGTCCATACTGGGAAATCTTGATGAAAGGACTGCTGGTTGGTAAGTCTAAGCCTATCCTCTTTGACAGTGGTGAAAGCTCTAAGCATTTACATGGATAGATATATTTAAATTTGTTGTCTTCATTTGAAATTACTAGTGTTGTAGTTCTGAATGTAAGACTTAATAATTTTGCAATTGTAAAGTAAAGGCAAGTTGCATTATAGTTAGTAGCATCCCACTAAACTAAATCTGTCAAGTAGTCATTTAGGACCTTCAGATCTGCTTTAATCACTTACTAAAACCTTGTGATAATGCATGGTGTCCTTGTTTTTGTGGCTTTGTTTTTAGAATATGGCTAAGCCCTTTATATCCAAGGCTACCTCAGGGAACAACTGGTTCTGCTGGTGAATCCAAAACTAATTTTAAATCTGACCTAATAAGTTACTTGATGGCTTACAATTCTCCTTTGCTCAAGGAATGGATAGATCTGATTCAGGAACATGATTTATCAGAGACAAGGTATATCTTATCTTTTGTTTATAGTAACTTGCATGCTTTTTTTCCCCCAAAACTTAAGGATCTGTGCTTAACATCTGTTAGACAATGGGTTTGTTCTGTAAGTTAACCTAAATTCAGACTTCAAACATGGGTCTAAGTGTAGGCAGTTTTCAGTGGAGCTGACAGACTTCCTGAGCTACTCATTCTGGAAATTGAAGACCATGACATAGTCCAAAGCAGATATTCTCAAATAGTTTTAAAGTTTGGGTTCTGGTTGAAATCAGTACTCAGCAAACTGTAGGAGTTAAACTATTTAAGTGTGTGTAGAAACCTTTCCAGTTTTTTTTAAAAGTCTGAAGTTTTGAATCACTCTTGTATCTGGATAAATTATCACTTAAGTATATTTGCAATAATGTTTTTGTCGTTCTGCTTTGTAAGAATGAGTTCCATTTAAATCTCTAATGCAGATTATGTTGGATTGACCAACTTCTAGTTTTATAAACATACATTTTAAAGGAATGAAGGAAGTGCCTCAGCAGTAACTTGACAGAGGTAGCCCTAAATGGGAGGGATGCAGGGTTTCTTTTAAGTCAGTCTGGGTTAAATGTTTGCTCCAATGAAATTACAAGTGGCAAAAACTGAGTTATATTAGGTTCCTCATGTAAGAGGGGTCATATATACAAAGGTTACTGTAGTGAGGATTGTATTAAGAAAAGGCTTCTACACTTTAAGGCAGAGCTCAAGGTGTATGTGTATGTGTAGAATTTGCTGCATTACAGGCATCGATCTTGTCCAGTAGGCAATGTTATGTTAAGCAATAGTGTAGTTTGTCTTGAAACAGTCTTCTCTAATATTACATTGTTGATATTTCATTAAAAAAAAAATTCATTTAATTCACTTTTAATAAATATATCCTGCATTTCTACTGAAGTGAGATTTATTTTAGAAAGCGTAAATTTCCTTGGCAACTTAGTAGCTCTATAAGCCAGCAAAAAATTTTTGAGGGGGAAAAAAAAAGCTGAAAAAGGTGATTAACCTGTTGTGGATGTAGAAACTGAAACCTTATCTAGCTTAATATATAAAATGATGTGCCTTTTTTCTTCACATGGACTCTTACAAGATTATTTAAAAAAAAAAAAGGAGGGATATAGGTTATAGTGAGGTGAGGTGACTTGAGCCTGAGCTTCTGTTCTTATTCACTTGATGAGCTTGGGCAGGTCAGGTAAGCCTTAGCTGATGTGAGTTTATACATGGGTTAGGGAAGAGCCGCTTGTTAGGATGTGGATCAGTTCCTTGCTATTTAAAATATGTAGAGAGATTCCTGGACAGAACTAGGCATGAGATGCAGTGAGGAACAGCTTCTTAAACTGTGATTCTGGACAAGTTTATCTGTTCTCAGGACAAAGTCAAAAAGGTTACTAAACCATTATTAGAAAGTTGAAAAAGCTGCGCTTTGCTTCTGAACTATTAGGTACTCAAATGAAATCTAGTACCTGAACCTGTTGATACGGATGAAGCAACAGATTGGCTTTACTCAAAATTACATGCGCAGTGAAGTACAAATAATTCTCATTTGGCACAGATTGCTAACTATATCTGTCTTCTGCATTTTTGTGTACAGAAACACAAAAGTGGTGTGTTCTTTTTTTGGGTGGCAAAGCTGCAAGTAACTTGGTGTTTTTTGCTTTCTGTAGAGTGTATCTGGTTGGTTCTACTCCTGGACGATACCAAGGTATTGATAAAGAAAAGTGGGGTCATCTTAGGCTCAGAAAGGTACTAAAACTGTAACTTTTTTTGTCAATATCACTTTAACTGTAAATATAATTTGAGAGCATTCTTCAGTTCCTTCTAGTTTTTCCAGCTATGCTCTGTAATATTTTAATACATTGATACAGTTTAAGTTAGCAAAAACATAAACTTGCAGTCTATGCCAGTGTAGATCTTGCACGTGATGTTCCTGAGCCCTATCACCAAGGTCAGTTTGCTGTCTGAAGTGTCATGTGCTTACAGATATCTGAGGAGTCACCATCACTCAAATGACTTCATATCTGCTGTTGATATTTCTACAAGTTTGACACTATGAAAATCCAGTCTTCTGTGACTGGGAATCAAACATGGCCTTTTTCAGAGGCTTTTGCTGAGGAAAGAGGTGATGATGAAGACTTCCCTGCATACAGGGAACAGGCTTATTTTATTTACTTAACTGTTAAGGGCTATTAAAGTGTTTTTGCCTAACCATCTAGCCATAAACATTGAATTAAAAACCAGTTTGTGTGTAGCTGATGTCATCAATTTGATCAGGTTTTTAGTTTTGTTCCACTGTGTTTTTAAGATCTTGATTTTTTAAATTATTTTTTAATCAATAATTAGGAGCCTTTGTTTCCCCCACCTCCACCCCCCACCACATTATTGAAATAAGCCACAATGGTAACTCTTTGTACAATATTGCGTTTCTCAAGTTTTTTTTTAGTCCCTTCTTTTTTGGTCTTCATTTAGTATTAAATAAGGTATTTCATGTCATCTGTTAAACGCCTCTCATTTCTGGGGAATTTTCAATCTGCGTCTCCTGCTGAAGTGGCATTATTTCAAATTCCATGCTGAGTTTTTGCTGGTGTTATCCAGGAATTCTAATACTGTCCATGGCAAACTTCAGTGATGTACAAAATGTCTATTTAACACTTTGTATTGAAAATCAGACTTACTCCTTTAGACCTCCTCTTGCAGGTGAAGAACATGCCCTCTCCAGTGGGGCATAGGTTTGCATAGGTTTTCTTGCCAGTAAGACACTAAGTGAAAATCAAATAAAACTAAAGGATAAAAACATTCTAGTGGCAGATGTTTGTGATTTAAAATATTAATTTCTTTAATAACAATGTAGTTATATCTGGTAATACTACACTGACTGAAGCCCTTTAGTCTTAAGCCCCTTCTCTAGAGGGGAAAAAGGTTTCTACTACATAAAATATAGTATTAAAATTTAGTAAAATTATCCATCTGTTTTTAATGTGACTTTAAATTCCATTCACAGCTTAAGAACAACTTTGAAAGAATTATTTCAGTTTTCTTTTCAATTGTTCTGTTTTCCTCTCATTATAGCTAGGGCTTTAGGATATGAGAGGAATTTTAAGGTCAACAACCACCGAATGTAAAAAGATTTTTAACTCACTGTGATTTCTGAAGCTCATGTTTCATATTTTTAGGAAATGCTCGTAGCATTCTTTTTAGCAGTTATTTAAGGGTTGGCTTTAATGCTTTTGGATAAAACTTGTGATGTTTGATCTTGTCTTAAAGGAGCAGTGGATTTATTTGGAGATCCTGATGATTTTTTTTAATTGCCAAGTTATACAGTATGAACGTTAATCTTTTTTGTTGTCAGAAGTGAATTATAGAGGATATTGGAAGCGATGTCAAACCCTTAAGGTTTTCTTTATGTTGAATGTCTTACTGTTTTAATTTTCTTCACTAGCTTTTGAAAGATCATGCTTCATCAATACCAGCACGGGAATCTTGGCCTGTTGTTGGACAGTTCTCAAGCATTGGTTCGATGGGAGCTGATGGGTCCAAATGGCTGTGCTCAGAGTTCCAGGAGAGTCTGGTGGCTGCAGGCAGCAGCGTGACAACTCTCCTTAAATGTGATGTTCCAGTTCATTTGGTATGTCTTCTAGGTGCTAGTTCTAAACTGCAGTGTCACTTTATTCATTCTGAAAAATGAAGCTTTTACTATTTTGTAACAGTGGTGGTAAATAAGTAGCATATAACAAGCAAGTGTTCTTTAAGGTGATTTTTTATGTTTGAAAATTGACAGCATGTGTATTTTAAGCTGCGTTGTTAAAGTTAACTTTTTTCTCCATGAAGGTTTATCCTACTGTGAACAATGTGAGGCAAAGTCTGGAAGGCTATCCCGGTAAGCAGATGAGCAAAAGGAAATACATCTATTAGCTTTTTGTGGTCAATGTCTTTCAAAATCATTTCAGTGATTGCTGTTGAATGAACCTGAAGTTGTCATCTTGCTGAGAACTTGGTTGAATAGGTGGCAGTAGTATCCTTTTTTTTTGTATTACTGGGGTTCTGACTGCATGATTGAATAGAAAAAAGCTCTGTGGGCATTGGTGTATGTAATGTGTAAATCTGTATAGTCACGTTCATATATAATTGTATAGGAAAATACAGCTCTTGCCCCTGTTCTAACTCCAGTCATACTTTGATTTTGGCAGAAGATTCAGGTTTGAGTGTTTGTACTTAGTCCAAGTTCGCCTTGTGTCTTCTTTGCAGTGTTGTTCTGCACATCAGATAGAATGTTTTACTGCTCATTAGTCATTTTTAATACTGCAATATGCAATTGGTCTGTTCAGTCTTTCCACATCTATCTTCACTAAATCTTCATTAAATGCTTGTGGGAAAGCATAGCCTCAGCCAACCTGAAAGAGGAAGAGATACTGATGCAGTGAAGCTCCTGTTTCTTGAAACCAAACCCTTGTGGGTTACACCAAGGCTGATGTCATTGCGAGGCCATGGTTGATTAGTCTTCAAAAGGTCATGGGAATTGGATGAGACTCCTGAGGGCTGAAAGGAAGGAATACTTTCCTGTCTTCTGGAAGGGTAAGAAGGAAGGATCTGGGGATCTATAGGCTGGTCAGCCTCATGTTGATCCCTGGGAAGGTGATTCAGCAAGCAATCCTGGAAATCAGTTTGAAATATATGGAGAAGGAGGTGACTGGGAGTAGTCAGCATAGATTTCTAAAGGAGAAATTCAACTTAACCAAGCTGATGTCCTTCTGTGACGAGATGACTAGCCTGATGAATGAGAAAAGTGCACTGTTTGTTGTTTATCTTAAATTTAATAAGGCTTTCAGCATGATTTCCTATAACATGCGTACAGATAACCTCATGAAGTGCAAGCTAGATGAGTGGACAGTGAGGTGGGCTGGAAACTAGCTCAACTGCCAGGCTCAAAATGTTTTGATCAATGGTATGAAGGCCAGCTGGAGGTCATCCACTGGTGGTGTGTGCCAAGCATTGATACTGGGGCCAAGTGTTTAGTATCTTCAATAACTACTAGGATGGTGGGGCAGAGCTTACCCTCAGTAAGTTTGCAGCAGATATAAATCAGAGCAGTGGTTGATGTATCGGATGACTGTGTTCAGAGGAACCTATACAGGCTGGAGAACTGGGCTGACAGGAACTTAATCAAGTTCAATGAAGGACAATGCAAAGTCTTGTAGTGGGGCATGAATAACAAGAGGTACCAGTACATGCTGGGGGCAGACCAGTGGAAAGCAGCTTTGCAGAAAAAGACCTGGTGCTCACTGAGTTGAAGATGAGACAGTAATGCACTCCTATGGCAAAGTCAGCAGCATCCTGGGCTGCATTGAGAGGAGCATTTCTGGCAGGCTGAGGGTAGTGATCCTTCATCTCTACTCAGCACTGGTGAGACCACACCTGGAATGCTATGTCCAGCTGTTGACTTTCCAGTACAAGATAAACATGGACGTATTGAAGCAAGTCCAGCAAAAGACCACAAAGATGAATAAGAGATTGGAGCATTTGTCATTCAAGGCTGAGATAGCTGGAATTCTTCAGCCAGGAGAAGAGAACTCTCCTGGGAGGTCTCCTCAATGTATAGAAATATATGATAGGAGGGTGCAAAGCAGAGGCAGATTCTTTGCGTTGGTGCCCAATGAAAGAACGAGGGAACAGGGATGAATTGAAATGCAGGAGGTTCCAGTGCCCCCTTACGGGGGGGAAAAAAAGTTCTTCTGATGTTTAAGTGGAACAAATTGCCCAGAGAGGTTGTGAAGTCTCCATTCTTTCAAAACCTGACAGGATGCTGTCCTGAGCAACCCACTGTAGTTGAGCCTACATTGAGCAAGGAGGTTGGACTAAATGATCTCCAGAGAGCCCTTCCAACCTCTACAATTTGCTGATTCTTTGGCATTGTTGAATGTACAAGTCTGTTCCTGTTCCGAGCCAGGTACCTCTGCTCCTATATATGAAGTGATTAGCTGCTGAGCTCTTCTAATGGTAGGTGGAACTCTAAATACAGGGCTAGCAGGAATGTTTTCAGCTCTCTTGATCTCTTTCCTCAACTGAGCGCTGTTTGGGTATATGTAGAAACTGCAAACAGTGCATTTATAGGTATGTGTGGTTTCCAGAAGCAAGTTAGTTTCTTCTGAAATGCATCGGGTTGTCTACAGCATTTATGTAGAAAAGTTCACATTCCTCAAAGCTAGAGATATAACCTATGCAGTGATTGCTTACTGTCATTTCTTTCATCTTTTGAAATAACTTACTGAATTACATAACTCTGCATTTTTGCAAATTAACAGCTCCCTAGATTCCGGCAGTTAGTACATCCCTGAAAATAGTGAAGCTTTTGTATGAAGTCCTTATGGCTTCTTCTAGGACAAGTTGAATGCATTAGGTTTTGCATCATGTTTTTAACGCAACACTAATATAACTCAGTATGCCACAACTGATTCTTCAGTGTTAAATGCGCTTCAAGAAATTACAACATATATTAGCCAAAAGACCAGATCCAATGCAAATACAATTTAATCTGAAGAGTTCTTGCTTTTTAAAATGTTCTTTTTCTGAATGCTGCTTGTTTTATTCCCTCTAGCTTGTGTGAGTAATGATTGTAATCTGTTGATATAAAGTGATACCATAACAAAAATACATGTATACATATTTCTTCTAAGAGGACTTAATTCTAGAGACTGTAACACTGGTTCTCTTTTTCCTAGTGTAAATCTGCTACTTTGTGTTTGGGGACTTTCTACATTGTAAGAATTGGAGGAAAAAAAAACCCTACTATTCTATACTTTTGGAGCATTTAAATGCTCCAAAAGTAAGTTATAAGGACAGAGATAACATTCCCCAAGTCCCTTGTTGTTTTCAGAATGTCTTTCAAAAAGCAAATACATGCATTCTGTATTTTTTTTCTCCTTCAGCTGGTGGCTCCCTTCCATATAGTATACAGACAGCACAGAAACAGCTGTGGTTGCATTCCTATTTTCAGTAAGTGAAACTCAGTTCTTTGGTTTTTTTTAGACTGTATGTTTAATCTTACACTGCTGTAATATTTGAGTGTTAAAAGCAAATTAAGGGGAGGTGGTCAGAAGCATGATATCCTTAAACTCCTTAAAATAAAAGCCTCTACTTACTTATCTGCTGGTCTCATCTCCAAAGTGTAGTTAAAACATGCTCTTCTTTTACCTGTAAAAATGATAGGGAGTACTGTTGCTAATGGAAGACACTGTCAGATTTGAGGTTCTGTAAACTTCTTTTTAAGCTTTCCTTCTCTGAATTGGAATCATGTTACTCCTTTTAATACAGTTTTATTTTACTTTTCTACTTGTGCCTCAGTCTTAACAGGAGTTCAGCTGAGACACAACAGGGTTAGGAACACTTTGTTGTTTGTTTTGAGTGTAGCAGTCCTGCTTTAAAAATTCTCAGTTCCTTATGGTAATACCATGTTTTGTTAAAGGTGCCTGACATTTTCCATTAAAAGCTTCTATTTTCACTTGCTACTAATTTTTGCCAAATTCTAACCATCTGACAAATTCCATACCAGATGTCTCCCTCAGGCTGAGTCTTTTTAAAAATTTAAGTGTTTTTTGAGAACAATGGGAAAAGTTGTTTTGCACAGATCAAAAAAAAAAAAAAAAATCAAAAAAATCTGGTAACCTCTTACAAGACCATTGCTTTCCATTCTTTTCACCAGAAACTTTAACTCTTCCAGGTGGAAGCTGCTCTGTTAAGATACTTTACCCACATCAAAGTACAGTCAGAGTTGGTAAAGATGTGTAAATATTCAGAGGGCTGAGAATACAATTTCTGGTTGCAGAGAGCATCCCCCATTCTGGTGTGAGCATGATTGCTGCTGTGAGTCTTGCTTGTTGTCTGTCCTTAATTCACCTTCTATAAGTATATACCTCATAAGAATCTTAGTGGAAGAAAAATGTAATTCTTTTCAGTTACTCTTATTTAGTGCGTAGAACATTACTTGTTAATAAGATCATTCATAGTTTTATTCTTGTTCAGTAAGAACACCCCACATACCTGTCTCATTGAGCATATACAAGTCCTGCTCTGGCAACAAAAGGGCTGTTTTAAATTCATCTATTGAAGTAGTTGCAGATGACAAGTGGCCCTGTGTAATGTGCTCTGTAGCAACTGTCCAGATGTAGATTCTTATCCTGCAGTAATACAAGACACTGGCACCTGAGGAGAGCCTGCATGTAAGCTGTTGACATAGTGGAAGACATACAACAGCTTCTTATCCGTGGTAACCTGAGAGAGACAGAAAATGGTAGGTTCTGTTTCAGTAGTATTAAATATAAGATGAACTATTTTAAGGACTTGACATAATAACAAGGCTTTGAGCAGTAGAGGGAACAGAGGAATTTCTTTACTTCACTGGAAAATAATACAAAACCACTGAGAAACTAGGGGACCTACCAGAGTTGAAAGAAGAGAAATACTTTATGCTTAAAGTGAGGGTGAAGGAGTAGCTCCTTTTTAGAAGCAGGGAGAGATTTATGGAGTAGGAAAATGATGGTCTACATTCTTACCTAAAGAGGTAGAATCTCTGCCCAGGCATGCAAATTTCCTAATGTCTATGGGCTGCTTTTCTAATTCTGCTGGCAGTTGAGTGTATTTAACCAGTAATACAGTTCTGAATTGTAATATCTCAGATTTCTCAGAAATAATTTCTCAAAAGAACAAGATGACTAAAATTAATAATTAATTTTTCTTACCATAGCAAATGAATACTAGACTACGTTGTTAAATTAGCTATTGCGTAAGTGGTGCAACTTGCTCAGTTTTCTCTCTAACAGAGTAGCTGTTTTTTCTATTCATTATTCATTATTATTAAGAGGTAACATATAATCCTCAAGATTATACTTTTTTGGAAGTTGATCGGTTTTGAAGTTGATCAGTTCTAACAGTATATAAAACATTGCATTTTTAATGCTAATTTTAATTGATTGACATTTAATACCATGTCTTATGTTTACACAGTTGTCAAATTTTTATTTTCAAAGAAGTTGGCTTGACAAGAGCTTGTTTGACTTGTCACTGACAAGTCTGTAATTGTAGTTGTGTTTTTAGAGCATTGTATATTCTTTGGGCCTTTAGAGTTTTGAAAAATAGTCTGCCTTCTCAATTTGAACAACTACAGTCTCATTCGCCTAACATCATAAAAAGATGAGAGATGGAGCATTTACACAGAAGACCTACTGTTCTCTTATGGTGGAGACTAATGGTATGAGTTCTCTTAACTATATTCAAGCCTTGTTGCCAATATCTCAAGATAGAAAGCCCATTCACTATTTGAAGTTAACTAAATGATGGAAGAGGTGATGTTGTAGAAAATGAGTTATTCCTGGCTCTGCTTATGCGTTGAGTGTGTTTGCATGGATTAATTTTCAGGATGTTAGGATTATCTGGCTTCCCTCTCTCAGCAGTTCTACTTGTAAAGGGGGAGAGGGAGGCAGGCTGTGTTTGTTCCTTTACATAATTTGTGCCAGAAATATCAGGCATTAGTGGTGAATGATACTTGTTGTATGTCTTCCAGCTAAATACAGTACAACTGCAGTGTCTGTTATTTTCAAACTCAGAAATTTATTGGAGAGTAAAACAATTATCAAAAATACTTATCAAACATTTTTTAAAAAAAATCATATTTCTGAAATATTGCAAGTAGCTAAGTAGATATAAAAGCAATAATTTGTAAGCATTCTCATCTGTAGTGCAATGCTAGTAGGTATTTTTCTATATTGCAAAAGAGACCTTATTTTAGTAGAGAATTCACATGGTAACCACAACCCTCCCACCTCCAAAATTACATGAAACTCAAAAGCAGCTATTGAAAAAATGGAGGGACAGGACAGGTGAAAACTGTTGCATTGTAAGAGTAGGAAAGTAGATTGGTCCTTCACTTCAATGCTTTGACTCATAGCGGAGTTATACTTAATCATCTCATTGGAGGCTGTGTAACTAAAAACAAACGAAAAAAAACCACCTTTGGACTGAAATGCCACAAAAGACTTGGGGGGCGGAAGTAGTAGTAGGGTAGTGGTAAAAATGTCAGCAATAGTGGTCTGAAATCAGTTAAGCTATGTTAGTGATAAGGAGTTCTTGTCCTAGGAGTTCAAATGAATTTAAAGAAACTACCAAAAACCTTTCACGTTTTACTGCTCAAATTAGTTGATGCTGATATCTACTCATACAACTCTTTTTCCTCACCCCATACTTGAGCCTTTAGTTTACACTATACTGTGACTCACCTAACTGTCAACAAAATAACTACTTTAAGCTGTGGTTTTGCTCCATAAAATTTGTCAAAGCTAGTTTCTTCTAACTTACTGTATTTACAGTGAGACTGAATTTTGTGAGACTGAATATGCCTGAAATTTTCTGCAAGATGAGATCAGTCCTTTGTACATCCTCTGCCAGCTACACTGATGAAAAGTTTACAATTTAAAATGTGTTAAGGCATTTTGACCAGAATTAGCCTGAATTTGTTATGTTATCATATGCTCGCTTCTTTGTGCAAAACAACCGATCTCGTATCTTTAGACTTTTTGTAATCTTTCAGCTATTTTTTCTAAAACATGCCAGGACAGTTTCATGATGAAGCTGAAGTTTATCTGTATTAAAAATCAGATGATACACCTGTCTTAAACTCCTTCCAATTCTTTTTGCTTGTTATTCTGTTAGGCAGTTCAGAAATGTGCTTGCTTTCAGGCTGAGTGAAAACATTTCTTAACTATTACCTCTTTGCTAATAGTAATTTTACAACAAGCATCAGAGTTTTTCAGTGAGGTAATTACTTTATATGTCAGCGCATTTTCTTTCCCCTTCTTTTTGTTCTATATATGTGTGCTGCCCTAGCTGAGCTGCAGATATGGCCAAAATATATGTTCCCTTTTCTGTTTTTTAACTTTCTGGAATACTAGTTTCAATCACTTGTCGTTACTACAGTAATCTAATTGCAGTTAGTGGTATGTAAATGGAGAGAAGTGGTAGTACTGCTAAACACAGTACTTAATTGTATCTGTCAAAG
>VXAL01002654.1:165132-176174 GCA_013399475.1 Chauna torquata
TAGCTTTTCTGATTAGCATAAAGAATCAGTTGTATGTTGTGAGAATTTAAATGTTAGAGATGCTTTGACATAGGTCACTTAGAAAGCTTGTAAGAAACCCTTAAAATTAATTCCTTAATAGTGGATCAGCAGAAGAAAATAACCTTCTTTGGCATATATCCCAGATACTTTTTTTATTCTTCTCAAAAGTCTATATTTGACCATGCAGAGTGCCATGATATAACCCTGCTGTTCTATATGTTGTTGTTATGCTTTCAGAAACTTGGGGAGAAGNGCTTTATTTCTCTTTTCAGTCAGGTGACCTTGTAATTACAAGTAAAAGCTGTTATTATCACAAAATACATACACAAAGCAAATCCTTCTCTTCCTTTAGGAGAAGAGGTGTTGTAGTAGTAGTTTTTGCAAATGAGGTTACCAAAAATCCTAGACTTTGGCTTTCTGTTCTGTAGTATCTCCCATTTATGTATATTCAACTTCACAATTGGTCTAGCTCAATATTCTTTCTCTTACAGCAGCAAAAGGGAAGTATTCTTGAGAAGAGTACCTAAGCTTGACCACTTTCTACAGTTTATTTCCTCAGATTGGGAAATAGCAACTTTGCATTCACTGTATCTGCCCCTTTAATGACTTCTGTGAACTTGATTATAATCTGTCTTAGACTTCTTGCCCAAACTGAAGCCTCTGCTGTTTTAGGCTCTGCTCCCTGAAAATATCTTTCAGCTTCTTAATCACTGCAGTTGCCTTTTTCTACCCCTCTAAACTTCGTAAATTCTCTTCAAGTTGTGAAGAACAGAACTGCACACAGAACTCAGGACATGGTGCACCAGGGTTTGATATAGTGCCAAAGTGATGCTCTTTGTCTCTTTATCAGTACCCTAATGACATCTGTTTTAGCCTTTGGGGGCTGCACATTGAAATTGTGATTTCAGAAACTGCTGGCAATGGCTCCAAAATCTTCTCTGGGCTGTAACTTCCAATTTCAGGGTTCATCATCAACTGAAATAATAAATACATTCTAAACCTTGGGTTGAGTTTCTTTAATACATGCTGTACATGGATGTGCTGGTTTGTCCATTGACTGCTACAAAATAGAATGGGTTAAAGCTAAGTTTATCCTTATGCTGCCTTGTTACAAAACCTGTAGGTACCTAATATTTGGAGTCTGGCCTTTTGTCAGATTGAGTTGTTCAACTGTCTAGCTTGAAGTATGGACCATATTCGTATTGTTTTCCCCTTTTTTTAAAGAAGCCAAAACCAGGAGCAAGAAATTCCTTAATTCCTTGATACGAGAGGTTTTAAATTTCATTGGTCATCGATACTACTGCTTATAGTAGTAGCAGTGATTAAGGTGGTAGTTAAAGGATAGAAGTCATTCAAATGTGATGTTGGTCCATCTAATACAGAAATCCATGGCTGCTTTGACTTTTTCTTCATATTTTTTGTCTTCCACCATGTGCTACTATCAAAAAGCATCTGTTTGGTTAAAATGTAATTATTTGTATTATTCTGTAGAAGTAGGTTTTGAGAACAGTTTTGCTTTTTTTGACTCCAGCTTGACCTACTTCATAGCTGATACTAATGCAGGATTAACAATGAGATGGTGCTGAATAGCCCATTAAAATAAAGAAATGCAAGTGTTTATCAAAGAAGCGTATATAAGTGTATCAAAGTATCTTTTGCTCCTAGCATTTTGTTTTGTGTAACACTTGCAAAAATGTTCTGTACTAAATGTCTTATAACTAGTCCTAATTTAGCTAGCCTTTAATCTTCCAGTGTCATCTTGTTGAAGCTATTTACCAATTTCAAGTTCCTTTCTGAAATGTGCAGAGAAGATTCAAAAGGTTGAAATTGTCTTTATAGATCTGTATGATACAAGCAGGCTTGTATGATTATCCATGTGTTCTATCAATACCCTTCTGAATATTGCCTCTGCTGCTCCCACTATGCTGTAAAAATAATAAGGAATAACACCCAAATCACTTTTTATTAAAGGCTGGTGTGATTATATTGAAGTCCTCCTGCTAGAAGTTGCTACAGCTTCAGCATTTTCTGCTGTGTAGATTATACCTTGCTGAAATGCTTTCTCTTTGCAGTGCCAATCTATCTAAAGCAGCATGGGGAGCTCTGGAGAAAAATGGCACTCAACTGATGATCCGTTCATATGAACTTGGAGTCCTTTTCTTGCCTTCAGCATTTGTAAGTTCATAGTTCAAGTATAAATCCTGGGATATGCTGAGAATCTGCAAATATTGACAAATACAAATGTGACTGAATAACCTCATTACTAGTTCCTGTGTTTCCAGGTTAGAAAGCTTGTGGCAAATGGAGTTTGCACAAGCTATTCTTTCAAACAGTAGTAGGCTCTTTTCCTACACAACAGGTATGGATTTGGTGTCGATATGACTTTTGTCATGTTGTTGAAAGGCAATAATACAAATGTTGCTGGCAAGTATGATCAAATCTCTTCTTCCATTCTTCTTAAAGCTAGGCTGAGTGCATGTTCACATTGAAGTGATGTATATGGATTGTAACTTGAAAAACAATTCCTTATTTTACACTGATTGTTTTTCTTGCTCTTTCCATGACACGCATTTGCAAAGCCACATAACAGCTTCTTCGCATACTTTCTGCTTTGAGTTTTCAAGTTCTCAGATGCATCTTCTATCATCTCCATATGAATCTAAGAACGTCTTTGTAACAGTCTAAAAGCTGAAGGATTGTACCTTTTCAAACACGTGACAACAATCTCAGTATGTAGAAGACATTTTTTACCCCAAAAACCCATTATTTTAGCATGTGGAGCAGAGGACTGGGAGACATGAAAATGTTTTAGTACGACCCAAGGTCCGTCTAGCTTGTATCCAATCTGAGTGCAGCCCTAACATGCTATGGGGATTAGCACAATAAACAGTATACTAAAGAGAGAATCACATATGTATTTCATATGATTTATTTTAAAGACTTTCCAGGACGAAAATTGTGACCAGACTACTGAGGTGGCTTATAACTTAGCTTATCTATTAATATGTCAGGTTCCTTATTGAACTAATTTTGTTGGCATTTAGCCCCCACAGAATCCTGTGGTACTGAGTTCTTTGATTTAATTGTGCGTTGTACTTAAGAAGAAAAATCATCCATTTTTTAGTTGTTTTTTCTTTCTTAAATCTGTTGACTGATAGTGGGGAGATGAGTTTCTTGTTCCTGTTGCTAATTGCTTCTTTCTTGTGAACCTATTGGTACCAAAATGTTACCAAACAGCGGTTAGTCTGCAATCAGAAACCAGTCAAACATCTTCCTCCGTGAAATTTGTCCTTTCCTAGAGATGGAACTGCAAGNTGGCTTATAACTTAGCTTATCTATTAATATGTCAGGTTCCTTATTGAACTAATTTTGTTGGCATTTAGCCCCCACAGAATCCTGTGGTAGAGTTCTTTGATTTAATTGTGCGTTGTACTTAAGAAGAAAAATCATCCATTTTTTAGTTGTTTTTTTCTTTCTTAAATCTGTTGACTGATAGTGGGGAGATGAGTTTCTTGTTCCTGTTGCTAATTGCTTCTTTCTTGTGAACCTATTGGTACCAAAATGTTACCAAACAGCGGTTAGTCTGCAATCAGAAACCAGTCAAACATCTTCCTCCGTGAAATTTGTCCTTTCCTAGAGATGGAACTGCAAGTCTCTCTGAAAGAGTTTGTATGCCAAAAATCCTTAGAAATGTTTTCTGAAGAATACGTCTTTCCTAAATAACGTTCACTGATACTCACATAATGTTTTGTCACTCTGTTGATCGGTAACGTACTCCCAAGTGAATATTTGCTAGTATTATAACATCATAAAAATATTTACCTACCATAACTGTATAATTGCAGTCTCCTAAATTTGTCATGGTAAGATTTGATAGTTTCTGGCTGTAGCAACAGAACTCTTGTATCTCCCTCTTGACACTGAAAGTGTTTATGGAGTAGTGTGGTCCTTGTAAAATTCACAATGTCAGTCTGCCATAATTCTCCAGCATGGTTTCTGTGGAACCCAACTTCCAGAGAAAATGAGTTGATTACAGACTGAAACAAGAAAATCCTATGACTTCCTATAGTAGTTTTTGAATCATTGCACTCCAACTCAAACACTGCTTGAGTAAACAACTATTAATAACATAGTAATGAAAAGTTGTGCAAAAAAATCGTGCAAAGACTTTTAACAGCAACTGACCTCAAGGGATAGAATAATGTTCTAAGAAGCTGGCTATGGTTATCTCCAGATGCTGCCAAGCAAAGAACTTGCTTGTGGCAGTGGAATGATTGTACTTGGTGGATATTTTTCTTTTTTTATGACTATAACTGATCAGCAGATTGAGCAGTCATTTTACATGAAATCAATATTCCTGTTCCGACTCTGGCTTTTCCATGCATTACTGGTTTTATGAAAACGTACTTCAAATGGGTAGAAAACAGGAATAATTGAGTTAACATAAGTCTTTTTGCCAAGAATGACTGCACCTGTTTCATATCTAAGTGATCTGTAAGCTTTAAAAAGAAAATATAGGTATTTATGAGAACACTTGGCTTGCATTCCATCCTGAACCTTCAGTTCTGCATAGAATTTCTTGGAGCACGTGGAGCAGGGCAGGGAGGATCACCAGAATATCTTTCAGAGGGCCAAAATTTGTGGGGGAAAAAAAAAATCTTGAAATTTCTTCTCTACTTTTAAAATCGTGGGAGTTTTAATGCCTATAATCTCATTTTTTGTGAGGTTTTCTATAACTAGCTCAGTTTCATTCTAAAGTCAAACTTAATTTTGCTAAATAGAAGTATATATTCAGGAGTATTTAATGATCAGAAAGATAAAAGATTCTGAAGCACTCAAATCTTACAAAATTTCAGCAATCTGAAGTTAACACTTTACCTTCTTTGCAAATTAGTTTGAGCCTTCTGCTATTAAACAGCCAGAAGGATGAAAAAGTCATAATTTAGACCTAAGTTATTAAAGCTTTTGTTTCTGTTCGCAGTTCAGTCTTAGCAGTTGGAACAAAAGGCATTTAGCCATTTGTTAAGAGACTGAGAATTACTAAAAATGGAAGTGCATTTTTATTCTTATGTTGCATCAAAAAGACACTGAATTTAAGTTTCAGTCAAAGCTAAGTTTGCTGATTATTAAAAACACATTGAATACTCATTAAGCATCTGCTCCAGCCTTTAGCAGAAGCCTACAGGCCTGTTTACACAGAAAATTTAGTTATTTCACTATAAATCCCATGTGAATACTAGTAATGACAACTGTAAATAACTGTTTTGATAAATACTCATGGATAAGCAGTTCATAATGAAGCCCAAGCCTTATGGTCATCTGACTGAGAGGAGAAAAAGACATTGGTTAGGACTCCTTTCTCTCCCTTCTTTGCCAAACCTTTTTCTTTAGGAACTGGAGAGAATTCTGTTTAGTGTGGAAGGGAGGTTATATTGCTTTGAATTTTCTTTGAAGGCTTTTCAGTAGTTTTGGTTGTATTCTTTGTTCATATGCACACTCTAAATTTGTTTATAAAATGATCCCCAGAGAACACTTGAGAACGTTTAAAAGTCCTTGAGTTAATATAATTGGTATTCTGTTTTACTTTTTGATCAGCCTTTAGGAAAAGGCAGTCAAGGTGTTCCTATTCTCCCTGTTCCAATCCCCACTGTGTTCATAAGATGATCCAATTTTCCTGTTGCTATATTGCTCTGTTATTTTGCCATTAGTTGAAGCAGCAAGCAGTGTGAAAACTTTCTCCAGTGCAGAAGAGTCACTGCTGAAAACTCAGGTTGGACCAATAAATAAGGGGTTGCAAGATGTTTATTGTCTTGTAGTGTTTGTAGTAGCAAAAGGGAAGGAGAACTAATAATTTCATACACTGGAGCAATAACTAGAATCTCATAGTATGCCTGTAAGGTTATATCAGGTTGATTAGACAAGTGGGATTTGTCCACTGTGCTCTACTCCACTGCTCCTAGTATCTGATTGTAGTGGCTTTCCTGTACAAAAAAAAGCTTTCGGGCTTTAAGGCTGTGGTAATCATCGTGCTGCCTTATCTAACACCCTTGGTACTTTGACAACCTTACTTCAATAATGAAGTTCTAGTTTTCATCTTGGGAGTGTCACCTTCTCTCTTCTTAAGAAACTGCATTTTTCATGACAGAATTTTCTCTGTGCTTTTTGTGATTTTTTTTTTAAGTGGGGGAAAAAAAGTTATATTAAATATAGACAGTGTGAAATGTGAAACCTAGGGGCCAGTATTTTTAAAACTATACTTTCACTTGTATACAAAACATGGACTTAGAAGTGTAAATAAGCTGCATTTTGGGGCGGAGTTGGGTGGGAATGGAGTGGGGTTCTTTAGGAGCCTAATGGCTTTTCCAAGAGTGCTGAAACATAGGTATTGGGAAGATGAGTCACTGCGAACAAGTGAATGAGTACTGCTGAAAACAAGTTTAACAGTAGGCATCAAGGACTTTAAACCTTGGCTGATATTTTTTTTACTGCAGTGTGAATTTATCCTTATGATGCATGTATAACACAATCTCATATCTGAAAACCAAAAATAGTTTAATGCATGCAAGATGCTTCTTTCTTGAGAATTGCCAGTTGACAGTTATAACAGCAGAGTTGTGAAAAATTGTTGAAACTATCCAAGAACTGGAGTTAATACCATGGTAAGTATTATGATCACTGTGCTAGCAGAATCCACACTAGTTTAAGGCTTCCTCAGGCATATCTGTGCAAGTTGTTGTCACTATGGTGACATGCCATTCTTTAAATGCATTTCTAATATTTCAGTAGACAACAATGCTTTTGGCCATTTTTTTCCTTTTATGCAGCTTCAGGAGTCAGCATTTCAAGATGATGGTTCCAAATGTGTCTAAACAAGAGTTGATTTAGCATCTGTAACTTGAGATAATTTGCTCCAAGGCTTTTTTTCAGTTGAGTGACACTAGATTCCCTACTGAGAGGATCTGACCCTTGTGATGTCAGTCTGTCAAAAATCATTCATTTCAATGGTATCATTAACCTTTAGAGATGAGAATATTGTCTCATGGCCCCATTCTTTGCCATTGAAGTTTATGGAAATTTTGTAGCTATATTCAATAAAAAAGAGCAAGCCTAGCAGAAATTGAAGTAGATACTCGGAGTAAATGAATCCAATTTCCACGTGTGCAGTAGTAGGTCAGTACAACAAAAGTTACTTATACAAACTCGGCCAAGATCTTGACCTCATTGAGGAGTTGTAGGATGAGCTCAGATTTGCAGAAAGGATGCTGATATTGGGGTCTTGGCAGTCATCATTTTTGGTTGCTGTTCAAGGCCTCTCTTAAACCTACAACTGCTGCAGGCTTAGGTTCCCAACATAAGAAGAATGATGTGCAGTAAAGCTTTGCTGCTACTCTAGATCATGTTCTGGTGACAGGTATAATTGCTGTACCTGACTTAGCAAATCAGTCTATTAGAGAACTTACCACCTGGGAAGGTAGGTTGAAATCTGGCTTATCGCAGACATTTCAAGGCAATAGATTGGCTTAACATTATCATTGGTTGGTCCTGCTGTGATTGTAGCCTGTTCATGGTTGTCTTCACTCCTTTCTTTATACCAGCACTGGTGCTAAATGGATTCTTTGTGCTTTAAACTAGCTTAAATGGGACAAAAACGGATCACACAAGTTTTCAGAGGGTTATTGCATTCACGAGCTCAACGTGATCAGGTGAGTGCTAGTGCAGGGAAGTAGTAGGAAGGGCAGGTGGGCTGGGGGCAGGCAGGTGAGTATAGGATCACATCAGGATAACCTTCTGTTGGCCTGGTTTTGGAACCACAGCCTATGGAGAAGGCTGATCAAAGAAGGTTTGGATGAGAACAGGTGCAAATGGCTAGGGCCTGGCTGAAGAAAATGTATTGTGGAGCCAAGCCTCTCACTCTTCCCCCCCTGTGTTGTCCCCCCCCGCCAATTACTCTGAAGTAGCCACTGTTGGGTGAGTGGAAGGTGAATGGCTTTACTTTATCATATCAAGAGTACATCTCAAAACTCAGTGGCCAAAAGCAGATGCTTATGGAAAAGTATAATGGGCAGGTATGTATGTAGTAGTTTCTCTGAGGCTATATAACATTTTCTGTTAAATGCCTGTAAGCTTCTAGCATTCACAGTATGCTGAGTTTAACAATGTCACATCAAGCACAATGTTTTGAAACGTGGTTTCATTTCATGGCTTTCTTTTCTTGTATTGGAAGAGGCAATAAACAGTTGATCCCTATTCACTTATTCCATGCCAGTCTTTCTGCAGGCCATTGTATTTTTCTAGGCTGAAGAGTCCTAAAGGTGTTCAGTTGCTTTCTTAAGTGGAGCATTGATCATTCTTATTGCTTTTTGTTTTGTTTTTGTTTTGTTTGGGTGTGTTTGGTTGGTTGTTTTTTTCCCCTCTTCTACACTATTTGGGTGAGTAGTGAGTGGAGGGACAAAGATGTACATGAGATGCAGGTTTAAACTTGTGGTGCAATGATGTTGTCGAGGTTCTTCTTATTCATTGAAACTGCTTAGTTTGCTGTGCTTTTTACAGAATGCGAAGTAATAAGTTAGCCTTTGATTCTTGTTCACGCGAATTTTATTAATCTGAAACTGATAGAAATGTGTATATGTGAGAAACATTTCTAATATATTGCACTTCATTATAAAGTCTAATTTGATTTTTATGTTGAGTAGTGTGATTGAAATGTGTGCAATATAAAGATACTTCGTGCAAGTAAATACAGTGCTTTCTCTACACGCCTCAGCTTTTTTTCTTATACAAATTAGAGAAAGCATGCAAATGTACTCCTGTACAGGTGGCTGTACTAAAATGTGTCAGCAAGCATGAGATAGTCCCATGTTTGAATTTCATACCTCAGAATACAACTTAATAATTGCAGCTGTCTTTCCTTTCTTTACTGGGAAATGCCTGCAGAGACACCTGATAACGAGGTAGTCATAGAGACAAATATCTACTTTCCTTTATGTACATGCGATCATCTGATACTCAAGTTGCAATGCTTAACTTGTGAAACTCTTATATGCGTATGCCCTGCAGTTAACTCTGCATTAAAAAGTGTTTCTTCGGTAACTTAGTTTGGTGTGAAGACTGGTTCAATATAGTTATAACACGCTATGTGGTAGAATTGTCCGGTTTAGGTGAAGATAATGGAATGATAGGAATAGACTAACACAGTCCTAGAAACTGTTTTTTTAATTTTTTAAGTTAATTTATCATTAGAAATATGCAGAATACAAACTGTGCTAAGTGCTTTGAAACACAACTAGAGCATTCCTACATCAAGAGACTCAATAAACTCCAGCTGTTAGAATGCCAATTTAATACTGCCACTTCCTGCTAATTCTGTTTCTTCAGGCTGTTTCATGCAGTTTGATTATAGTTAGTGACACTGATTTTGATAGAAGTTAAGACTTGCATACCACACGCTTAATATTCTTAACCTTAAAAACTCCACTAGCTGTACGGTTTGTACCTTGTATTTTTTGCTGAATACAAGTGGATCACTTCTCCCTTGCCATCTTTTGACTGCCAGCTTTTCTCTGTTTTTTAAAGTGCTTTCCAGAACTGATGCTTGGAGGTTGGGTCTTGGCCTCATGTGCTAATGTAGACTCAGAAATACGTTGAATGGTTGTTCTCAACATAACTGCAGCTGTCATCATTTACAATTTTAGTGTTTAGTGAAAAATCAGGTGATGCTGACATTAGATCACAAGCTGCTCTTGATTAAAAAGCAATGGTTATAGAATGGTCATGTCCTGTGTTGGAACTGCATTTCCCTTTTTATCTCCATTTCTCACCTCTTACATCTTCATTGTCACTCGTGTTCAAGTTTGTTCTTTCAGGTGCTGGGGATTCCTTTCCAAAGATTGGAATAAATTACATCTTTAACACAAAACATGTTGAGAGAACCCCTCACATAACAGTATGGAGTTGTTCTGGGAAGCATGTTGAAGTAATTATTTTGTTTGAAAGATCTTGAGAGTGTCTAATGGAAAGCTTTTTAAATAAATAGTTCCTCTAAGGAGTGGAAAAAGCAGAACCTTCCACAGTTGTAGCTTCTATGTCTGATAAGGCTTTAAGATAAACTGAGCTTGACCCATTAAAATAGTATAGAAATGTTTATGGAATACTTAAATTTTTTAAAAGGACTGTTGAAGAATGTGGTGCTGGCCAGTGAACTTCTCAAAATATAAACTCCAAGAAATACAGTAGTTGCCATTAAGCTGAGAGGTTACCTGTTATTGCTACCTGGTGGTATCAGATGCTACAATTATAGATAAATAGTTAGCACAGACATCTAACAATAGTACTTCAGATTCTGAAATGCTGTATTGATGGTAAATATTGACTGACTGGTAAAGAGTAAAATACTGTTTCGTAGTTGCCTGCGGGGAGAGGGTTGAACTGAATCTGGATTTAACAGCGGTCAGTCGTGTGTGTATGTGCATGTGACCAGAACTGAACTGCTTACACTTTTGCTGAATTCAGACTGAACCACAGCAACTTTGGCCATAGCTTAACTTAGACCAGAACTAATTTGCAAAGTAATGTAGTACCACTTTCCTCTTCAATTTCTCTGGTTTCAAGTGAAGTAATGTCCAATATAGCATTGAGTGTGGGCAGGAAATAAATATGAAGTCTTGGTTTACACACATTGTATGTGGACTTTAGGATGTTAAAACTTGCTTTTAGTGTTCATAGAACTGTTATAAGATTTTCAAATTCAGAAGTGGTAAAGACACAGATGTGTTTTTCAAGCCAAGGAGCTTTGGGTATAGATGCCTGAATTTCACTGTAGGCTTCTTACTAAAAAAAAAAAAAAAATCTGATATGGTTGAGTAAAGCTGCAGTTTGAATAAACCTACCTCAGTGTTGAGGAAGGATTTCATTGTGTGTTCTGCTAGCTAGAGGAGCATGGTCACTGTAAAGCTTCTTTGCGTCCCTAGTTCTTTACTGCCCAGACTAGTGAGTTTTTAACATCTTTGCCAAAGAGATTGGTT
>VXAL01002665.1:0-64778 GCA_013399475.1 Chauna torquata
CGGAGCCAGGAACCGGCCGGTGTCGTCCCGCCGCGGCCCAGCTGAGGGTGGGCCCCCGCGGGCCTGCGGGCACAGCCCGGTGCGTGCCGGGGGGCGCGTCCGGGGTGGCCGTACCTGGCCGTGTCGGCGCGGGAGGCAGCTCTCGTGGTGACCGTGTCATTTCATCTTGTCTGCCGAGCTTGAGAGGAAAGCATGAGCAAGAGCAAGGACGACGCTCCGCACGAGCTGGAGAGCCAGTTTGTGCTGCGGCTGCCTCCGGTAAGAGCCCCCCGTCCGTCTGGGGCAGCTGCCGTGGCCGCCGTCACGCTGCTAAGGCAGCGCGGTGCCGTTTGCTGGGCGAGCACGGGACTTGGGAGAGGGATTTGCAAGGTGGGTGAAATCGGTGGAAAGCTACGTACCTGGCAAGGGCTGTGGAAGCAGGCTGGGTGCTTTTGGCCCTGAGTAGCCCCTTCCCTGTGAGTAGCCCTTTGTTTGAGCAGATTTTCCGCTGCCTGCTGTTGAGAGGGGCTCCTCTGACAGAGCAGGATGCTCAGAAGGCAATGTACAGGATTAAGAAGGAAATTTCTGTAAGGGTAGGGCTTTACAAAGCGATGGGTTGTTAGTTACCATTACCAGTGCCTTGCTGTCTGTGCACTTAACGCTATTTCATAGGTGCTTGACCTCGGACACTGTTTCCTGAGGCCGCATGAGCTTGGTGAGGGGAGCTGTAACTTGCACCCTGGCTGTGGTGCAGGGTATCGCTGTCAGGGCCCTCATAGCACTGTCACAGCTTCATCACGTCGGGAGCTGTGGTGCACACGGGGAATAGCAGAGCCACAAGGTTAATGTGTGATTTTGGGAGCAGGGTACAATTTTCCTTGCACATTGTAGAGTGGCTTTTGCAGTTGCTTTTCTGCCTTGGGGTGACAGTGATGTTTAAAGCTGGGTAGACTGGACAGAAACCTTCAGTGATTCTCAGAGAGAGCACACCAAGTCCTGACTTAACTCTGTGCCTTCCATTTCAGGAATATGCCTCCACCGTGCGGAGAGCAGTACAGTCTGGGAGCGTCAACTTGAAGGACAGGCTCACCATTGAGCTGCACGGTGAGTGAGCAGGATCAGGGCATCTTAAAACTCCTCCAATTGTCCACAAGTGAAGCTATAGAACTTGCATGTGTTTTGCTGTGAAATTTCTGCTGCCCAGGAGTGTATTGCTTGGTTTGGCTGCTCAGCAGCAACTGAACAGGCTCTTCTGCAGCACTAACCTGTCCCGTGGCTTTCCACAGCGGATGGGCGCCACGGGATTGTCCGCGTAGACCGGGTGCCACTGGCAGCCAAGCTGGTGGATCTGCCCTGCATCATCGAAAGCTTAAAAACCATTGATAAGAAAACATTCTATAAGACAGCGGATATCTGCCAGGTATGGGCTGGTCTGACACCTGGTATAACATGGCTGATTTCTATATTGTCGTGATCTTA
Source organism: Chauna torquata (assembly GCA_013399475.1). Taxonomy (NCBI): domain Eukaryota; kingdom Metazoa; phylum Chordata; class Aves; order Anseriformes; family Anhimidae; genus Chauna; species Chauna torquata. The sequence goes on from VXAL01002665.1 coordinate 1,459, forward strand.
GCAGTTTAAAAATTCCCTACCTCTGCTTGGTGTTTGGAAATCCCTTTTTTGAAGCTTGAAATTGGATTGTTCTTATAACAACTTAACTGCAGCTATGTTTAGACATGAACTGAGCTGGGTGTAAAACATGGTATATCTGATACCACGTGCCTGTGAATCCCTTTGGCTGACTGCGTGCAATGGGCAGTCACTGTTCATTTTCCAGAAAATCTTTCACATCCTTTTGTTCTTGCATTGCAATAAGCAGCCTTTGTGTCTATGCGGAAATTTCAGATGCTTGTTTGCACTGTGGATGGTGACCTCTACCCCCCTTTGGAAGAGCAAACTGTGAGCACTGACCCCAAGGCGAACAAGAAAAAAGACAAGGACAGAGAGAAGAAATTTATCTGGAACCATGGCAGTGAGTAGAGGCTCTGCCAGTCCCCTCCATCCCACCACCCCAGTGTCCCCATAGCTGTGCAGGGCACTCACTGCTGCCATGTCCTGGCTGTGCTGTTGCTCTGCTTTTAGTGCTCGCTGGGTTCCTGAAGGGAACTTCTCCCTCTTGGCAGATCAGGTTTGCCAGACCCAGCTCTCCCATTAGGCCATCTGCCTGACACATGCAATCTGTTTCCTCTGTCACAGTTACTCTTCCCCTGAAAAATGTACGAAAGAGACGATTCCGGAAGACAGCTAAGAAGAAGGTGAGTTGTTTCTCCCTTACACTGATATGTGCAGATGCAGTAGCCAAGGAATCAGAAGGCAGAGACATTAGAGCTGTAACTATCTATCAGTCCTGAAAATATAGTGTCTTAACATTGCTTCACATTTCCTTGCCAGAGATGAGGAAGAAGGGAGGCTAGTAGCTTTAAACACTTCCTTGAGCGCTTCTTTTATGGTTTCCAAAGTACTCCTGAGTTGGGAAAATACTTTATAGTGAGAACTGCTGAGCTCCATTTTTCTGGCTGCTTTGTAATAGTGCACCTCTTCCTGCTCACAGAGAAGAAAGGGTCTCACAGAAATGAGACCACTCATTCCTGCTTTCCCAGCTGAAATCTTCTCTCTATGCATGGCCCGTTCACATCCCCAACAAGCAACACTACAAATAGAATAACTGTTATTTCAGCTGGGGGAGTGACAACAGATGGAGCTCAGAGGCTCTGTCTCTGTGGAAATGCATAAGCCAGGAAAGGTGTTGGGGAGATGCAGCACCGTGAGGCTGGGAAGATCTGTTCTTCTCTGCTTTGCAGTTTCTGAGAACACGGTGGAGTGATATTTTGCATGACATTTGGGAAACAAATTATTTCAGACAGTTTTATAGCCCACAGGAGAGATTAGATGTCACTGCCTTAAGATCCTGGCTAATTTAAGAGTGAAAAATGAAGCCTCCCTTTGAGTGAGATGAGAATGATTTGCGTTGACCATCCATCAGTGAATGGCACCTTTAGCACTTTCAGTGTACACAAAGACATTCCTATTTCATGAGTACTATTGATGGGTGCCAGAGCGGTAGAAAAGTGAGAGCATACAACCCACCAGGGAGCTCTGTACAGAAAAAGATGGATCACTTTCTGGAGGTGCATAAATTACTTTTTGGGTGGAGCACGAATACAGGCTGAGCAGAAAGAATAAGAGAGGAGAAGCTTGAAAGAGGGCTCTGTCCAGAGGCTGAGGATGGGAGCTGACCAGCACACGGCTACCTGCACAAGTTGTTTAACAGGTTGTCTGTTCTTTTTCCTGTCTCTGGACCAGTATATTGAGTCTCCTGATGTGGAGAAAGAGGTGAAGCGTCTCCTGAGCACAGATGCTGAAGCTGTCAGTGTCCGTATCCTTTTAGGAGAAAAAAAGCTCAAGTCGGGGACAAAGCAGTATGTGTGATCTGGGGGTTGTGGAGAAGAGAGATGAGTTCAGCTTTGTGTGTGGGTGTGAGAGGCTGGGAGATATGCACATGGGAGAGACTGAAGTTTTAGAGCTTTATCTTTGCCTTTTTCAAAGCTTATTGTTTCTTCATGGTGACCTTCCTTGCGGACTGTGCTATTGCACTGAGCAGACACTTAAGTAACAGTAGAGAGCAGGTCTTCAGAAAAGGGGCTGGGGTGGATCATTGTTGATATCCATAGCTGCAAGGCCAGACCTGTTAGAAGGGACAGCAATCTGCTGCAGTTTTTAGCTTTCTATCGTTGTACTGCACCTTTCATGCTCCTTCTTTTCCCTTGACTCATCTGTTGCTACTGTCAGGCTGGGAAGTCATTGCTGAAGATGAAACAAAAGAAGTAGACAACCATGGTTCACTCACGAGCCTGGACATCTCCTCCCCAGGGATGTCAGGACATAAGCAAGGCCATGGCTCCTCAGGTACGGTGGGCAAGGCTATTGTCTTCTTTCTAACTGCTAAGTAATCAGGTGGGCCCGTTCTCTCTGGGGTAAGCCCTAACCAGAGGTTTCACAAATGGAAGCTGAACAGCGTTGGCTTGGGTGCAAGTAGAGGCCAGTGTGTCACACTGCTGTAACAGGTACCCGTTTGCCATCACAACAGATCACAGCTGCGAGGAAGACACTGCACGTACTTACTGCAGTCAGTTGGGGTGGCAGTTCCTGAAGGAGAGAGGGCAGTGTTGAGACAGGCGCCATGTATTGACAGGGTCCCGGGCAGGCAGAGAGTGCCCGGAGGTTCATCAGCTGTGTTTCTCCTCTTCCCTTTTGCACTCTTTAGAACATGACGAACTGCGGGAGATATTTAATGACATCAGCAGCAGCAGCGAAGATGAAGATGAGCGGGATCATCACGACGATGAAGACCTGAACATTATGGATACTGAGGAGGACTTGGAGAGGCAGTTGCAGGACAAGTTGAATGAGTCTGATGGGCAGCAGCAGGAGAACGAGGGGTCCAACCAGATAGGTGGGTCCGGTGGCAGAGTGCTGCAAAATCACAGCAGTGCTGGACAGGCTGCGCTGCCCAGCTCCGCTGCTGCTGTGGGTCTCAGCTCACTCTCTGTTCCAGTCATGGGTATCCAGAAACAGATTGACAACCTGAAGAGTAAACTCCAGGAGACCCAGGACAGGAGGAAGCGCCAGGAAGATCTCATCATGAAAGTAGAGAACCTAGCCCTCAAGGTGAGAGCTCTCCTGGGGTCTCTTCTAGTCTTGTGCTTAGCACTGGCTCACCATTAGAGCCAGCAGACTGATTTGACTGCTGCCCTGGAAAAGTCATGGGTCTTTGCATGCTGGGTTAAAAATAATTGTGGTGTGACCATACACTCCAGCATTTCCCCATGGAGGCAAAGCAGTCCATGAAACTGCAGGAGATAAGGGTCAATGCAGCTGGGGTTTGCTGCACCGTTTGACATACTGTACCAGCAGCGATTAACTGAGAACGTATTGGTAATTGTGGTCTGGTGTATTTGTCTCTGCAGACCCGTCTCCAAGCCGTGCTGGATGAATTCAAGCAGCAGGAAGAGCGAGAGAAGCAGCAGGTGAGGAAGCTCCCACGGTGGAGGGCAAAGGACTGGGGCATGAGGCATAGCTGTTAAAAGACAGTTCTAGGTCTGCCCTCTGATGAAGTCCTGAATCTTGTACCATGCCACCTGCTTCAAAGCCCAGTGTTACAAATCAGGTGTGAGGTGTACCTCATCCCTGTCGGGGGTAAAACATGACATGAAAAGCCACGGGCACCTACATACAAGAAGGGCAGTAGCTGTGGGTTCTTGGCAGTTTTCCTGCCTGGGCAGCTCTGCTGAGTTTCAGCCAGGTACCAAGGCAGCAGGTTCCCGCTGCCAGGTTCCTCATGTTGCTTCACGGTGAGGGCAGTGCTGAGTTCTGGCAGTTGTCTGCCAGCCTGGTTCTCTAAAGCAGGCTTGTGCTGCACTGGCATGGCTCCCTGTAGTGTGCAGGCAAAGCAGCCGCTAGTGTAGGTGGAAGATCTGCAGAAACTCAAAAGTGCTTGGGCTTGAAATGCATGAAGTCTCAGCCATGCCTTACTGTGACACCTCACTCCCTCTTCCCAGATGACATCTCTGCAGGAGCAGCTGGAGTCCCTCATGGAAAAGTGAGGAGCAGGCCTGGCCAGAGCAGCGGGTCTTTGTACATGCAAGCAGAGCTGGAAGTGTTCATCCCCCATGCTGAAGTCTAAGAAAAGAATCAGACTATGCCTGTGAGAGCAGCAGAAAGACTGGAATTTACTGTAAATATTCAAGACCTCTCTCCCTGAGGGATTTAATTCTCCCTGGGCCAGCTTTCTGCATCTCATTGAGTCTTGGACTCGATGGGCTGTGGCCTGGTGGGAACTTGTCCCTGTGTCTGGGAAATGCTTGTGTCTGCAAACCAGGCTCAATAAAGTGCTATTTCCAACCCTGTTCTCTTCCTCCTTGCTCTCCAGGGGACGGGCTAGTGCTGCCTCTTGTCAGCTTGTGCCTGACCACACAGCCCCTGGCTGGTGCTCACACCCGTATTGCTGGGCTCCTTCCACTGAAATGCTCATTGCATGGCTGGGTCAAAGGGAGACTGCTTGCGAAGGGGACCCCTCATGCTCTCAGGCTGCAGAAGGAGGCCCCTCCTGATTAGGGAGTTTCTTTAATTCTGCACAGACTAGGCAGGCAAATCCCAGATTAACCTGGCAGGGTGGGAAGAGGATTAGAAAGGCAGTTCCAGTCAGCAGCTGGCAGAACACAACGGAGGGCATCACGCGCGTCAGTAAGGGTGTGCTGCAGTGGAACAGCCTGTCTCGCAACCTGAGGAGCGGAGGAAGGGGAAGGGGCTTCCAAGTGCTGCCACAGCGTGGGGACACCCAGCACGGAAAGCGAAAAGCCAGTGGCAGCCCTGGGAGATGACGTGTGTCCATATAGCCAAGAAAGGGAGATGCCCTAAGGACAACACTGAGCTCGGGAAGGGCCGGAGTGAGTGCGTGTGTATCTGTGTGTGACCTGCTTCTGGGGGCCGGTGGGAGCATCCATGGAGGAAACCTACCTGCTGAATGTGGAAGGAGTCAAAAAGAAGATCCTGCATGGAGGCCAAGGGGAGCTGCCAAAATTCCAGGATGGGAGCAAGGTAAATCGTGGTGGTTGTTACCCCAGAGGCCTGAGAGAGGGGAGCAGGTCTGCCACCTCCCTCCTTGCCCGCTACCTGAGGGTTAGTCTGCTCGCGAGCCATGCTCCAGGCCTGCAGGGAGAGCCCATCTCCAGCAGATCCCTCACAAGGTGGGTGCAGGAAAGGCTGCTTTGGGCACAGCAACGTTGCCCTCACGGTGATGGCTGATGCTGCCCACTGCGTTCACCTGACACCAGTGCCGTTACCTGCCTCTTCTCTCTGCTCTGCAAGGCACAGTGGAGCTCAGCAGCTGCTGTGGGTTGCTGGAAATCCTCCTCCCTTTCCTGACACATCAAACATGAGTGGAGGTGCCAACGGGGAGCACCTCGGGGTTTCTGAGTCCCCAGACCATGGCTGTGGACAGATCAGTGTGGGTACCATGAGGTCCTGGTGCATGCTGTGGGAGTGCTCTCTGTCCCGGGTTATAATGGGGTATTCAAAGAGAGCAGCCAGATATAGCACCGACGGGTGTTAAGACGCTCCACCATCTGCTTTCTGTCTAAGACAAGCTGGTAGGAGGCACAATCTCCCCGCTGCGGATGGAGAGCTGCCAATCCAACCCACACCTCACTGGGAGCAGGCTCGTCCCCGTGTCCTGGCCCCGTGGCAGAGGGGCTTGGGGCTGGCGAGGGGACTGAGGGCTCCTACCGCACGTGCCTGCCCCGGGCCAGGCATGGGGCCACCCCCATCGACACTGCACTTTCTCTGGGGCAGATCACCTTCCACTTCCAGACGCTGAAGGACAACTTTGAGCGGACGGTGATCGATGACAGCCGGGAGGCCGGCATCCCCATGGAGATCATCGTGGGCAAGATGTTCAAGATGGAGATCTGGGAGACGCTGCTCAGCTCCATGAGGGCCGGGGAGGTGGCGGAGTTCTGGTGCGATGCCATCGTGAGTGAGGGGCTCGTGAGCACGGCCGGCTCTGCCGGCTCCATCCGCATCCCGCAGGCAGGAGAGCCGGGGCACGACACCACGCACCCCGAAGACGCTGCGGCACTGCCTGGTGCAAGCGCAGGGGTGCGGGACAACCTGCGGGCTGTCCCCGTCACGGTGCCACGTAGCCGCTGCCCCAGGGGAGGGGGTGCAGGCTGGCCCCGCAAGGCTGAGCGGGGCGCTCCCCCCTTGCAGCACACCGGCATGTACGCCCTGGTCTCCAAGGGCATGCGGAGGATCGCGGAGGGCCGGGACCCCCTGGAAGGGCAGAAGCACCGCTGCGGCATGGGCAACATGTTCGACTACCACAGCACGGGCTACGACGACCTGGACGAGCTGCAGCGGACGCCGCAGCCCCTCATTTTCATCATGGAGCTGTTCCGGGTGAGGGGGGGGCCACGGGGATGGCCTCTGGCACGGGGGTGGCCGGGGCAGCCAGCTCAGCCCCCGCTGCCAACGCAGGTGGAGGAGCCCTCAGCGTACAAGCGAGACACGTGGGCCATGAGCAAGGAGGAGAAGCTGGCGGCAGTGCCCCTGCTGCACAGCGAGGGCAACCGCCTCGTCCTCCGCAAGGAGTTTGAGCAGGCGGCGGCGAAGTACCAGGAGGCCGTCATCTGCCTGAGGAACCTCCAGGCCAAGGTGAGCGGGACCCAGGCACATCCTGCCATCCCTGCTGGGGCTCCCTCGGCTACGTGGTCCCCCCGTGGGCACTGGGTGCCCTGAAGGGGATGGCCACAGCCGTGATCCACCCGCCGTGGCTCTCTGGGGCAGGAGAAGCCATGGGAGGATGGCTGGCTGAAGCTGGAGAACCTGGTCACGCCACTGGTGCTCAACTACTGCCAGTGCCAGCTGGAGCTGGGCGAGTACTACGAGGTGCTGGAGCACACGACAGAGCTCCTCCAGAAACACAACGGTACCCGCGCCCTGCATCCCCCCACCCACAGTGTGCTCGCGGCCCCCAGGGACCCTGCCCCCCAGATCCCACTGCCCGCAATGGTGCTCATCCCAAGTCCCTGTGCCACTGTCACCCGGCTCCCCCTGCCCGCTGTGGTACCTGTGTCGCGTGTGCCCCTGCCCATGGCAGTGCCCACGTTTCTAGTTTCCCCCTGCCCATGATGGCACCTGCACCCCTTGTCCTCTGGATCCCCCTGCCCTTGATGCTCTCTCACGTCATCCAGATTCCCCTGCCCACCCTGTGTCCCCCAGCCCACAAAGGTGCCCACCCATGTCCCTCAAGTCCCTTGCTCACAGAGGTACACGCATGCCCCGATCCCCCTGCCTGATGGTACCCATGTCCCCAGGGCACCCTTACCCACCAGTGCATCCACCCCAGGTCCCCCTGCCCTCCACAGCACCCACGCCCCGTGTCCCACTGCCCGTGATTGTACCTGTACTCCATGTCCCCTGGGTTCCTGGGGGCTCCAGCTTCTGTGGCCCCGAGCTGCAGGACCCAGTCGGGGCTGTCCTCTCCCGGCAGACAACGCCAAGGCGTATTTCAAGCGGGCGAAGGCCCACGCTGCCGTGTGGAACGAGCGGGAGGCGCGGGAGGACTTCCTGCGTGTGGCCCACCTGGACCCCGCCATGGCGGCCGCCGTGAAGAAGGAGCTGAAGCTGCTGGGGGAGAGGATGAGGAAGAAACACGTGGAGGATCGGAAGCGCTACCAGGGGCTCTTCCAGCAGTCCCAGGGGCCAAGGGCCAGCAAGGGGGCTGCAGCAGGCAGCGGGGTGCAGGAGGGTGAAGGGGCAAGGCAGCAGGGGGAGGTCGGAGCCCCAGAGACCCACGGAGGGGAGCAGGGCACAGAAGCAGGAGAACTACAGGCTGATAAAGGAGGACAAGGGAACCCCAGGGATGGACATGAAAAAGAAGCACCAGGAGGAGAAGCAGCCCCAGAGGAGCCTGCAGAGGTGAGGGATGGGATGGAACAGAGGGAGAAAGCAAACCTGGGCACCTGCAAGGCAGAGCCAGAGAGCTGTGGGGCAAAGAGAGGGCCGGAGGAGGGGGAGAAAGAAGAAAAGGAGACAGTGGAGGAGGAGGAGGTAGAGAAGGAGATGGTGGAGGAAGAAAAAGAAGAGAAAGAGACAGCAGAAGAGGAGGAGGAAGGGGAGAAGGAGACAGTGGAGGAGGAAAAAGAGAAGGAGAAGGTGGACGAGGAGGAGAAGGTGGACGAGGAGGAGAAGGTGGACGAGAACCCAGCAGCAGAGATGGAAAAGCTGGCTGTAGAGCAACGTGGGGTAGCAGAGGAAGTAGGGCTCATGCAAGGGCTGGAGCAGGGAGCTGGTGGGGCAGAGGGAGCTGGTGCAGGGAGTGTGGCTGGGGACAAGCCAGGCAGAGCTCCAGAGCCAGGTCCCCGCAGTGAGGGACCCCCATATCTGGACCAAGGAACATCCCAGGAGGGGCTGGGACAGGGGAGTTGTGGGGGGCACCAAGCAGGCAGAGATGACTGCCCCCCAGACAACATCACTGGTGGGGAAGTGCTTTATGCTGTGCCCTCAGGTGCAGACAAGGAGCTGGCTGGGGAGGCACAAGTGCCCCCCTGCCCCACACCAACCGGGGAAGGGGACCACGCACCCCTGGGACAGCGCAGAGAGAGCAGAGAGCTCAGGACCACAGCCCTGGGGCACGGGCATCCCTGAGCAGGGCTGGTTGTTGCTGGATGGGGAAGGGGTGCAGGGCTGCCCACGGGGAGGCACAGCATGGGCAGAGGGGCTGCGGTGCCCCCAGAGCAAGCCCCAAGGTCGCAGCTCCCAGTGGCTGCGGACCGGGCAGTGACACAGGAACAAAGCCGTCCTCGCCATGCTGCCGCCGGGACTGGCAGCCCCGCGGTGCAGTGCTCCTGCTGCGTCCTCTGCCCCAAATCGTTGGCTCCAGCGGCTTCCAGCCAGGCCACACAGAGCTCTGCTGGCTGAGAAATAAAAGCTCTTCCCTGGCACCATGTGCTGGATCTGTTCCTGGACGTGCCTGGCATCCCTGATCACAGGGGATCAGCAGCTCCTGCCATGCCCTGGAGCCTGCAGCACAGGGGTGGGGATGGGGCGTTCGCTCTGCCCTTGGGAGGGAGAGGTACAGAGGCTGGATTTCGCACCCCTTTTAGGTCTCGTGTCTCTGCTGTGAGGGCTGCCCCAGTACTCCGTTGCCACAGCCCAGCACCATCAGCCCTGCACACATCACTCTTTCACTGCCAGCCGGAGCTGGGCTGCACCCTGTGCAGCAGGGTGGGGGTCTCAGAGCCCTGGGCTGGTCCTCAGATGGGACCTCACTTCAACACAGACACAGAGAGCACGGGCAGCAGCACCTGGACACCCTTGGGGACTGAAGATGTGATGGAGCGCAAGTGAGAAATGCTGCAACCTGAAAAAGTGGAGAGAGAGGACTGCCCACAGGGCATCCTGCTGCCATCTCCTCTCTGGGGCTGCAGAAGTTCCCTGGTGAGGAAGAGGGACTGTCCCTGCACAGCCAGCATCCCATCTGCCACGGGACCTTGGGCAGACCTTTCTGGAAGAGGATGAATGCAGATGACGGTCAGGGGATGCAGCTGCATCCAGGGAGCCCAGGGCTCTGCTCACAGTTTCTGCTCTGCCCCAGAGGAGCAGACAGCCAGGGCAACACTGAGCAGGGGGATGTCCTTGTCCCTGCAGCAGAAGGTGGCAGCAACCTGTCCCAGGATGGCGCAGCACCCGGCACTGCCCTGGCTCAGCAGGGACAACAGAAAACAGCACAGAAAGAAGAGGCCAGTGCACCCTCCAGGTCTCAGTATAAATACAAATTTATTCTCTTTCCAGAACAGAGGTGGAGAGAAGCAGCCAGGAGAGCAGCACCGCGGTACATGGTTATCAGAGCATCAGCCAGCCCGCTCCCCTCCCTGCCGCCTCCCAGCACAGCCCAAACCTGCCTGGCACCCAGTAGCCCTGCCTAGGGAGCCCGGGCACAGAGCAGGCACACAACTCAGCCGCTGCCACTCCCCGCAGCGAGGATCTGCGCCAGTTTGCCCTAATCCTGCCTTCTTCTTTCTGCTGGGAACCCCTGACCTTGTGCAGTGGCCGTGCTCCTGCAGTGCTTTACCCGCTACAGCTACCCACGACGGCATCCCCTCCCTAGGGCACGGCGAGCAGCTCACACACAACATGCTCCAGCCAGCCTAATGCCACCACCACTGCCTCCACCTCGCCCCACTGCCACCCAGGACGGCAAGGACAGCAAACCACACACCAGCAGAGGATGCTGGCACCAAGTGCCCGCCAGCAAGGCTCACACCTCCTGCTCCACGACGCAGGCACCGCTTCATGTCCCTGCCATCGCGACAAACACGCAGCGCACAGATCCCTGGTCCCCAGCACGCGTCCTCAGCCCAAGCCTCCCCAACCAGCTCACCAGCACATCCAGCACAGCCAACAGCCCTGTCCCTGCAGCAGGGGCTGCTTGGGCAGGGACACACCGACACGCAGCCTTCCCTGCGTCCTGCCGTGCCCAGGGGCTGGGGCATCTCCTCCCTTCGCAGCCCCGGTGCAGCAGGGCCATCCCAGCCCCTCTCCTGCTCCGGGGTACCCACAGCACCTGACTCCGCAGCTTTCTCGACATAACGCAGCCTGAGACAGCCAGCCTGAGGGAGCCTTTGGGACCAGGAGCCGCCACCACCAAGCAGCTCTGCCAGCCTGTGGGACAGCCTCCTCTGCCTCCCTAGAAAAGCAGGCAGGACCGAGCCCCGCTGCCAGCCTGGCTCCCCGAGCCCCCCAGCAGCAGCCCTGCTCCAGGGCAGTGTGGGGAAGCGGGAAGGATCCCTGCAGGAGAGGGCGTTGGGCTGGACTGAAAGTGAAGTGCGACTACACTTAGTGTTAGGGTTTAATGGCGTGAGTCCGTGAGATCATTTAAGTACAGAATATATATATATGATATATAGAAATATAAGCAAATTAAGTGATAAGGCTCTGTTATAAAGATCTTCTCAAGATAAGGCTACCAGCTGGGCTGAAGCTCTGGTGTGGACTCGCCCCTACCCACGAACCTGGCAGCCTCTCCCCCAGGCCACGTGTGCCCAGCTGGCCGCAGCCCTGGGCAGCAGAGTCCGATCCGTAAGGCTGGCAGCTGGATGCTGTTAGAAAGAGTTTGTTAAACCCTGGGAGGCTGCTTGCTGGCTGCAGGAGCATTTCAGTGGCCACCAACCTGGAGGACCCTGGGCGGAACTGGAGAGGAGAGGGATGCTGAGCTCTGCGCCCCGCGAGCGCCAGGGGACACACACAGCTTCCACCGCTTCAGCTCTTTCTTCTGAGCCTTTCCATGCAGTCCGATGAGTCCAAGCCTGGATGCTGCAGCCGAGCAACCTGGCTGGCCCCTGGGGAGCCCACAACCCAGCTCCCACACAGCCGATGTTCCCCTGAGATCTCCTGGAGCTGGCAAGCATCCTGCACGAGCAAGGGAGCCTGCCGCCGCACAGGGAACATGGCGGGGAGAGGAGGAGGAGGGAAAGCAGCCAGGCAGCTGGTTAGGAAAAGCCTCTGGCTCACAGGAGGTGTTAGATAAGGGAGGTCATACCTGAAAGAGAGATGGAGAGGTCAGGAGAACAGCACCTGGAGCTGGCTGGTTAGAAGGGGACTGCTCAGGGGTGGCAGAAAGCAGGCGAGGGGCTGAGTGGGCAGGAGCTCTGCCCCGCCTCGGGTTAGCGCCGGCACCAGGCGACATCTCCCTTGGTGCACACGCGGGCGAGGGATGGCATCGAGCGGGCGGTCACAGAGCATCCCCGGTCACCGTCCCTGCTGGGAGAGCCGTCCACAAGCAGCCAGGAGAGCTCACACCATCGCTGCCGTTCTGCTGGGTAAGTGGGGCCTCCACCTCTCCCGGAGATGGGTGGAGGCGGCTCAAGGTGGTCGCTGCTGCCGTCAGGTCTGTCCGTCTTCGCAGCAGGGAGCCCGCGGGGTGCAGGGTCCCGAGCAGGGCTGGAGGCTGCCCTGCAGCTCTTCTGGGACCCAGCTGGTCCGTTCTCTGTGCAGCTCTGGTCGCCTGGCCTTGCAGGTGGGAGAGCTCCTCCTCATCCTCTCCGTGCCCCGGCCGCACACCTGCAGCACCGCGACCGCCGAGCTCCTGGCCGTGGGCACTGGGGGGGATCAGCCGTCGCAGGGAGGGTGGGATCGGGGCAGGGCTCCACGGGAAACCTCATCTGAGGGAGCAGTAGGAGGCCAGAGAGGGGGATTTCACTCGAGTACCTCGAGAGCTGGGGAAGGCGCTCCGCAGCTTCTCCATGATGTCCTCCAGGCACACGCTGACTTCTTGCGTTTTGGCCTCCACCTCATCTGCGGCAGGGAGAGAGCTGGGGTGAGCAGCGTGGGCACTCCACCAGCCGGGGTCCCTGCGGGACGGCAGCTTCCCAGAGCCATGATCTGGGGAGCTCAGCCCCACTCCAGCCCTCACCTGCAGCTTCGGTGTCGGGGGTGTTGTGCTCCTTCGCCTGGCTGCCTTCGGACTGATGCGGAGATGAAGCCAAGGACGATGCTGCTGAACCGTTGCCATCTGACTCTGCCGGCGGCTGGAGAGAGAAGGGGGCTTGTCACGATCCTCTGTCCCTGTCCTACACCTTCTGACCACCCCTTTCTGCACCGCCCTGGCTCTGCCTGCCCCACGGATGGGCTCCCCCGAGCCTTGCTCTGTACCTGCAGCAGCAGCTCTCTCAGCCGGTGCAGCTGGGACTCCAGCTGCTTGTTGTGGTCCTCCAGGATCTGCATGCGGGTCTCCAGGCGGCTCTTGTGCTGCCGGAGAATTCTTGCTTCCGCCAGGAGCTCATCATTTCGCGGGTCTTGCACCAATTCAGGGGAGCCTGTAGCCAAGGTCGGAGACTCCACCGCCTCATCATGCTGCCATTTCAAACGTCTCAGCTCTCCCTGGAGGATCCTGCGGGATTGCCCAGATGAACACCACCTTTCTCCTTTCTGGAGAGTGGCCTGGTGGCTGACTCAGAGACGAAGCTCCCCTGGAGGCTTTGCCACAGGAGAAGCTTGAGGAGCAGCAGCAGGCTTCTGGCTGTCCCTGCACTGCGGGGTGGCCTGCCTGCAGCTCATTTGGGTGGCAGACAAAAGGCACACAACTGCTTCCTAAGAGGCTGAGAACAGGGACAGGGAAAGAAAAACCCTCCTGCTGTGCTGAGCTGTGGTCTAGGGCAGCACGTCCATGGTTCGCCAGGAGCTCAGGGAGGAGAGAGGCAGCAGTGCCCTGGGCTCACTTGAGCCAGTTCAAGAGGGGTTCTTGGGGTTCAAGGGGGGAACACGTGCTGGGGATAGGGGAAGGAACGTCCTGGGGAACACAGCCTTCTCCCTTCCTTGGCGAGCACACACATCCTCACCGAGCCCAGTGTTCCCATGAAGGCTTTAGGGCTCAGCCTCCAAACCAGGCTCCACCCTGAGTTCTGCCCCGTTGGCTAAGCCAGGTTCCTCCAGCCCCTTCCCCTAGACTCAAGACCCCACTTCTAGAGCTCTCCATGTGCCCCACCTGTTTTCATCCTCCAGGTGGGCCAGGATGCGTTCCAGCTCTCCCTTGTCATCCATGGGCAGGCTTCCTGGGAGCTGCTGGCTGCCCGCGGGCTCTCGGTCGGTGATGGGGCTGGAGTGGCGCAGCAGGTACTGGTCCTCATCCCTGTTGCAGCAGGTGGAGGAAACACGTCAGTGAGGAACATCAGTCTGGGGACTACCGGACTTTGGGGTCTGGAGGGAGGTGGTTTCATACAGGAGTTCACTGTGGCTGCTCCAGGTCTTGGAGCTCAGAAGTGGCTCAAGGTGCCCAAAAGCCTCAGGCTCCAAAGGGCTGAGAGGGAAAGCGGGGATGCCCTGGGTAGGTGGGGATGGAGCCACAGGAGCCTGGCTGCACAGAAGCAGGGAAAGGAGGCAGAACTCACAGGCTGTCATCAGGGGACAGGCTGTCATTGAAGAAGGAGCAGTTCTGGTTTTCCATCTCTGCAAGCCTGGAGGAAATAGAAGCAGCTTGAGACATATTCAGAGACACCTTGAACGCCTGCTCAATGCACCCTAGATGCAGCAGCCCCTGCAAGACCTCTCTCTGCAAGACCCCAGTGGCAGAGCCACTGCGGCCAGCCCCTGGCTGCCACGCAGCGTGCTGGGAAGCATCTGCCCCCGGGGCCCCTCCACCCCATCGCCATCAGGCTCCACGCCGCAGCGGTGCCCGGTGCTGCTACCTGCTGGCAAAGTGCTCGATCCGGGAGTGGGTGTCGGCGTGTGGCAACATCGGGGAGGAGGCTGGTCTGGAAGAGACGCACACTGGTCAGCAAGGTTTGCAGTCCTCACTCAAAACTAGGGCTTGGAGGGGCTGCCCTGCTGGCCCCGGGCTGGGAGGGAGGCTGAAATCTGCTCCTCCAAGGACTCGGTGCTGCTTCAGTCCCAGAGCAAGCTACCCGCCATCCTGGGCAGCACCCTCCATCCTGCTGCCTCCAAGCGGCATCCCCAGAGATGCTGCTTCTATCCGTGGAGCCCATATCTTGGGCAGGGTCAGCGGGCACAGCCCAGGGCCCAGTGAACTCACGTCTCGGAGAAGTCAGCCTCCAGCACAGACTGGACGGGCAGGTATCCTCTCTGCGGGTGCTTGCTGAAGTACTGCTTGGACCGAAACTTGTTCTTCAGCGTGGTGGCAAAGTCCCTCATGTTCTCGCTGGAGGTGGTCTGCAGAGAGAAAAACATTGCCAAGGCACTGGTTAGCAGAGTGGGGGATTGTAGGCTGGCATCCACAGGACAGAAATCCCTTCAGGCTGGGCACAAGCCCACCAGAGGCAGAGACAAGTGGGGAAGTGAGGAGGGCACACGGCTGCTCCACCAGCATGAGCCAAGCTGGGCACGTGGTGGAAGCCACCTGTGCTGCTCACCGCAAGCCCCAGAGCAGTAGGGACACAGACAGCCCCCAGCACGCAGAGGGGAACAAATATGTGCAAGGCAGCCACCGCAGGGGCTGCACCAGCCGAAGCGTTGCGAGGCCGCTGCCTTTGCTAGCCAAGCCCAGCCCCGTACCGGGGTGTAGTACTCCATGATGGGGTAGTGCAGCTTGTTGCCCTTGCTGGCTCGCCCGGTGAGGAAGCAAGTCTGGCAGATATCCACATTGAACTGCTTCAGGCTGCGATACCTGCAGAGATCGGGAGGCCGGAGGGAGAAGCGAGAGTCAGCAGAGCTGCATCATCTTGGAGCGCAAGGAGCTCAGCACGGGACGGAGAGGTTTGTGTGGCTCTTGCACGCCACTGAACCCACAGCGCTGGTGGGCGAAGTCCCCACAAGAGCATCATGCTCCTCCCTTCGCCCAGTACCTGCCTGAACCACTGCTGCTCAGAGCTTCCCCCAGCAGCACTGAGCCCACCCCGCTCCCTCCCACCGGACACCAGGCATTTCCCTGGGGGCCAAGGTCCCACCCCACATCCCCTACCTGAAGCCCTTGATGGGACACTGCCGGCAGACGGAGCACTTGGTCTGGTGCTTCACCTGCTCGGCCATGGTCACCCTGTGCAGCACGGCCAACCACACCATGGACTGCGGCTCCAGGTTGGCCCACTCCAGGAACTGGGACGCCTCGATGGCAGGCTTCCCGTGGCTCTGGGGAGGGGACAGGAGGAGACGCTGAGAGCAGGACCCAGCTGCCACGGGACACTTGCTCCTCGCCGCTGGCATGACCACGGAGGGACGTCCCGGGTCACCGCGGTACTCACAAATCGGAAGCAGCTGCGGATGCTGGGCTCCACGTTGCTGCCGCCGAACGCCGCCACCTCCCCCAGCTGGCGCGGGACCTGGATGGCCTCGTGGAGCAGGACGCCGAGGTGCCGCTGGTCGCACAACCCCCCGGCGTTCGCCACTTGGCTGAAGAGATCTGCCGGCGGGACGGACAGGGAGACAGCCCTGTTAGACACACGGCTGATGCCCGGACGTGGCAGCATGTGGGGGTCAGCTTTAATAAGGGGGAAAGAAACTGAGCTATGATTAAATAACCTTCACTAGCATCCTTCCAGCTCTTGATAAGCAGGAGTTTAGAGCCTTCTTGAGACAGAGGTTATGTTTACATCACTCTTTTATTTAACCCCTTGGTGATCAGAACCCTTCCCGGTGTCCTGTGGCAGTGCCACAGTTAAAACACCAAAAGGGGCCTCCTTTAATGTGCCTGAACCTGACCGCCCAGCCGTGCGGCCCCCGGCTTTTCCTTGCGAAGCACTGAGTAACCGCTGCCCCTTTGCACCGCTCCTTACAGTGCCATGCAAGCAGGACCCCCACAGCACCAGTCACTGTGCAAAAATGCCTTCTAATTTCGGCAGCGTAGGCTCGGGGAGGGAGGAAGGGGTGGCAATGCAAGCAGATTAGTCACCACGTGAAAGCTGCTTCTCTGCTCTTTCTGGGCAAGAAAGGGCTGAGCCAGGAAACAAAAGCACTCCCACTTTCCCCAGGATGCTCCGTGCTGGGACCCAGGGGACTCACACTGAAACTTCTCTTTGACCTCCGTCCCGCACAGGCATGCAATGCCCGTCTTGAAGGAGAGGGCCCTCATCTTCCCGCTGCGGCCACTGCAAGGCGAGATACGGCACAGGTTTGCAGGTGTATTTTTTTTTGGCAAGGCGGTCAGCAAGGCAAGCCCGCGCCAGCCAGCCCCATCCCGAGCGGCCGGGGCCTTTTTGCAGCGCTGTCAGCTGGGAGCGCGGCACCGAGGTTCCCTCCCAAGCAGGGCAGCCCCGGGGACCAGGGGGATGCTGAGGGGCCGGCACCTGTCGAAGACGTTCAGCAGCCAGTTGAGGCTCATGTCCACGCAGAGCGGCACGTTCACCAGTACGCCCCGCTCCTCCTCCAGCCTCTCGTAGAGGGCGGTCAGGCAGTGGATGACCTCCACCACGTCCATCGCCCGGTCGCTGGGCTGCAGGTCGTGCTCGTTGAAGATTTCCAGGGCTGTGGCCAGGGTCACCATGTCCACTGAGCAGAAGGCACAAGCAGAGGAATCAGAGAGAGGAAAATGTGGTGTCCTGGAGGCAACACACCATTTCCACACTGTAACTTCATGGCACGGAAAGGGCCCCCTTCTCCTGTCACATCTGCTGATGGTTGCACCAGGGATCCCAAATTCACACACCGGTGCATATTGCTCCTGTTTACCCTCACATCCGCGCTGCCCATGAGAGCATATGGCTCTGCGCCCCTACCTAGCACTCGCTGCCCTGAACCTCCCATCAGGAGGAAGCTGCCTGGGCAGCCTCCTTGCCCTTCTCAAGCGCATCTTGAATAAGAAGCGCTTACTCAAGTTCTTCCACATCATTTCTGGAATGAGGAGAAGGCACCAGTGCAGCACCTGAGACCAAAGATATGGGCAGCCAAAGATGTGCAAGGGGCATAGGACAGGGCTCTGCTGTGTTCTCTGCCCCTCTGCCAGCCAGGCCTGGTGTTCCTGTGACCTCTGCGAGGTAGCAAGCTGCTGCGCAGAGACCTTTGCAGAGCACTGAAAGCTGATGGCTGTTTGGCCCCATCGGCGCTTTATCAGCCCTGAATTTCCCAAGGTGTGTGACAGCCTGGTCACATCACCTTCATAACCTGCCTGTTAGCCCTAGTTTTAACTGAGTTTTACCAGCCGAGCAGAAGTTGGTTTTACTGGTTCCCTTCCTCCTCTTTAAGCTGCAGAGCCCTACCTGCCCTGCCAGCCAGGCTGGTTTCTGCTCTGGGTTATGCTCACAGCTTCTCCGGGCTCCTGCATTGCTGCTGGGTAAGCTCCTGCCTGCTCCCAAGGTTTGTAACTCTGGGCTTGATCCCCTTGGTCTCTGGTCCCTTGGACTCACGCCTGCCCTCAAGCAATTCCACCCTAACTGAAAGGCAGACACCTCGCAGTGAATTTGCTCGGCTTTCCAGCCACAGGCTCATCTTCCTAGCACTTCCCTGGTGGGCTCCTGCCTCTGGTGTGCTGATGAAAGGCTGTGTTCATTTGATGCCTCTACCAAGGGAGACTCAACAGAAGGGAAATACTTCCCGCACTTACATCGCAGGGCTTTTTGCACCCGTCGCAGTTTCATAGCTGTCCGATATGCTGAGAACTTGATGTTGTTCAAATCCGCTGCAATAACACAGAAAAAGAAGAAAACCACAGCTGAATATCCTTATCTGCAGGGCAGGAAGCAGCAGCTGCTGTTCCCAGACATCAGCCCCACCAGTACAAGCCTGGTCCCATGTAGCAGCCTGGTTGGGCTTGCACCCCATTGCCTTTGGGGGGCAAACACAGAGAGGCTCTGTGCCCTCGAGGGGCTGGGGACATCTCACATTGCACCCCAAGTGGCGAAAAGCGGTTTTGTGGCAGCATCCTTACCCAGCGTCTGGTACAGCTCCGTCATTTTTGGGTGGTCCCAGCACGTTGTCTGGGCTTGGTGGCTGGAAGGAGAACGGAGGGAAACCACGAGTCAGGCTGGGAATTACGCAGCCACCACGGAGAGACAAAAAAAGGACCCGGCTAGCCCTGGGAGGACAATCCCCATGCCGGTGCTGCAGACACTGGGGTGCTGCACCCCGGGGCACAGCACAGCAGGGGATGCCCACGGGGCTCTGCCCTGCTCGCTGCCAGCCCTGCCCTACTTCCAGCCAGCGTGCCCATCACCAGGGCATCTCGGCAGGTAGGGCTCTGGTGGTCGGGGCGACGGGCTTTGCTGGAGGTCAGTGCCCCCCAGTCCATCCCCAGCTCCTGTTCCTGCTGGGGACCACACTCACTTGATGTAGTACGGCACTTTGTTGGGGGAAATGGCTCGCTCCCAGGGGACCTGGACAGAGGCTGCAAGGAGAGAGGTGCAGAGGTTAGGTCAACAGCAGGTGCTCCTCTAGGTCAGTGCTGTTTCTGGTGAGAGCCCAGTGAGACTGTGCCGGGGTGGGTGCCTCTGCAGAGGCTGTGCCCTTCCCAGATCCCCAGCTGCGGGTGTGAGCGAGATGCTGCCTGTGAGAGAGGCACAAGGCTGCTGTTCCCATTACTCATGCCCTGTGTGTCAGCTGAAGGATCTCAGGAAGATGAGGACTTGTCCCATACCTGCACAACCCTACGTTCATTATCAAGAGGACAGAAGCCCTTCTGTGACCCTCAACTGGTTTCGCTCGCCACAGACAGCTTATCAGTTCGAGCAGCTGGAAATGCTGCCTTTCCTCTCAGATGGGAGGACAAGGTCTGCAGAGATGCCAGGGCCAACAAACGTCACCAACAGACACCTGGAGGCCCTACAGGGCTCAGCATTTCTGAGGACAGACCCCAAATGCTGCAGTGCAATCCCCTGCCCATCCTTTGCTAGTCCGACAGCTGCCAGCCAGCAGCAGCTCGGCTCTGTGGGAACAGCATCCCTCGGCCTCCTTAATGTGCGCGTTTTTGGCCTCCGAATGAGTAACACAGGATCTGGGGGACCGCCTTTCTCCGCCATCTGTTGTCTTGCCCCGAGGCTGGCACTGTCCCAGTGTCACCTGGGTGCTGCTGTGAGCATCACAGCTCTGCGCACCCTACGGGGAAGCACACAAGTCCCACAAGGTGAGGCAGCACAACGCTCTCTTTGGAAGATGCCTCCTGCTCCGGTCCCTGTGCATCAGGCACAAGATGCACCACTGGCCCGGGTGCTTTCCTAGCTTTTGGGGCCTCTGGGCTGCGGCAGCAGGACCTGCACCCTGTCCTCGTGTGCCGCAGCCTGCGCGAAGCCGCCGCGCAGCAGCCCGGCAGGAGGACCTGCTCACGTACAGGAGAGGAAGTGCTGGGAGCCTGGCCCGAAGTCCCGGTGGGCATCTTGGAGCTGCTTCAGGCGTTCGTTTATGGAGGCCTGCAGAACAGGACAGAAGAACGTAACGGCAGCCCGCCGAGCGTTTCACATTGCAGCACCATTCAAGAAGGCTTGGGGATGGGCTCAGACGTGCCCCAGCCTCCCAGACCCGCTTCCCTTCCTCGCCTGCCTTGGACTCGCATTGCCCAGACAGCTCAGCCCTCGACACCTCCTCCCACAGGCTGCAGCAGCACAGGCCACATCTCCAGCTCACCTGTATCCATATTTTCAGACATTAACATGATCACAACCGGTATTGACCCCCCACTAGACCCCAATTCTCCTCAGACAGCTTCCTTTGTTCCTCCCATTGCCTTTTCCTGCTCTACAGATTTACCAGATTTACGGATTTAAGAAAAACACCCTTAGCTGATGCTCTCCTCCTCCAGGAACATCACCTATGCTGTCCCTGCCATGCCAAGCCTTACTTCATCGTCCTTGAAGCTCAGCCCGTCCCCAGTGTCCCCTCATCAGCACTTTATTTGCAGTGCTTGTCCCTGACCCTTTCCCACCTGCAGCTGCTTCCAGCGCGTGTTGATCTGCTCCAGGGTGCGGGAGTTCTCCATGGACAGGTGGACGTCCGAGATGGCGAGCTGGTGTGCAAGGTCATTGACCACTTTCACCCCATCCTTCATGGGAGAGAGCTCCTCTTTGAAGAGCTGGAGTCCCGTGCCAGGGGGACAGCACAGGGCAGGGGAAGAAGGAAAAGAAGCAAGAAAGATGTCAATACCCAGGTCTGATTCCTCTGCCACAAGCTAGGGTGGGCTAGACCCTGCTGACTGTCCCTCCTGCAGACCAAGCTACCCTGGCTGAAACGTTCTCAGAGCCACAAATACCTTGGTCGACTGGATGTGCTCTGGTAAGGAGTCAATGAAGAGGTCCCCAATGGGTTCCCAGGTTTCACGCACGTTTTCAGCCTGGTCCAGTGTCGTGCTGAGCTCCTCCATGGCCCCTTTGATCTCCAGCAGCTGCTCCAGCGTCCGTTCAATGTGCCGGTGCTGGTCCACACAGCGGGCTGTGAGCTTCTCCCACAGCTCGCTTGCCACGTTTGCCTGCTTCCAGACAAAGCGGCTGATGTTTTGGATCCGGTGCCGGGGAGAGACATCTGTGAAGGCAAAGGAGAAGGGGCATGGAGAGCAAAACTGAGACCCTGGGACAGAAGCACAGCTCTGTGCTGGTCCCATCTTCTACCCAAGGACTGGGCACAGCCCGGTGCACTGTGGCAAGGGGCAGAGCTCTGACGTGCCACTTCGTGCCGCACCAACCGCCTCTGCTCCATCCTCCCCAGTCCAGCCCAGGAGGAGCCATGCGAGGACAAGGAAGGGGGAGCTCCACAGACCTTTGCTTTCTGAAGTTGGTTCTTCCAACTCCTCGAATGGATGCTGGGAAAGGAAAGCCTGTGCTGACTCCAGGACAGAGTAAATGTATGGCCCCCGGGACTTCACTTCTTCCATGAAAGCCTGGAGAGGAGAGCAGAGCACAGAGAGGAGACAACAGGCTGAGCTGGAGAATTACATCCTGCTGCCCTTTCGCCAAGGGCTGCGGTGATTTACCCATCCAGTGCCCAAACAAGCTGCCCGCAGAGACTTGTGAGTGACATCGGGGAAACACTGCCAGAGAAAAAGTACCCAACCCTCACTGGAAACACAGAGGGAAGTTAACAGAGAAAAGTTTTTGCAGCGCAGGGACAGAACGACCACCTGCAGGGAGGACAGCACGTGCATAGGACAGGGCTGCAGCTCTGCTGGATGGGGACGGCTGGACAGTGAGCCCAGAACAGGGATGTGTTGGGTCAGGGCTGCACAAGAGGAACTGCTTTGTCAGTGATGCTCTCACTGGCATGGCTTGGAGAGCAGAGAGCACGGCCATGCAGCAGCTGTCCCAGCAGCTGCTCAGCAATGGGTCAAGCTGCTGGAGGAGCAAGGAGGGGACCGCAGGGTGCCCCAAAGCAGCGTGGCACCAGGGCCAGCTGGGTCGGGGTGTCCTCTCCTGCCCTCCAGCTGCAGCCTCGCTGGTGCTGCCGGTCGGGTCAGCGATTTGTGCACCGGGAAGTGGCTGGTGCCAGTGAGGATGAGGGATAGCAGCCATCAGCAATATGTTTTAGCTTTGTTTTTAAGGTAAAAAACAACTAAAGCCCAGCAGTCACTGGTTGTGAGAAGGAAACACTGATCAGGGGAGCAGGAATCTGAAACTGGGGCAAATCCAGTTATAACAATAATGTGCTACAGCAAGAATCTCTCATGTCCTGATCACTGGGTCACCATTAGACCAACCAACCTCTCCAGCCAACCCCAGAATCTCAGACAGAGACCACTGAGAGGTGATTCCCTCCATCGCAGAGCTGGGACGTGTGGAGGAAACGCGGATGGACACAGGCAAGGATCGGTGTACCAGTTACAGGCAACATCTACAGCTGCGGGCACGGGCAGGGACACGGATGGGGGTTGCACACCCATAGCTCATCTTAGCAGGTGAAAGACATCAGGGGAGGCGTGAGGGGACGTACCGCGTGTGTCTCCTTCTCCTGCTGCACCAGGAGGACATCCCCGCGCAGGGGCAGCTGCGCCGACAGCTCCTCATCCTTCTGCCCCAGCCAGTCTATGATCTCCTGGAGAGGCACCTGCAGCTTCCCGCTGTGGTCAGAGAAGGCCTCCAGCCGAGCCCTGGCAGGAGAGCGGGGACAGCGTGGGGGTGGTCAGAGGGACAGGACCATGGGAGGGCAGCGGCCGGTGCCCCTGGCCCCCTGGGAACCCTCAGCCGGCCGAGACGCTGTGCCAGCAGGCAGGGAGGTGCTGCGCGGAGGGAGCTCCGCAGCCACCCCAGACCTCGCAGCCCGCAGCAGGGGACGGAGCCGCTCTGCGTGTACCCAGGCTGGTCTGCGCCGTGCTCCGGCTAGCACAGGGCGCTTGGCTCAATGTCTACGTGGCTGGGTGACTTCCAGGAGCCAGCGTTGAGACGAGACAATTAACATGCCCCGGTTAAGCTCTCCATCGTGCTGCAACCTCTGAAGCTGCAAGCTCTGAAGGTCTGGAAAGCCCATTCCTCTGCTCAGCTGGAGAGGGCTCCCAGCAAAGGGCGAGCACAGAGGCAGGGTGAAAAGAGATGAGACACGGAGGTGGCAGCAGGGAGGATGGAGAAAGCAGCAGAGAGCCAGCAGGGATGAGGATGGGAGGGGGAGAAGGGAGGGACAGGTGGACATGGAGAGGATGCAATGTAGGGAGAAGACTCAGAAGTCCACGCACCAGAGAGGAAACTAAGCCAAGGTCACTGTGAGCTCATGGGGGTAAAACAACGGACGAGCTCAGAAAACTCCCAACAAGCACACACAGCCCGCAAGGCTGGCAGGCCAGGAGCTTGCTCCAGGCAGAGACTCTTACCGAAGGCTGTGGGATTTCTTTTTGATTTCGTTCCAACAAAGATTCATCTCCAGAGGGGCCTGGGGCCCGGCGGCACTGCTGGGAGCCCGGGGGGTTACATACGAAGGTCCTGCGCCATCCTGAGAGCCCTTAACCTGGGCAGAAACAGACACAGCTGAGATGCTGTGCCCAGAGGTCGCTGCCAGTGCTCACAGCACCTGCCTAGGTGCACCGTCCCCTCTGCCGTCACCATGCCCGGGTGCACACATCCCCTCTGCCATCACCATCCCTGACTTTTCAGCTCTCAAGGGGCTGCACTGCTCCGCACGGGTCTGTTGGCTGCTCCAGGGAGGTCATGGCCATGCCTGGAGAAAGGACACAGTGCCAGCTATGGCAGCACTACGAGTAAAGGTGGCACTTCCAGGGAGGGACGGCTTCCCTTCCTCCTGCTCCGCAGGATGTCTGCGCTGCTGTTATTCAGCGATGAATAAGGTTATACAGGCTGAGCTGTATTACCGATATGTATTAAATCAGAGCTGGCTGTTGTGTGCCACATTTCCTGCAGGGCTAATGGCAATTTCTTTCCACACCATGCAGGGCTCCTATGCTTTGAGAAGAGGCAGGCACAGCAGGCTCCACTGGTCCTAAGTGACCAGGGGGACCTGCCAGCCTCCTCTACACCATCCGCAGCGCTGTGACTGCCACCTGCTCCTCCGCAGAAGCACCAGGCTGTTCTCTGCCTGCACAGCAGATCTGAGCTGCTGCTTCTCCTCCACGCCTCCCCGGAACCAGCAGTGGTACAAAGGATGCTCCAATGCGCTGTGGAGCAGATGGGGTCAAACCTGACCTGGCCACATGCAGGAAGCTCACTTCGCAGCGTGAGCACCTCCCACCCAGCCCTGCACAGCCAGCAGCTGAGCCAGACACTCCTGAGGGACCCTGCCTGGAAAAATGGGTGCTAATCACTGAATAATAAATGCTCAGCAGGTGGGGAATCCTGTCCTAAGCCTCTCGCACTGTATCACACTTGTTCCCTCTCGCAATGGCAGCGAAAGCATCGTTGTGCTTGCTGGCCACACCAACACACACTGGACGACTGAGAGCATCTCACGAAGGACTTGGTGAGTGAGAGGGGATTTCCTCTCCAAAACAGGAATTTGGTGCACAAAATACACAAACACATCACATTGCCACAAGTGAGACATTGATGCGCTTTGTTGGGAAAAAGGCAGTGTTTCACTCTAATGCTACTTTGATATTAGAGCTCATTTGGGGTAATTATCCCCAGGTGATTAATCAATCATAATTAACTGCATTAGCACTTTCTAAACAGTATATGCAACAGGCACCCCTTTGCTGGGGAAGGCAGCAGCTCTTCCAAAGGGAAAGTGCAGATATTCCTCGCCCGTCCTGCCCACGGGCTGCCGGAGCACTCCAGGGCAGATGCAGGGCAGCCAGACCCCCATGCAGCGCAGCTGAGCCAGGAGAGCAGCGGGCAGGAGGAACTGCCAGACCCAGAATTTGGCCGTGCAGGCAAAAACAACACCCACTCCGTGCTGGTTCTCAGGGAGGAGTTGAATGATCACCTAGTGCTGCTAAGTTTGCTTCATCTAAAAACATCTAATGCCAGGCTGTTCTCTGCTCCCCGCCCTGCTGCTCCAGGAGCATCAAGAAAACAGAGAAAACCTTCGCCCACAGAGTTCACAGGAATCTTGGGACCACAAATAGTGAATCACTCAAGCTAAAACTGCTGCTCGCACATAGGGAAAAAAAATAAAAATAAAGAAAAAAAATCTACAGTCTGTGTGTGCACCTCCTCATGCCACCGAAGCAGGTTAGTCCCACAGCAGTGCCCAGGCACACCCAGCCCTCCCCTCTGTGCCAGGGGATGCCAGAGCATCAGCTCTACCTGGGTGTACGTGCAGCTGCAGCGCAGCTCGGCTGAAAACAGGCTTCCCTGCCCAGTTTCAGGCGACGTTAAAAGCCCACAGCCCATGGACTATGACCTGTAGATGAGCCAGTGACGGTGGCCAAGCACGGGCTGGGTGTTGAACGCCTGCTCCCCCAAGACAACCCCTTGCAAGCAAGCAGAGGGCAAAAGCAGCGCCTTCCCCCCAAGCATGCCCTGAACGTCTCTTCCCCAGGGCTGCGGCGGTGGCAGCCTGGATCCACACCCCTTCTGCCCCTGAACAGCTTTGTTTTCAGGCCCAGGACACTCACGCGGGCTCCGGCGAGGACGTCTGCCTGTTCCTAGCACAGCCGGGCTGCTCGGCGTGGCCGGTGGAGCGGGCATTGCCTCCTGCCCCGCTGCGCAGCAGGCGGCCGGGAGGCAGCAAGCGCTGCTGTGAGCGGGGCTGCCCCCGGCACTGACCCCCCAGGAATCTGGAGGGGGGCGGCTGTGCCTCCTCGTCAGCCTCAATCCCAGCTTTGTCCGGCAGCATTCCTACAGCCTCCAACCTGCCTTAACCCCGGGGGTGCCGCCGCCGTGGAGCCCCTCGCCCTCTGATATCAGAGGGCGCGCAGGGTGGGCTGCCACGGATGGGGTTTACCCAGGGACCGGTCCCAGCGAGCTTTGGCTACCCCGAAGGTAAACCTGCCCTTGAGATCTAACCCCCAGGGAGCCAAAGGTGCCCTCCTTGCCCCAGCCCAGCACTGGGTGCCAGCACGGATGCTCCTGCCCATCCGGACTGGGTGCAAAGAGTTTGTTTTCGCCAGCAGGCTCTGGGCTGGCTCCACGTGTCCCCCACAGTCCTGCCAGCCAGCATTGTTCCCATGCTCTCCTCCACCTACAGGGAGGGAATGAAAAGCTCCCTGTCTCCCTGCCTCTCCTTCCCTGCACGTCTGACCGCTGGTGTCTCCGGGGCCGGCAGCACCAGCCTCCTCTCCCTCCACCTCGTCCTCTCCCATTCCCAAGTCCCCCAGCCCTGATGGGTGCAGAACCGGCCCCAGGCTGGAGCCGGCGCTCAGCCAAGGGTGGGCTGGCCACAGCCTGGCCAGAGCGCTCAGGACAAGCGAGGACAGGAGAGGAAGGCTGCTTCCTCCACGGCAACACCTACACCTGCAAGAAGGAGGCACGGAGACCCTTGCAGCCAGGCTGTCGTTAACGTGTCCTGAACACACCGGTGCCCACGCGGCAGAAAGCCAGGCTCAGGCAGGGATGGGGAAACCTTGGGTGGATATGACCCCAGACAAGCAAGTTCACACCCTCCTGGCGGGACCTTCTCTGCTCTGCCCTGTCCTGCCACGTACCCAGGACTTCCAAAGCCTTCCCCTCTCTGCCCAGCGTAGGTGAGCAGCCTGGCTGCCTGTGCAGAAATGCTGGGGGAAGAGGGGGGAGACCGGCAGGGTGAGCACCCTCCATTCCTCAAGAAAACCACCCTTGAAGGAGGACAGGCTCCTCTGCCTTACAGCATCTCAGCCTTACCTTTCACCATGGGCTTATTTCTGAGCTCTTCTCTGCAACCAGAAAGATTAGAAAACATACCTTTTCAGCAAAAGCTGACATTCTTCCACATTTCCAGGAAAAAGTAAGCCCAACCAAACATGTAAGAGCTGTTGACAGCAATCTCTTGTTCTTTATTCTGAAGGAAGTTTGAAATCCAGCTCTGCGGGTTGTCTCTTGTGCTCTACTTTGGGAAACACTTTGCAGCCAAAACGCTCGAGGAGAGCTAACGTCCTCATTAAGCGCGAGGCGATGGGGGGCTGGAGCTAACAGCTTTCCCTCCCACCAGGAGCAGAGGTCCCGGCTTGCTCCGCAGACGTGCAACCACCGCAAGCAGCGAGAAAGGCTGCCAGACCCGGCTCTTACCTGAGACAGCGGGTGGGCAGCGCTGCTGTGCCGCGCCTGGTCCGCGACGTGCCACTCAGGACATCGTGGGAGGACATAAGGCCATTCCTGCATCACCAGGGGCTGCATCAGAGCCGATGTTCATGGGGACGGAGACGACCCTGGGTGCGAGCACCTGAAACGCAGCGCGAGCGTCGCCAGGTCAGCGTGCACCTCCTCGCGGAGGCGGCTCATCCCCAGCTGCCCCGCGTGCTGCCTTCGCGGAGCCTGGAGGCTGAACGCATGCAACTTTAGTTATCTTTGCACTAACGCTGCAATCTTTTTTCAAACAAATGTCCAATTCTTTTTTGCATCTGGTTATATAATTTGCTGTGACGATGTCCTGTGTGAGCGAGTCCCACGGATTATGCTGCAGTTTAGAAAAGGTTGGCTTTCCTGAGCTGCAGGAGATGCCCAGAGTTTAAAAGCAGAGGGGAGAGAGGCTCTCGCTGCACTCAGGACACTGTCACAACCGCTTCTGTTTACACGTAATAAACATATCCTCACAACAGGCAATATCTTCAAACATATCTTTTCTTTTTATGTTCAGAAACAAAATTTTCTAGCACCTCGGTCCCTCATACATGCGTCTCACATAATCAGCTACCTTTTTATGTGTTTTTACTCCTTATGAATTATAAAAGTCACATTTTTATTCAGTTTTAAAAGCTGTATGACCCATAAAGCCAGTGAGCAGTGGCTCCTTGTCTATTCTACAGATGTAAACAAAACCTCTGGTCATCATGCTGATTTTTTGTTTGTTTGGAGTCTGATTGAGCCAAAACAGTGATTTTTCGTATTGCCAGCATCATTTCCAATTCACACAAAGCCATGAGAAAATAAAGTCCAGAGAGAGAGGTGCATGGTAATGATTTACCAGAAACAAGCAATTTTCTAAAACAGAAGCGTGATCCCGCAGCTCTACATGTGGCCAGTGCCAGGAGAGGAGCCGAGCACAAACACTCGCAGCAGGATGGAGATGCAACGTGCGAAAGCTGTGAATGCTCCGCAAGGCTTTGCCCGTGCAGGCTCAGCACTTCGGGGGTCAGATCAGCGGAGAGCGATGCTGGAGTATCACCTGGGCTGGGCTCAGAGGCAGTGCGGAGGGGTTCTGCTCCTCCTGTCCGACCTGCCGCCCAACCTGCTGGTTGCTTTCCTGCTTTTGGAAGGAAACCACTGCCTGGCCTCAGGGCCAAGCGGAGATGGGTGCTCCCGAGGTGCGGCGGGAGCAGTGCTGCTGGAGGGAGGCACGCTGCCGCCCCGCGCCCGGCACGCTTGGACCGGCTGGGAGAGGTCCCGCTCGCTCCTGGCAGGGCAGGGAGAGGGCCCCTGGCCCTGGCACCCGCTGCCCACCGCTCACACTTCCACATCCCTCCCTTGCCTGCGCTTCCACCGCCCTCCCTCCTCCATTATGCATGCTAAGAGAGCAGCTTATTTGGTTATGATTTTTTAATCCCTTAGCCATTTCCGCTGCCATAATTCTCTCCATCTCCAGCAGAACGGCCTGTGCTGAGCTCTCCAATATGCCGATAATCCAGGGACTCTCCCCTTCCTGCCCCTTGCACAAATGAGCATGGCAGACTGTGCACCACAGCCCCCTCGCCCTGCTCCTTTCCCTGATGCTGGCAGGGTTATCACGACACTGCGATAGTTACAAATTAGACGGTCTTCAAAGAGCCCCTCATACAACAGCAAGGGTACAGTGGATGATTTCTGCCTTTGACAGGAGGTAATACATCCTATTACCTCAACACTTGTGCTGTTAGGGGGCTGAGCTGTCCCTCATCCTCTAAACACCCTCTAGATGAGGCCGGCCAAGAGGCTCTGTCTAGTGGAAGTGCAATTCTCAGGGCACAAAAAATTGCTTTGCCTCAAAAGTACTCTGAGGAATCCCACCGAGGTCTGCCTCTGACTGGGAAATTCATGGTTTTTGGTGATAGGTTCCTCAACACCTCATTGTAGCTGCCATCCCGAGGCCTCAGGTGCTGGCGGTGTGGATCTTTCCGCATTCTGCTCAAGGAAAAGTCTCCATGCACAGGGTTGGTGCGGTTCTGGAGAAGGGGAAGGGTAAGCCATGTCCCACAGGTGCCCACGTGTAGGACAGGTGGCTCTCCACGTGCTCTGCCAGTGTTGTGGAAAGAACAGCCCTTCCGGCACCTCCTGGGTGCTGGGCTCCTGACCTCTTTGAGCAAAGACAATGTCCATCAGGACACAGAGCCGTGGTGCAAGGGAACAAAAGCCCAAACAAGACAGCAAAGCCCAGATGTGGAGAATCCAAAATCATCTGGAAATAACTCAGCTGTACAGCAGCCAGCACAAAGGCAGACATTCAAGGGGAGAGACAACCAGACAGTGAGGCTCGACCGTGAGCAAACCAACATACGATCACTTGCCAAATCCCCAGCTATCTCAGGAGGAGAAACGCTCTTGCTCTGCTCAGCTCCTTTGCCGTGGCACACAATAGCTCCAAATCTTGCACTTGTACCGTAGCGCTCCAGGCTGCACCTTGGCTGGGCACTGCAGCACGTGGAGTAGGTGTTTTGTGGATGCTTCTGGGCTAAATGTCCATTGCTTGCTGCTGGTGCTTCCCAAGCACCGGGGCTGTGACCCACCTCTCCTCGCCCACACCAGCATTCACCTCTGGCGTGCTACAGCCGAGTGACATGAACAGCCACAAAAACTCTGGCAACTGGCTAAAAAAACATGCTAAACAAATGCAGGCATTCAAAGGGGAGGCAGAGAGCACAGCACAGGGAAGGGTGTAATTAAAAGTACAGCTTCCGTGTGGTGAGAGACAGAAGCCTCTCCTGGGAGCTGGAGCAGGGCTGGGATACAAGAACAGAGCTGCAGTCCGTGCAGGATGCTGATGCCACTGTTTGTGTGGAAGCACAAGAGGACGGTAAGGAGCCTGGAGCTCCCCCATGCCGGATCAGTCCTGGGGCACTGCGAAAGCATCGCATCAGCACTGAGCTTCCAGGGACTGTGGTCAGCTCTGGGCCTTGCTACCAGCTTGATGGAGGCTCCAGCAGGTGACACTCACCCTACAACAGCCACTTATCACAGTTTTTGTACCTGTTCATACCTCTCTGCTGCACGATCCGGCCCCACAGTTCCAGAACTACAGTTCCCACAGCCCATTGCAAGCTTCTGCTTGAAAAGGCGTAGAAAAATACTCCTCCTGTCCCTTTGGAAGACTCAGGAGCTAAGTGGCCAGGCAGCCTAACCAGATCTGAAGCCAGGCTGATTCCCTGGGAACACTTCTGTGCAAGAAGGAAAATATTAAGGCCTGTATAGGCAGAAGCAGGCGAGAATTTCCTCCTGAGGACATGACGAGAAGCAGCCTGACGGGTCACCAGAGCGGGCGCTGGGGCACTGCACCCTGCCGTCGGGGGAGCAAGGAGAGAAAGTGCGCTGGTGTGTCTCACACAGCCAGCACTTGGGCTTTGCTGAAGTTCCCACTCGGGGCACAAAGGTGATCGGACCCTGAGGAGGATCAGGTGCAACCTCCTGGCGCAGCCTCCTTACAGGAGGCTTCTTCGCCTCCTCCCACGTGAAAAGCACTCAGCAGTTGCCTCTGCTCTTAGTACACATTTCACTCTGCTGTGTTACAGCTGCCAAACGCTTTAGTAACCAAGCCACAGCGCTTTAGCCTAGTTTGGGACTGTGATGATCCTCTAGTTGAAAAAAGAAAAAAGCCAAAAATCTTGATGCTACATTTCAACAGTTGAATACTGCTGCATGAAGGTCTATTCAAAACAAAGTGGTTGCCTTTTCCCCCTTCCTAGATGAGCTGTACCTGCTACAAAACCAGCCCTGGAGAGCCTGGTGCACCGCTTTCCAGGCAGCCTGGGGGAGGCAGCTGTAGCAGCCCTTGCTCAAGCACTTCTGCTGCAGCTCCACAGCACGGCTCGCCACGCAGCTCAGGGACCTCTGCGCTGCTCCTGGCCGCAGAGGCAGCGCCTGGCCCCGCAGGTTGTGCCCTGTGTCCTGCAGCAGCTCCTCTCCATCCCTGGCATCAGTAAACCCTCATAGTTCCAGGTACAAACAGCCAGGAGCATAACGTTTCTCTGCCATTGTTTAAAAGCCTCCTGATAGAAACCCAGATCCAAACTCTCCTAAACATCAGGGAATTCCCACTGCAGGTCACGCTGCAGCTGTCCTGTCTCTCTACAGGTAGCCCCCAGGATGGGAGACCTGTCCTGGAAGCTGGAATCCCATGCAGGCGTTGGATTTGCAGCTCTCTACTACATAAGAGAGCAGCAAATACAGCATGTAGGGCAAGAGGTCTCTCTATCACAAGGCTTAGGCTTTGAATTGCTAATTTCCTCCAGGATGTTTTTTCCAGACTGAAACTTTCCACTTCAGATCCTGGCCTATAAGGAAAAAATATGGCAACATTTTGAGGCAAGGCAGCTCAGCCCTTATCCCACGAGGGGAATGGAAATACAAACACACTCCCTGCTGCTGGAAATGTTAATGACTTTGTTGTTGTTTAACTTACTGTACACGAGAAGTAATAACATTTTAGCTCAGCATGCTCAGTGTCCTTTAAGGGGAAAGGTGGGAGGCTTGTGGATATTTCAAAGTTCAGCTCCCATGTATACGCTAACAAAGGGAGCATTCCCAAGCTCGCAGACAGTAGGACTCCCTCGGTGGTGCAACAGCACATCCTGTTCCAGCAAAAATTGTTTTCTGCATCTGTAAGTAAATAGCTTAAGCCTGAGATCTAGGGCCAGCAGACCTACTTCCCAAGACCCCACTAGGTCAAGCTTTGGTGAGAGAGAAGGAAGAGAAGTCCTCATCCCACCGAGACCAACCTTAAAGACAACTCCCTCCTGGAGCAGAGGTCCTTCATCTCCATCTCTTTACACACCAGGAGCAGATACCTAAACTCACTCCTTGAAAACCACCCCACAGCCTCCCGATCCTCACTTGTTCTGGCATACAAGGAAAGGGCCAGCAGCGGTCTCCCACACAAGTGGGCATCGAGAGCCCCTTCACCCCAGGGCTCAAAAACCCAGCCGCCAAAGCTGCAGCTCAGCCTGGCACTGCGCATGCTGCAGCTCGTGGAGCTGGTAGGACAACACGTGAACCTCCTCCTGCAGCCTCTGCAGCAGGAGCTGTCCTCACAGGGGACTTCCACCTCACTACCAGGTCCCCATCATTAATTACAGCAAAGGGTCCCTCAGTTAAGCAGCTGTTCTTAAGAAGTAGCATAAAATCTTTGGTGTATCTGGTGGTGAGCACATGGCACAGAAGATACCTTAGTCACCAAGTGTGGGTGAAGTGGGCACTCTCCCATTTAACGAGCCGTGTACTGAAATGACCACTCGGAGTTTGAGCTCACAACCAAAATGTTCTTTAAATTCAAGGGATAAATAAGTGTCATAGGTCCTAACAAAGAAGCAGGGTCTCTTCTGCTGGCTCGCTCACTCTCCATTTTTCCAGGCAAAAGAATACACGTGCACACACAAAAGCACAAGCTGAAAAATTTCACCAGTTCACCATTCTTCAACCAGGAAATCGGGACCTCGATGTTCCCAGCCAACAAGGTGAGCATGGGTGCACGCCTGCAGCACGGCCATGCAGAACCAACTGTTCCTCTCTGCATAAAAATAACTCATGGCAATTTAGGAAGATTGAAATCTAAATTTCTTTCACATGCCCTTCCCAATTCACAGCTGGGTTTTAAGCTGCTCTCTCCAAGACTTGCTTTGCTGAGGAATTCTTCCCATCTCTTCTCCTCCTCCTCCAATTAGACAAGTACTACATATAATTACCCTCGCACCTTGAAACCTAGCTGTAAGCACGCAGCCCCACTGTGCTGGACACAGAAGTTGCTGTCTGATAGACCTGGCAGACAAAAGGAGCGGGAGAAGAAGCCAGCATCTTCCCCACCCACAAAAGGGACAGCAGGGGGACAATAACTTGCTTAATGACCAGAAGAGGGTTGCAACAACCTTAAAAATTGAAAGGAATTCTTCAGAGATTCAGTCATGCTCTGTAGCCTTGAAACCAGCCTATTTAAACCCACCGAAAACCCTGAGTCTTCTCTCTGTCTTTCTCTGACAACCTGAGCTTTCCCTTCCCTGCTGTTAGAGGAGGAACGAGCCTTGCTGCGCTGTGACAAACGCATCGCCCATTTGCCATGCTGCATACGTGATGCACAAGAGTGGGGAGAGCACACCAACCACCCAGCAAAATCCAAGGCAATGCTGTGCTAACTTTCGGCTTCCCTGATGCTTTGTTTCTCATCCTCAGTGTTAAAATAACATATATTTCTCTGCACTGAACACTCTGCCTCTGCTCTGCAAGCTTGTCCTTATAAACTCCCGCGGCACCGGGTTCTCTGGCCATCCGAGGCAATGCGTGCTGAGCACCACATGAAGTCCTGTTTCCTTCCCTTCCCCAAGATGGATCAGAGCTCCCTCATTTTTATGCTAGGGGAAACAGCAGAGAAAAACAGGATGAAACTATTTTGGCTCAGTCCTGAAGAGCTCAGTTTGATCTTTATACACCTGTGAAAATGAGGTTTTTGGAAGAGTGAATTCTTCCTGCTCAGTATGTCTTGTTTCATTAGATTTGCGCTTCCACTTCCATGCTTTTGTCACAGGCATCCAGCCTAAAGTGGAGGCCTTGAATGTATTTCTCAAAATAATATTATAATCAGAAATTCACCATACATTTCAAGAAGTCAGGGCTTTTTTTTGAACCCTTGCATTTAATCCCTTCACTAACCCACTTTGTTTAGTTTTGAAGAGAGTCACTCCAGCCTGAGCAACCCCACTCACAGGTGCAGTCCTGGACAATTTTAGTGAGCGTGATTTATCTGTCTCAGGTATCAATCTAGAGAGGTTCTGTCCTCGTCTGAATTTTCACCAAGAATTTTTATTTTTCTCCCTTTCTGGAGTGCCGTTACACACTTATCACCTTTCAGAGTGGGGAACAGGCAGGTGACAATGTGAGATGGACTCAAAACCAAATATGCACATGCACATCTGGCAAAACAACAGAACCACTGCAACCGAGCCTTACAGCTGGGAGTTTGCATGCAGAGTCCTTGTTGTAGAGGACTCCGGTCAGGCAATAAAGGCCATTAAAAAGAATAATCAAGCAACAACTCTCACGGCTCCAGAGAGAAGAGCAAGTGGCAGACAGCGAGGAGGTGCAAAGGTCCTTGTATTAGGGCACGGATAAAACACAGATGGACAGAAATTTAGCTAGATCTTTTTTCAGTGATTAAAAAAAAATTGATGCCAAGCCATCCCTTTGTCCCACAGGCAGCACGGGGCAGTAGGCTTCACCCCGTGTGACAGCACTCGGGTAATCCCAGCGTAGAGCCCCTGTGAAGGCAGCACTGGTGATTTCACCATCAGGGCCACACGCCTGCGGTGCCATGCAGAAGGGAAGGCTCGAGGGACCGTGCTGAGGACCGGTAACAACCTGTCGTGCCAAGTGGCACTGATTCGCGGACACCCTGCCCAGCGGGGAGCAGGATGCACGGTGCCCAGCCCTGGGGAGCTGGCAGCGTCCTGCCATCCTGGGGTGGCTCTGCCCGCATCACCGGGGAGGTCAGGAGTGGCAACACAGGGCCTTGAGGGAGGAGGAGGAGGAGAAGGAAGGGGTTGGGAGGAAGCTGGGAGAGGGAGGGTTGAGACATAAAAGGAGCAAGGCTGCACTGGGCAAGGCAGTGATCAGAAAGGACAGAGCTGGGACGGCAGCCTGATCCCAGCCTACTACTGGAGAGAGATTTCCGTCTCTGCCTTGCCCTGCAGCCAAACCCTTTCGGGAGAATGCTGGAAGGCCAGCACCCACCCTGCTCCGAGCAGTCCTTCAGCTCAGCCGAAAACACTGCCAGGGTAAACGAGCCTTCAGTGTGAAAAGAATCAAAGCTCGTGGAACAGGGATGCTTGCTACTGTTGTTTGCCTTGGGCATCCACATCACTTACCGTCGCCTGGCCTCTCCTCTGTGGAAGCACCCTTGGCCGCCCTTCCCTCTGCCCCCGTGTCCCCCCGACACCCTTCTTCTCTTCTCTGCAAGTTTCCTCACCCACACACACACGGACGGCATCACCGTGAAGGGATACACACATGCACACACACGCAGGGGTGTATTTCCGAGGTTAACCATCCGTCGATATTTCCCCCTTCCCAGCACAGCCAGGATCCAAGCGGGAAGCAAATTTTGCCGTGGCCTACCTTCCGAGTCCGCCGGGTCCGAAACGCGGGCAGCAGCCGGGCGTCAGGAGCAGGGGCCGGGGCTGTGAATCAGCAGAGAGGTGCCAGTGACAGGGATGCATGCTGAGGCTGAGCGCTGCGCCCGCTGCCTCTCCTCCTCCACCGCCCCGCTGCTGTGTTGCTACGCGATCACATCACCAGGAGGAACAGCACCTCTCCCAGCCCACCGAGATACCCTTGACTCGGCACACGCGGGAGGAACAAGGACAACCCCACGCCGCCCGGACCCTTGGAGGTCCCTTGGCGATCAGCCCAAAGGAGGGGAGGGAGAAGAGCGGAGATGCAAAGGCAGACACACGCGCAGGAGGAGGGGACAAAACACACACGGAGAGCGAAGGTGGGGGGAGAAAAAAGGGAGGGGGGAGAAATACAAGCACACAAAAGGAGCCGTGGTGTGACCTCCGGAGACCTGACACAGGCTGCTGGGCTCAGACATGCTTCCGACCGCTTGCTGGTGTCTCCCGACCGCCCTTCAGGACCGGCAGCTGTTCTTTTAGATTATATACAGCCATGTGTGTGCTGGAAAATGCCAGACATATTCACCTTGTTCCTTAACCATGACTTGGATGTCTGGCATAAGATTTAATAAGATTTAAGCCCACTTTAAAATGGGCTATTTTTAAGTTAAGAAGCAAAAATAAGATAATCACTTAAATTCAGATATGCTTCCTATTCTCCTTAGAAAAGAAAAATAAGTAAAGGAAGAGCCAATTCTCCAAGCTGCAGAGAAATCCTGATCCAAGATTTTTTAGATGTCAAAGCGTTTTGTCTGAGCTCACCAAAGACAGAAGGATTTGAGCTGCTAACTTGGCTGAGGACACAAGCAGACCTGGAATTTGAATTTTAGTCCATACATAAATACTTTGTGATTCTTTGGATCCTTCCATCCAAGGATTTTGAACTCTGTTCAAGATGTCAGTGACGCTATTCCCATATTACACAAAAAGGAACAGAGTTCAAAGACTTGGTCATTCAAATCTGATCCCAGTCCCATGCTGTGGCTGCTAGACTGTCTCAGCTTCGCCCTGGGAAAATTTAAGCTCAGGAAACACTAACTTCTCGGTCCTTGTCAGAACAACATTTAAAGAGCCTTAACCTCCCTCCTGCCAGGGCTCTTAGTGAGCAGTGTACGTTGGTCAAGAAATATCCCACCTGCCTCAGCTGCCCACTGCTGCGCTCAGTGCGGCGGGGACGTCAAGTTTACATTTCAGTCAGTTTGGGGACCCTAAGAACAAAACTTTCTAATCCCACAACACTGCTGGACAGTGGACAGGAATGGATCAAAAGCTTTTCTAGGTCACCAATTTAAATCTGGAGAAGGCAGTCAAAATACAGCTGATCCTCAGTAGAATGTGTCTGGGAGAGTCCTCAAGAACCTGACACGATCCCCAGAGCGGCTCCAGCTGGAACCTCCAGCACGGGGGTGGCTGACTCCAAGGAACCCCTCCTTCCACTCGGGTGAGCCGGGAGTCAGGAGCAGAGCCCATCGGCACGTAGTGAGGCAAGATGCTGAGAAACCTCACGTAGCTGCGCTGAACAGAGAAGGATTTTTAAACAGCATCTTTCTTGTGGTTGGTTCTGAAAGGAGAAACGCTGCGTACTTCAAGTGTCAACCTGAGAATAGGCACACACTCCACACCTCCTGCTTTCAAAAGCTTCTTCAATAGCTTTTACTTCCACAACAGCCATAGTGATGCAACAAAACTTGTTCTGAAAAGCTGTATTTAGACCAAAAAAACCTAGATATGGGTAGGAAGGCGGAATAGAACTGTCTCTCTACTGGGCTATTTTTGCGCATACTTACACACACAAATAACTCCTGGGTTAACTAAGGAGAGAGGGGAAAAAAGAACAGAGTGCTGGAAGGTCTATCCAGGCAAATCCGAACACACCGTTCTACAGAGAGACATGACCAAATCAAACTGCAGCACGCATCTGCCACCAGCCCTGTAAGGAACATGACAACATGGATAAACAAAGCGAGTACGTATCAAGCCAAGTTACACACGCACATGAGACAGACATCAGCACAGAGACGTGAACAGACAGCATGAACTGCAAAAATAAGGTACTTTGCAGCACATGCATCCTACATTATTGATAGTTTAAGGACAGCAAAATGAAGCAGGAAAAAAATCTCTTTTGTCAGTTTAGCTTAAATTTTGAGACAAACCAGAATCTCTGGTGAAAGACTTGCTTCTATGGCTGGGAGCATCACCCCAAGTCCCCCAGTACCTCGTGCTTCTAGGACATAATTAGGACAAACAGACTGGTAATTCAGAACTCAAAGGAAATCAGGGAGACAAACTCTGATTTGCCATAAACACAGCTGTTCACATAAGCACTACAACTGTATAAAGTAAATGGGAAAGGTTATGAGAAGAAATGCTAACTTTGATATGCTTCGAGTTCTGAAAATAACCCCAAAAAACTCCCTCAGAAAACTCCAAGAACCCAGATTCCAGAAGACACGCCGGTACCTACCGTATGCCTTTCCCCAACAGAACATTTCAGATGTTCGTGTCTTACTAAACGGCAAAGATGTACCTTGTTAGCAGAGTTAGGAATCTCCACATACCCAAAAGGGACTTCTCACTATGCACAATGCTAAATAAAACATACAATAGGTAAAACTGAGGCAGGTTTTATAAGACATGAGCATGAAAGTGAAATCAGATTGATTTATACCAGTAACACTCCATTTAAAACACCAGAGTGTAAATCAACTTAAAGCATTGAAACAGATTCCGATTTACACTGGTGAAATCAGAATCAGCCACACTGACAAAATATGCAAAGTCCCAAAATACAGAATGCCCTGAACACAGATGCATTTGCTGAAAATGAATGGTGAAAACTGTGCCATACGGAAATCTATTAACACTATTCTCAGTTTGAAAATTTTGAAAAGCTAGAAATAAGAGCTGTGTCTGCTATGACCCCAAAGTCTTACTACTAGCTCTTTATTCAAAATCAACATCAATTTGGCCAAACACTCGGAAGCTGGAACTTCCATAACACTAAGTATCTTGTACTACCAACCAATCAAAACATTAACTAAAGTTCTAGCATTCACATTTTCAGCAGAATTCTTCAGGTGTTGATATAGTTCAAGGCTATTACTTTCACTACTCAGCTTCCCATAACCTCCCACTTGTTAACTTCCTCTTCTAAAATAGTCTTCGTCTCAGAATCGCTTCCTGAAACGTGCACTCGCTCTTTCTCCTCAAACTCTGTGACTTCCCTCCTTTGAAATCTCACATCTCCTGAAAGAGGAGGAACATTTTCCCTCCTGCATGGAAGAGGAAATGCAGTTACCACCCTTCGTAAGCTTTGCCAGATTATTTCCCTTTCTGAGTACAACTGAGAATTTCTTGCCACACACAATTTTTATTGTGCGGATTAAC
Source organism: Chauna torquata (assembly GCA_013399475.1). Classification (NCBI taxonomy): domain Eukaryota; kingdom Metazoa; phylum Chordata; class Aves; order Anseriformes; family Anhimidae; genus Chauna; species Chauna torquata. The sequence continues at coordinate 40,058 of VXAL01002665.1, forward strand.
TAAAGTTCCTTCAGAATAATCCTTCTCCCCATTAAAAGCAATAACCTCAAAACAGATGTCTTTGTTCCTACTCCTGTATTTCCATAATAGCAGCAAGCATTTTCTCTTTGTTTTATTACTACTGAAATGCTAAGACCCTCTTCAAAATTCACATATTCTTCCTTAACTCCCACTTACTTTAATGAAACATCAGGCTGGGGATCAGAAGCCAGCTGAGTTTATAGCTCTGCCATTGGGCTGCCAAGTCAGCTAGGGCACACAAAACCTTTCCCCCTGCCTCACAATCTGCAGGACGGGACTAACAACAGTAGGCAGCATTTCCTGTGCACTTCAGGATCTGCTGATGAAAGCACTGTGCAAAAGCTAGGTATTATTGTTTCAAGAATGTATTTATTTTTTAATCAACTAACCTGAAACTGTTCCTAAAATACACTAATGCACACAGATAACCTCTTTAGTTAGAGCCAAGCGTATACTACACAGCCTAGGAAGCACCTGTTATACAAGGTGGTCTAGAGAGGTCTAGAAGCCATCCAGGAAAGCAATGCCGATTCAAACTGCCTACAGAGAAATGGACTGATTTAGTATATAAGAATGACAGAAAAGTTTGGGATCGTGATTTTATGATTTATCCCCATTAAAGTATTTTAGAGAATGATGCTTTATCTAGGAATCTATAGAGTGGATTGTGCAAGGAAGATTACAATTCACTAGTGAGGAACAAATTCTCAGAGATCCCTCACAAAGAGCAGTACTTAGAGAACGCAAAGTGAAGAAAGGCTGCAGGAAGCACAATGCCGCAGCAGCGAGGAAGACAGTAGATTAGAGCATGTTCATCTGCTTGTATTCCACCCATCTTTGCCTCGCACAAAGTGCACGGAATTTCTTCAAGCAACCTCTGACAAGGAACCCGCATGATATTTCGAGCAGAGAAGCAGCTGGTGGAGCCTGATGGGGCTTAATTCCTAAATTAGGGCTGGACAAGCTGTTGGAGGTCATGAAGTTCCTACATGAGGAAACAAATCATTAACATCCTAACAGCCTCCAAACCTCAGACAACTAAAACAAAGACAGAGAGAACTAAGCATTGACTGAGGATGCACATAAACATGCACACTTGCTAAAAGAAGAATACAGGAACAGACAAAGAAGAGCATTTTCCCAAGAACCAAACATTGATTTGTGGATCCTGCTGTTGGAGAAGGGTTTGGTGAAAGGCTTGAGGGCAGGGAAAATGTCCCTTATGGCTTGAAAAAATCCTATTTCTTCTCGGGAGCCTACAAACCCTGCTTTCCTGAGATGCTGGGCTCCCTCATCCGGGTCTCTGCCTAATTGAAATTAAAGATGAGACAATTTCGCCACAGCCACCATATCAAAACAACAGTAATACCTTTTTGATGCAGGATCATTGATCAGAGCGATTATGCTGTGCCTACCTGCAGAGCGAAAGCCAGAAGGAACAGATCTCGCACAAAGGGACAGACCTGCCTATCCATTCCGGTACATTAGATAGGCAAGCATGCTTGGGAGTAGAGTACAAAGAGCCTTTCTTCAACGAGAAGGAATAAAACTGGAAGCAGGGGCTCTAAATTCAGCTTGAGATGAATCTAAGAATGGTTGTCCAGACATCATAGCATACTGTTCCTTCATCTGTTTAAATAACTGATGTCAAGTAAATAACTAACTCCTTTGCTAGCATCGATAAGTGCAAAAATCTTCCAAGCGCAGATTCTACACTGCCTAAAGTGTTTAGAAAAACAGCAGGATCGTTTCTAAAAGCATGATACCTGGGGTGAGAAAGAAGAATAGGGAGGGAACTGATACAAGCAGGCAGCTGACATGCACTCAGAAACAGAATGAATCCCCCTTCTCATTTGTTCCTGCAACGGGGACTGAAACAGTCCTGCCTGAATGAGAAATGAGAAAGACTACAGGGGAGAGAGGAAACCTTTTCAGGGCAGTGAGCATCAAAAGAATGAAGGGTGGGTGTCAAAAAGAGTGTGGAAGAACTTGGAGGAAGGATGAAAGAGAGAAGAAAAGAAACAAAGGAGAAAACGGTAGGAAAGAAAGCAAAAACATGAAGGAGAGAAAGGGAAGGCAGGCAGTTTTCAGGGGCTTTTTTGTTCTTCAAAGGCTGTCAACACGTTTATGCTATGCTTTCCATCCCCCTCCCTATTTACTGGGCTTTGCACACAAAGGAGCAGGCAAGCAATCACGCAGGAGCTGCTGAAGATTCACTTAGACACAGAACAGAGGTGCCCTAAGAGAAAGGAAACTGCTTAGTGATCCGTGCACACCGAGCCACAATGGGAACGTTACAGGCCTAGAAAGCCTAAAGAGAGGGTTGGGAGAAAACCTGCAAAAAGAAGCCTCTTCCTGGAGAGATCACACTCAGGACTTACAGACAATACAGAGACTGGTGGAAAGCAACTCAGACTGCATGGGGATACAGCCTACAGCCAATGTACACGCATATACATACACACACATATATACATACATACACAAACAAGAAGCTTACCACTGTATTCCTGAACAGAAGAGCCCAAACGATTGAGACAGACAATAAATTTTTCAAAAGCATCTGTCACAATCTGCATCTAAATCCAGTGCCTGAGGCTCAGGAACTCAGCCATGTTACAGTGACTGAATATCCCATCTCCCAGCCAGTACTAGAAATGTCCATTTCATGTCATGTTTCTGACAGGTACCAAAGCTTGGCTGATGAATGTCAATTCATTAAGCTGCAGAATGGGAATGCATCTGAGCCTACAGATTTCTAAATGTCGTCAAGGTTAAAATAGTATTTTGAGCCTGTGTAAGGTATTTGCAGCTTTTTTTGAGGACTATTTTAGCTTATACATTTGTGCAAGACTGTAGTAAGCCTGAAAATGGAACTTGGACACCAAACTAATTAAGGCATTTAAAAAAAAAAAATCTTACCCTCTGCAATGGAGACTTTTTACTCATACAAGACAGGAAACTGACAAGTAGAGAAGTGAAGCAGCATCACAAGATAGCACTTTACTGAAGCCACCAATATTATATATGTACTTTAATGCCTGCCTTGACAACTATAATAGGAATCCTGTGGCTAAAACCACATGACCATATGCTCTTATGACCTTCTTAGTCAAAAGCAAAATTTGGCAAAATCAAACCAACATCAGACCAGAATCATTACTTATATTCTAGAAAGCAGAGCTATAATGAGGGACAGCCATTAGTACAACAGAAATCATCTTTCCTGGAAGGAAATATCTGGAGACTTCCAGAGCAAGTTTGTTACCAGTACCTGTTGTTGTTCTCCCAGACTGGATGCATCCTCTGACTAAAGAGCATATAAAGAGCTCCCTCACACACTCCCTCAGGAGCCACAGCACTACAAAAAAAAGCAGGCCAGTGTGTATCATTAATGACAAGTTATCAGAGGATCTCGGATCATAGCCACAGAGAGGAGTTTCTCTGTGCTGAAGATGCTGTAGAGAAGACGAACTCTTAGCCAGGTCAGAGTCCTCAGTTTCCCTTATTCTTTTCTCCTCTGTGCAAAGATTTGTGATAAACCATTATGTCACTGTGGCCAGGAGGCGATTGCCCTGCCCTAAAGGGCTTATAACTAAGCTTTAACTCAAAGACAAAGGAAGCTAAGTGAGGAGATGCTGTGCAGAGGTACAAACACTTAAATGTTATTGGGAAAGGGCACAGAAGTGAATTTTATTTTCAGTACCAGTTAAAGGCTATTAGAAGGGTTCAGGAACATACATATTGGCAGTTGTTAGAGCTGCAATACAAGTCTCAGAGGTTCAATTTTCTGAGTGGCTACAGCTGTACCACCTTCTAAATCCTTGGGTCCTGATTTATTCATGGCATTAGGAATGCAAAATGCAAGCAGAGGGAAGTAGGCCAACAAGAGAATAGAAAGCAGGGACACAGAGGAACCAGTTTCCTCATTCCAGCTGAAAACAGGTTGAAATTGTTAACTCTTTCAGAGCAAGCTGACTTTCTGAAAGGGCAACACTTCCTGATGCATAAAGATGTACAAATGCTTCTTTTCCTGCAAAATAAAATCTTTATTAATAGAAACACAAAGCAAGCATGGCTTCAGAAAAGAAATTCAGCCTAACTTGAGCCCGAGGCATTTGCATTTTCAGATGCATAATACTCAGGCCAATGTGTCTGACAGGGGAGGAGTTAATGGCATTGGTTCTGTGAACTGTGGACCAGATGTTCAGATGGTGCAACTCAACACAGCTCCATTAGAAATCAGTGGAGCTATGCCTGCTTGCCCCAGACAAGATTCTGGCCCTCCGTACTTTGAAATCCTTTATCTAATACCCACTCAGATTTCTTCTAAAGGAAAAGGCCTCACTTTTTAGAAGCATCTAACCAGGCTACTAGAAAGGTAAACAGGAGGCTTGAAGTTTTCATCCCACATTCTTCCTATCAGATAGTACCACAAGACAGTTGTTTCTACTATACTTTCATGGTGCATATATACAGCAGGTACAACAGGCAGAAAAGGGCACGAGAGACAAATCACTGATTTCTTTTGTCACTTACCAGGAAATGGATAGGGCTTGACTATCTCCATTTTAGTCCTCAGAGTAGATGCTATGGTCAGCCAAGCCTTTAAGAGTATATGCTTATAATAGAAAATTGTCTACAAAATTTACCATGGTAGTTAATGGTAAAGACAGAGCAGGAAAAGAAAGAAGAGGTGCAGCAGCCCTTTTCTCCCTTAGAGGCTCATTCTTCCAAGCAAGTGGAATGTTAATAGAGAAAAAGTCAGATGCCTGGAAAAGAAAGAAAAAAAGAAAAAAAGTCCAGATGTGAAAGAAAACAATGACCAAGGCATACGAAGAGTCTAAAAATCACGTCAAATGCCCAGTAACGCTAGGCACATCACTGCTACATGGGAAGGATTTTAAACAGCCTTCTTTACAACAAAGCTGACGTTAAAGGAAAGTTATCTGCTGTTACTTCTCTTCTGCACCTCTAAATGTCCATCTACTGCACTTGAACAACAAAATTGTGCACCATTTGTTTAAAGACTCAACACAACAAAAGATTGGTCATGCCACAACAACTGTCTTCCATAACATGATTCTGTCATTTCTGAACCAAACACCTAGACACCAAGCTCAAGGAAAAACTGATCTCAGGGACCAATAACTATACAAGGATCAGAATATCATATAGTATTTTGCTATAAGCATCTTTAAATACATTTACATACATCACACACTCTTAAGAACACAGGTACCTTTCACAACAATGAAGCCTCTGGCAGCACCTTTCAGTCTCACAGGAATGCTACGGAGCTCTGCTCCTTCCACAAACTCCTGACAGCACGCAGATAACAAGAAGTCATTCTTCCTGGCTAGAACTAAATGCTACTTGGACATGTTCTGTATGTGTTCCCTTCCTCACTGAATAAGCCTGCCATACACAGATTTAGAACTGTGTCCACCTGAGATTTTCCCAGGGCTCTCAGTCCCTCCAGTCCTATTCCTAAACAGTATCCCAGTTTAGCAATGTAGAAACACAATTACCTTCAGGTGGTGACCAGGCTTGTATGATGTAAGGACAAAGGCTAGGGATTAAGTTGTCCTTAAGGAATGTAGTACACAGGCCTTCCAGCATAACTACTAGCATTTCTAATACCTTTCTGAAAAGAAGATTGTTTAACAGAGAAACTATAAAAACAGCTAAGGACTGCTAGCTCTCCTTCTTTAGTCCTTAGCTGAAACAGGAACATAAAACCTTCAAGGAGTATAACAACTAATAAGCAACATAACAGAGATTGCCAACCAGTGGTGTTAGCAGATGGGTGTTGGGATAGTCCCAAACCACCAAGCTGAGCTGGTCCAAAACAACAGTCCCAGCTTTTAACGGAGATAACTAGTTATTTTAGCACCACATCTTGAAACCCATTCACTTGGAAGAATTTGTAAATTGTAGAATTTCCACTGTCATAGTATAAGTATAATCGGGATTTCTGAAAATCTGTTTCTCTTGACAGAAATTAGCAAGCAGCACTTACACTAGCTGGAATAGTGCAGACAGATGAGAAAGGGCAATACTTTATTCTGAGCAGATCTCTTTGCAAATCTCTCTCTTTCACAGTCTTCAGTGAGAGATTTTCTTATTCTCTGGAGGAAAAAAAATTATATATATATATACATACAGACATATATATTTATAATTTGTATACAAATCAGATCATCTAGTTGAACTGAAAAGTACAGTAGGCTATAAAACCTAGAGCCAGTCTGATTTTGAGAGGATGAAGAAACCAGCACACATCCTTAGTGACTCCGGAGTCACTCAGGACTGATGTAATTCCTTTACTGGATCAAAGTACAGACTCACAATGCAAAATTCAGTATATTGTCTCACCTTTTGGGTGTTTACAACCTCATTTTACAGCAATGAGATAAAGTTCACTCGATTGGTGGAGACCTGAGCTCAGCTCCTCCTGACTTCTAGTCAGTGTTAAAACAAAATGACAGGAGAAGAAGATACATTTTTTAGCAGAGTTCCTTCAAAATGGCATGTTGGAAGCATTTTTACAGAATATAAATTATACATATGTACACATGTAATATACAACATGTACAGAGCTAAAAACACAAAAAGGAAAGCTACATATGAACTTAACAATAGAAAATGGGGAGCTGGTGGCAACACTGTTCAGATGCTCACATCATCAATAAACCATCAACCGAGCACAAAGTTTTCCAGCTGCATTACAAGAACATTATAAGCAAAGTTAGCAAAAAGTCTCTCTTGGAAGCTTCATAATGAAAATGAAGTTCAGGAAGGTCAGTTTGACCATCCTATTAAGAGCCAGTATGTATACGGTACAACAGAGAACTGGGAAACTTGTAGTCTTCCAGCCCAGTACATATACAGTATCCCTGCAAGGCCAGTTAAACTGTTTCTCAATACCTGCTGTCAAGGAAGGCAAAGGAGGTCAGGCATCAACATTACTTATAAATGAAGCGGCACTGCTCACTGCAGTTTTGAGATGGAAAATGTTTGTTCCTCAGTCAAAGCAGATACTCCAACAGAGAAAAATGAAGATGAAAAACATGGATGTTACATAGCATATGAGCTCAGCAGCCTCAGACCAAAGAAGTTCAGCAGGGAGAAATTGGGTTCAGTGTTAGTGAACCAAGCCAGCCTAAGCATTCCTTCTGTATCTTCACTTTCCTAACACAGATGTCAGTATGAAACTGGAGGCAAGGGTAATTGTTCCGTTTCTTTTCTCTAAGGAAGGAAGAATTAGTGACACAGTCCGTTATATTCTGCTTTCCTGTTCCAGATGATAAAAAGGCTCCAGTGAGTCCCAGAGTCACGCTTCCACATTCCCTGCTTTATTTTGAGAGGCCTGGGAAACGCGATTGATGCTGCTTTCAATAAAGAGCTTCAGGCCTTTTAAACCTTGTGCATAGAGATATTCCAGATACCAGTTCCACTTCTTTCCCTATAAAAACAAAGAATAGTCAGATGTGCAGGACATAGCTTTGCCTTTCTTGAGCCAATCTGAAAAGGTCTGCAAATACCACCTGCCACAGTTTGACAACAGCCATCCTAGTCCATAAATACCCACAGGCATACAGGGGTCCCATCCTGTACCCAGACACCCAAACTTTTCACTTATGTATTACATGTTCTTAGCTTGAAGATAACAAATCATGATCTTTTTTAGTACTGAAGAAATTTATAAATCCCAATTCTAAGAAAGTAAAGTCTATTAGATTAACAGCAAAGATGTCAAAGATCAAACGAACATGGATATTGAAGTCTTCCTTCCATCACTAACAGTGATTCTTCCAGATCAGGTTTGAAGTACACTGTGATATAGGAAAGGAAACAAACTACCACAGCAGTTGCTCAGTGGAGAACCCCTGTTCAAAGCTATAACAAAGCTACACATTCATCTCAGAAATTTAATATTAAGTTCATTGATAATAGAAATCCTGCTTCAAGTACACCAAAAATAGTTTTTTGGTTTTTTTTTCCTGGAGTCTGCACAGAACAATAAACAGCCTTGTCCTGATACTGAACTGACTGTTGGAGGAAATATACAAAAATCACAGACCACTAACCACAGATGGCTAGATACATAACTTCTCAAATGTTGATGTGCTCGTGTTTGGCCCTGTTAAAAGACTGTACCCAAGTTCAGCTACAATCTTCAAAATTTTTATATAGCATTTCTGAAGCTGGTGAATATTATCACCTCATCCTCTTTTAAGTAGCTGCTGAAAACTGCCTGTTTTCACTAAAAGAAGAAATCTTACCTTAATTAAACTGAAGTTGAAGGTGGTATCATCTGGCCAGGCCTTAAGGAGAGGGAATAAAAAGTGTCAAATCAGATAAAAAATATGTCCAGCATGGCTGGGCCTCTGCTTACTCCCCTCCTAAATCAGGAATTGTAGGTGTGCAAAGAAATTCAAAGATATTTAATCATGTTTCAGAATGAGCTTCCAGCATTATACTTAGCCAAGTCCACAAGTGGCAAGACAATGGGGAGACCCTCTTGCCCTGTGCTGCAGCATTACTGGATAGCAACAGAGAATATGTATAGATACCTTTAGCCACCATATCTCCACAGCGTAAAAGCCATCCCTTCAAAACATTAGATAGATAGTTACCAACAACGAGACAGAGCCAGAGGAGAGAACTGTACTGACATTTAGTTTACTGCTCAGGTTCTCAAAGTGTGCTGCAGAGCAGTGCCCTCTGGTGCTCAGCGCTGAAGTGTTCAAGAAAAGACAGCACTGCAGCTAAGTAATTTTTCTGGTCTTAAGATCTATCAGTGGCAGCTACTAAGCAAAATCTTTCTTGGTACTGCAGTGGGAAGAATGCAAGAATTCTCCAGACTTTTTTTTTTTGTTTAAACTTACAAAAGCTACAAGGAAGAATCAGAAAGCATAAGAACAAAAAGGACCTAGACAAAAGACATGAAAAACTAATTCTGTTATAACAGCAGAAAGCCCACAGAAAAGAAAGGGAGAAGAAAATTCTGTCATTGAAAGTTGTATTTAACAAAAATAAAATAGTTTCTTCTGGCAAAGGCAGAACTTGGGTTTAAGTCAGCAGTATCAGACAAAGTACCTAGGTTCAAGACACTAAGCGTGTAAGTCAAGGCAATTTGTAAAGTTGCTAACCAGCATTCTTTGCTTCACCTTTAACATCAGGTTTCCTATGTTTCGTTCTAGGAGCATGCTTGCAGTCTGCCAGCAATCCTTGCAACAAAATGGCAGCTTTGTGCACCTCTTGGATAGCCTAGAAAACCTGATTTCTCAGAGCAGCATGCACATCTTGAACAGTAACAACTCTGGCAAGCTGCTCCCTCCACTGGTTCAGCAGCTGCACCGAACACATGAGGGCACTTGAAATTCAGCTACTAATAGAACTCCTATCAGATAATACAATACACTATGTTATCTTATTTCTGTACCTGAAGTAGCTACTTGTATTTCTTTTTTAATAAGGCATTCTCAAAAGCCACTGCAAGAGCCAGAAGGCACTGCTAAAAGTTCTGCTGTGGGCACCTCAATACAACTTAACTATGTATTTCTTCATTTTCAGGAGTTTAAAAGTTTAGCTCATGCATTGTATTTTGTAAGGCAAGACATATTATTGGAAAGCTTTTATTGAATTAGTCAATTTTTTCATTATTTAGCCATTTTAGTTCTATCCTCAAAATCATTATAACCACATATTCACATCTAGAACTGTTTTACTCAGCGAGTACACTTCTGTAGAGAAACTGTCAGTACAGAACATCTGGTGCTGCCAAAGGCCCAGGTATTAGCCTACATCATTACCTGCTGCAGGAAGAGGACAGCATAGCCCATCATGGCTGGGTGGTAGACGATGTTAAAGCTGTTTTTGAATTCCTGCACTCTGGTTTTCTTCAGCAATTCATCATCTAGACGAACACCCTGAGGATGATTATCCTTCTGGAATGCACTGGATGTCCACAGACAACCCACCATAGCTATTATGTATTGGTTGTACTCTTGGTATGTCTGGCTACTGAACTTGAACTGCTGTATTTTCTGAGGGACAAGAAAACAAAATTAATAATATTAAAATTAATTTAATATTAATTAGATATTAACAAAATTAATAGCATCTTCAAAGCAGTTGCGTGTTCCCTCCAGTCCTTAAAAGAGCGCTATCAAAACACCTTCCCTTCATTCAACCCAGTTCCTTACTAAGGTACATTACAGCACATCGCAGATACCTTTTTACTCAGCTCGTTTTCTTTCGCAGCTACCAAGTTGGTTCGATACCTGAAAAAATGAACAAAAGAGAAAGCTAGGTGTCTGAAAATTTTACTACTTATCAGTGCTGACAAACACTGGAGGAATGTTTACACAGGGTATTAAGAAAAACTTTCTTCCTGCATAAGAGAGACCATCAAACTTTCCTCTGTTGATAAAAAGAGGCAGGAAAACGAATTCAAAGGGACTTAAAACCACTTGGCATGTTTTTTTCTGGGGGAGTAAGGATGAATCTGGTAAGATTCATGTCTTGGATGAGTAACACACGACCAGCTTGCCTGGGACAGTAACCTTCATAAAGGCTATATGCAAGAATTGGCATAGTCTTGAAATCAGTAGAAAAATGCAGTATATCTTTAAGAAGGGAGACTTTCATTCACTAAGCAGAGAAACGGAAGTCACTGGAAGTAAAGCAACTTGACAGTTGTTCTATATAATAAGCACTAGCTCCTCTCATTTCCCAGAGACCATCCTGTCATGTTAATTACCCTGCAGACTCCTTAGAGAAATAACCACATGGAGAGCCCTACGCCAGCTGTCAGCAATTGGCTACTCTTCTTCTCAGATGCAGACACTGGAACTAACAAGGCCAGGAACAGCAGACATGTTGGTGGATCCTGCAGAGAGCTAAACAGTGCTGTCTTTGGACCTGCAGGCAACACAAGGCAGTCCCAAATTCCCACGGGGCTGGGGGTGGCAGAAGTGCTTCCTGCTCAGCACATTACAGAATTTGCAAGGAAAAGCTCAAGTCTGGTGGTCAGAGCACAGGACTGAAAAGTTTAATGGTTAACCAGTAATGATTCCAGCTCTCTGTTGCTAGGTGACTTAAATTCTCTCAAAACATGGGAACTCCTTCTTTCACATATCAAAGATATGGAAATAATATTAGGAAAGAGGTCAGAATCTTGCTATTTGGGATAACAGAGTGGAAAAAAAGAGAGAGTATGAACTATGAGCTATAAAATACTGTATCATGAAAGCTGGGCACAGCTGGAACATTTCATCTTTGCTTTACACAGTAAGAAAGTGTAAATTTCAAATTCAGATTTTACACCAAAGTAATTTCATTTCCAAAACATCAAAACTGAAGGCAAGAGGATTCCCTACAGCCCACACCATTTGTAGTACCTGTACATAATGTAGCAGAGCTGATTCAAGCTGACAGAATCCATGCTGAGCAATGCTGGGTAGAAAACTCCAGCAGGAGGCATTATCAACAAAGGCAGATTGTACCTCAGATACATGTCACACACCTGCAGGAATGAAGCAAATCTAGGCAGATTATTACTGCCATTAACAAACCCCCACACATTTAAGAGCAGAAGAGTGTGACACTGCCTTCCAGCCAGCTCCATCAATTTCATCTAGGAGGGAAGGCCAGGGTGAAGCGATTCCATTTGTTTCCTTCTCAGTGCAAGACATTCATCAGGTCACATCTCAGTCTGTTTCAACCTTTTTAGGTATACCATAATGTTGGTATTCGGTTACTTGCTGGGTCAAATTTACCCAGATCCCTCTAAAAATAAATAAATAAATAAACAAACAGTAGCCTTTTTTTCCTCTGATCTTTCAGATCATTCCTACACATGTAGCTCAGATCACACTTTATCAGACCTTGTTCCTAGCCTAAGTTTGCTGATACCAGCACGAGAAACAACATCTCTTCCAACTGGGAAATTAAATCTTTCTATTTGACCTTGCTGGAATTGCATGTCCACATGATAAAGCTTTGGTCTAAGAAAAGATGACATGGCCATAAAACACGGGTTTATTATCAGACTCTTATTTAGAATTTAAGGTTGAGCTTCAAGTGAAAAAGGCATTTTAAAATTTCTGCAGATTTAATAAGATCTTCAGCTATTATGACAGTCTTAAAGCATGGATAAATAATCAAAAGCAATATTGCTGTAACTTAGCAAATTACTGTCCTCTATTGCTTAGCCACATTAATACTCTCAAGCATAGGCTGTTACACTTCTCTTCAGGAACGTATGCATTGTTCTCAGAAGAGTAGTGGGCTAAGAATATGCATATCTTGTTACTACAGCTCAGATCATAGACAATTAAGCTGTGACAGCCCAACAGCCAGAAGATGGATACTTCTTAATTAGTCACAATTGTTTTAGGATTCCTCCTCTCCAATCTCATAACAAATTTTTCACTAAAGATTGTTTGTGAGACCTTCACCTCTCCTCTTGGCCTCAGTACAGCAATACCACATAAGGTATAGGCAGATACTTGTACATAACTGAGTTAGTGGTATTTTCAGGCATCACAACTCTTTACTTAATATATCAGCTGCATGACTTTAGAAATCTCTATAGAATTGAAGAGTTCTGAATACAGAAGCAAAGGGTAAAGAAAAAAAATTCACATCTTAGTTGTCTGCTGGAACACCAACAATCGAAGGATACACGATTCTCTATGTATTCCCATAAAACGAACATTTACTTATTTTAAATACACTATCTTATGCAAATGTTGTTGCCCCTTAGTTTTGTGCATTTTTTATGGACATTTCAGTTACAAGTAGTTCCTAGCACTATTGCTGTTTTGTTAACACTTCATAATTTTATCCAAATTGTAGGAGCAACAACAGCATGGCTGGAGTTCACATTGCAGTAAACACATCTAACAGAGAGGAAGTGGGGAAACTAGAGAGTAGGCTTACGCCTATTTGACGCTGCTTAGCTTATCTATAGGATAAACTGGGGAAAAAACTTCATTTTTAAGGGAACATATAAGGAACAAATCAGAATATGTTGTTTGAAATTGAACTAAACATTCTTTTCTATTAACTGGTATTTAGAAAAGCATCATCTGTTATGTTATGCCATATTTTTACTTCTCCCTCTGCATCTCTGCACCTCTGACTTAGGAGCAAACACTCTCTGGCAACATATTTAGTCTATGGATGCAAATAGCAGTAGCTATCACTTGTAGATCTAGCAGCTATTTGGAACATTCTGGCATTTAATCACAAAGTTCTGTAAACTATAACAATGAAGGTGATTTCATAACTATAGCTGAAAAAAATGCAGTCAGCCTCAGGGAAAGCAGATTTTCAAAGCCAAAACGAATGGAATACATACGGTCTCATAGAAGTCCAGGATGAAGTACAGCAAGAAGGTACGATTGTTTTCCAAACGCAAAGCAACAGTAGAGATCCATCCAACAAAGTGGATCAGTTCAGCCACCCCATTCACTAGTCCAGAAAGGGTGGTATTCCTGCAATAGACAGACACAACATTAGTATATACATCTCTTCACAAATGCTAAAAAGGAGACATGGTAAAAAAGAAACTGAAAGTTACCCTTCTGCCCCACCATCCCCAAGCATTCAGCAACATGCATTTTTTCTTGAATATATCCAGTAATATATTGTGACTGACATTATTACAAACACGACCCAGCTGTCAGTGTTAAAATGACCTTGACTTCTGGACCTTTCAATTTTCAGTGTCAATAGAAATATGTTTAAATCAAGAGTAAAGAACAGGATTGACAAGCTAGCTTGCAATATAGCAGAAACATTACAGCATCACTGACTGGTCTTCATGTTAGGTAACAGGCGTATCTAAATACACTTGCAAACAATGTACAAAACACCGTATTGCATTTATTTCAGACAAACTTACAAAGAACAGAATTGAGTGTCAGACTCTGAATCCAGCTGAATCACGTGCCAATTTAACCAGTTCTGCAACAGCTCTTTCAAACTCTCAAGAACACTGCACTGAAAGAGTCAAAAAGAAAACACGCTGTTGACAATTTACATAAATGAATAATACTAAACAAAAAATGCCATGAGAATTGAAGCATACAAGGAAACATATCAAAAGTTTCCCAGGACCACAAAGAGTAGTGAGATAATTGCAATATCCTCTTAAACAGAACGTATGTTACATCATTTTTGCTGGAGAACGCGAGCTTCAAATACTAAGTTAACATTGCAGTAAAAAACAACTATTGTCTTGTGTACTATTAGACAGTTCTTTTCAAATCCAGTGCCTCAGCTTAATTCCAGTCAAAAAAGAAAATATCTTAAAGGCGCTCAAATTCCCAGAGAAGTTACATTGTAAATACAGATTTTACCTTCACTTGGTACAGACTTCACCAAAAGAAGTCCCTTGTACAATCCATCAGATTGTTACACCTTATACAAGTGCAGATAGGAGTACCAACTAGAAGTAAAGAGCCACTGTACTCACTTAAATTACCTTAAAATAAAGGGATGATGTGAAAAAGAGCTGTGCCAGGGGATCGTAAAGATGTGACTTCATTTCTGAAATAAACAATAAAGCAGCATGGTATCATGCACAAATTCTTTCCCCCAAGATCAGACACTGCCCAACCTTATCCAAAGGAACTGCAACACATACCAGAAAAGCTGCTGAGGGGGATCCAACTCACGAGTCTGAGGATTTGTGATCGGCAGCAGAAGCCATCCCAAAGAGGAAGACTCCTGTACAGAAACTCTTCACAGGAAAGAAATCCCTCCTACAAAGAAGAAAGTGAACATTCAAAAATTCATCTCATATGCCTAAACCTTGCCGTGCTCAGTTCACCCTGAAGAAGGAAGAAGCTTACACCTGCTTCCTGCCATGCAATTCTCCAGGACGCCCAAATTACCATTCCTGCAGAAACCAGGCCCATCTCCAGAATATTGACTTGCTATTGGAATATGTATTTTTATTACACTTTTGTTGACGACTTGAGACGCTGCCCTTTTTCAGAGATACTACAGGAAACACAAACTCCCAGATGTACTTTAAAGGAAGAACTCATGAAATACTTGGTTTCCACAAAGTAGGCACTTACCTGCAAGAAACACTCTGCCTTGTAGACAGTTTCCAGGAAGTCCTTGAATTCTTGTTCGTATTGGTTATTATCAACCACACACCAGGTACACTCTAAACAGGAGAGAATACTGCATTTGAACACAAGTACAGCATGAACAAGCACAATCAGAAACAAAATTAAACTCTTCCCCAGTATTTGTTTTAACTATATGATTACCACTATAAATCTGAATAGCAAAGTGCCATTATTGAATGGTGAAAGGCCCCACACATCCTTTACCTCCATACCATGCTATAGTATAGTTACGTTAAGTTTCTACCTTCCTGAAGAGTCTGTCCCATCCAATAGTAGAGCCTCAGGTAAATAGATTCATCTTTGATGCAATTCATGTAGTGAAGCAATAATGGGTTTGCCAGCACTGAACCCATCTGGGAAGGAAACTGCAAGAAAAAAAAAGTCAAGCAAAACAGTTATTCTGTGTTTATATCTGCAAACTGCCAGAGAACCTCATGCTAGCAGAGTTGTCCAATCCTTTTACTGGCAACAAGATGATCTCCAGGACTCTCACTCGCCACCCTCAGCTAGGACTAGATGCTTTGTCAGAATTAGGTAACCCAAGTATTATTCACATATAAACAGGGCATAGACAAAAATCCTTTGATCTCTCCAAATCATTCAGTGAGCTTGCTGAGACCTTCCTGCCACTCACCTCTAGATAGTGGATATTTTGTAGGAGCTGGGAAAAGGTCTGTAGCTGCTCCACTGGAAAAGATTCATTTGTACTGTATAAATCAACACGGTTCTTCTCCTTGGCCCCTACTAAAGTTTGTGTGTTGGCACTGCTTGCAGGTACAATCAGCTGGGTATTCCATTTCTGCAGAAAAGAAACATAAACAAATAGCAATGACTCAGTTGCCAGTGCAATCAAGTGCACTTGTGACCAGCGTTCCAATAGAGACTTTGTTTTGCAAAAAAGGCATCCAGGTTTTCATTATAATGGGAATGCTGTATTTCCATATAGCTATCCCACCCTTCCCAGTGCTGAAATGGAGCCCAACTCCCACTACTTGCATTAGCCAGCATGAAAACAGCTGTTTGGCGCCTTCCGGCTCCAGGGGAGGTTTAGGTTGGATATTAGGAAAAATTACTTAATTGAAAGGGTTGTGAAGCATTGGGACAAGTTGCCCAGGTTGAGTCACCATCCCTGGGGATATTTAAAAGATGTGTAGATGTGGTGCTTAGGGACATGGTTTACTGGTAGACTTGGCAGTGCTAGGTTAACAGTTGGACTTGATGATCTTAGAGGTCTTTTCCAACCTAAATGATTCTATGATTCTAGAGTCTACTTGAGGCCCACAACCTACTCTTTTTCGCGACTGAGGTTGAGCTGTGCCTAAACACAATGGCTGGGACATTGGAGAATTTGCCTGGTTTCTTCGCCTTATAGTGTTGATTGCTGCTTTCCATGGGCCCTCTGAATTCTTGAAGTAAGTCTGAAAACATAAATCAGACATGTATGCAAGAAGCCAAACTAAGACAATGTGACAGAAAGACCAGTTTCTATTCCAACAAACATCACAGTGATGTATATACATTCAATTCTGCTTGACAGACCAAGAGGCTAGGTTTTGAG
Source organism: Chauna torquata (assembly GCA_013399475.1). Classification (NCBI taxonomy): domain Eukaryota; kingdom Metazoa; phylum Chordata; class Aves; order Anseriformes; family Anhimidae; genus Chauna; species Chauna torquata. The sequence continues at coordinate 56,798 of VXAL01002665.1, forward strand.
AGCACAGAACTCTCATCATTCCTCAGTTTCACTACCTTTTGACTATAGTTCAACAGTTACACTTTCATGTTACTTCTGAAATGTCCCCTTTTTCAGAAGAGATCTCCAATACTTCTGATTTATAATCCTCATTACGATCAATCATAACTTCATAGAGTAAATCTCAAGTACACCTTAAAATAAAACATGACCAAGGTATGCTTATGCAAATTACATGAAAAACTTCCTGAATTCAGCATCAGTTATATCCGCCAAACTGAACAATTCAATGAGTAATCGAATTATCAAGTTAGATATTACAGCTAAAACAAAATTGGAAAAATGAACCAAACCCAACATCTCTGCATAAAACTTTTTTTTTTTTGGTCACTTCAATTGCAATCAGTCTTCAAATCCTAATCAAGTACCAAACCAACACAAGAGTATTCAAGTTGGTTTAGGCCTTGGTAATGAAGCTTATACTAAATAAGTTAACAAAGTGTGTTAATTAAAATAGTTGAAGATGTGTTTGGGTTCTAATTCTTAGTTATTTACTTCACTTCTGTGCATGCCAAAAAAGATGCAAGTTCTCCAACAGGTAAGTGTGCAGCGCAATGCAAACTATAACTTTACAGAGAGATGTAAGTACACAAGCAAACTGAAATAAAACATTTTCTTTTACAGAAACATAACTTGCCTACATATCAATTCAACAAAAGGTCTCTACTTTAAAAAAAAACAACCCTTTAATTTATCCCACTAGAATGCCTCAAAAAAAAGAAAATTTGTTGCAGAACAAGGGTCTCGTCTGTTGCTACTTTCTTTGTTATATATTTAGTTTCTACTACATATATTCTACTTGGTCAAAAGGCTAAGCATACTCATATGCCTATACAAAAGCTGAGCCATATTTATTGCTGTTACCTTGAGGCTCTAACAAATCAGCTTAACGCATTTTCCCAACTGTTTTTTCCTATGGAATAGACTGTCCAAGTGGAAAGTAACTGACTTCCCTTGTTATTTGTACTGAAGTCAGCCAGCAATTTGGACAATGCCTTGTTCAAATAAGACAGTTTGTTTCCGGAGTAACTTAACATTGCGTGAAAACAGTCAAAACCAGCAAGCACATCAAAAGGAGAATAAAAGTAATCATCATCAAGGATAAAGGTAGATGTCACTCCATTCCAAACAATCTCATTGTGATGAAGAGAAAACAAAATGCAAGGCAAGGAATCCTTATCTAAATCTGATTTAACTCAGTGAAAAGAGGAAATAGAATTAACCTTCACCACTAAATCATGCTATCACTTAAACAGAAAGCTCACCACAAATACTGTCATAAGTACTGGTTCCAAATAGATTAAATCTAACTCCTTACCTTCATCTTCCCAGGAAGGGTTATGGACACCAGCTCAGGACAGAAGAGCTTGTAAAGTGATAGCAGAGCCTGCAGATGAGGCTGCATTCCCTGTCAAATAACAGAATGAATAAAAACGTGTGGAATGTTTTTAATATAGATATTGAATACTGTATTCACAAAGTAAATCCCCCCCGTGATTACTAAAAGCTTTCAGAAGTATATGTCAGTAAGTAACCAGAGATACACAACGAACAGAAGAACAGAAATTGTGTCAATGAAACACCGTAGGGAGGGGATTGAAGAAAACTTTCTGCTGTCATAACTCTAATAAAAAGAAATTTAACAATCAAAATTACTAAAAATACGCTTCTCTGCTGACTAAACACTCCAAAAAAGTGTTACTCTAACTACATAGCTCCACCTATATTTCTCTAGCAACCTGGTATTTATTACTACAGTGATTGTAGGTTTTTTGTTACAGAAAAGGCAGGAGGATCTTATACAATCTTATATTTCCCAGTCATTTTTGATATTGCTTGAAAATGGAAGAGGAAAATTCAAGAAGGTAGTAGATAAATGAAAAGAAGCTGCTCTTTACTTCAGAGATTTTACCACACCTATATATAAAATTACAGGTTTTTTGCATGTCATTGCTTGTGCTCACAAAAAAACACATGAGAATTCAAGATGCACATGCAAGATAGACAGTCTCAGATGCTACAAAGACTACAACATACAACTCCAAGTCTAACTCCACCCTGAGTTGCTAGCCCCTCTTCTCCATCCTGTAAGGACACTTACAAGCCACATTAACCACTGTTCAAACTCTACAAAATTTGAAATGAACTTGCCATTTTTGCTTGGAGGTCAAGAAGTCTCCTGATCCGAAAAGGCTTGACTGGAAAAACAATTAAGAACATCATGAATTGAAAAAACCCTTTATTCAACATTTAAGTGAAAATGCGATATCACTTTTATTATAGGAAGTCATGGCAAAGCAAGCAGAAACAGACAGTCTTATTTGTGGGCTAACAGACAGGTTTCTGATTCAGAAAGTAATACACAAATCAGACTGAACTACCATTTAGAAGTCCTTGCCTTAAAAGCAACATGTTGCCTAGTCACTGTATTAGCTCCATTGGAAGAAATGGCAGCACCAACAAACAAAATAAAAACCAAAATGGTATTTTATCTCATACAATTGGATAGACTCACCATTTTCTTTCCTGGTCAGCAGGTAGAGCAGGTGGCATACATAGGGGCACTGCAAAGAAAAGGCAGCAATGAACTGTCCTGCTGATGCAGACTGCTAACCAGGATACACTGAAAGCAACACCCTCCCCATACAGGCTTCACGAGCTAATACTGCTTCATTCAGTTGGCTGCCTCAAATCATCACTGCATCCCCACTGGGGCAGAGCATACCTTAGTTCTTGTAGTAAGCAGCACGTTTTTACATGTCACACTTACATCAATTTTAATTAGATACATTATCTACACTACAAGCAGTCCTTATAGGAATAAAGCTATTCAATGAGCTTTGGTTTTGTTTTTGGGAACATGGTCTAGATATTTCAGAGATCAGCAGTGAAAAGACACTTTTCCAAAGCAAAGTTACCCTTGAATCAAAATAATTTTTAGAACTTCTAACTACAGTTGAGGCTGCAAGGGTCTTAAATTGGTTTCAGATGCATTTTCCAATTGGCCCATCATGCCTGAAAATGCTATTTTAAAATAAGTTAGAACTTAAATCCAGTTTTCTGAAAAGATTATAACTAATGTTAGCCATTAAAAACTTTGCAAAAAGTGTAATTCAGAACTTTGGGAACTTCAAGGCTTAACCACAAAATATCCTGAACTGAAAGAATATTAACAATTTCATACCTGTCTAACATGACCGCCAATATTGTCTTAATCTGAATTGAATCTAACCATTTCAGCATTCCAGTACTCGGATTTTACAGCTGCCATATAGCACAAAACTCCTGAATGCTTCTTCTCATTTAAGCTATACTTCAAATCAATTAAGCAGAACAGCATTTTGAGTTTCTCATCATTCAATAAATATTGCTCCAAAAGGTTTTTTCTTTTTGCCCAAGGCATGCAAGTCAGTTTCTTCTCAGGGGCAGAGGACTTCACCCAGTGCTGTCTGACATCAAAGGCAATTCCAGGTACTGCAGTGTCACAGTGACTCTTGGGAATTTAGATGAAAAATACTGTCGTTCTGTTCATGTTACAGAGTGTAAATTCTTGAAAACACATTTAAACAACCAGACCACAGTATTCAAGCTAAAATAATTGAATGGTATTTCCCTGTTTCTGAATCTGAATTATCCAGCAATCTTAGAACTCAAAAGGAAAAAAGAAAAATAAGTTCCATCAAAAAAAGGTCTAATATACAGCTATCCCAGAATAATTCTAGCATTAATATGTATTACTACTAATGAACACTTAGGCTTATTTTGTCAATTCCGTATATTCTTCAGCTCTCCTTACCATCTTCTCATCATGCAGGAAGGAAAAGAAGAAACCATAGAGGGCGTGAAGTTGATCCTTGTGATCAATGAAGTCAAACATTGTGATCAGCCATCTTAGAAAAAGCAGCTACAGAGAAAAAGCCATCTTATGTTATGTAACAGGCAACAGCAAGACAGACCAGTCACTAGCCAGCTTAAGAGACATCATCATTAAAGGACACTCAAGAACAACCAGGTAGCTACAGATAAACAATCAGGGCTCATTTGTTGTGGAAGAAAGCCTGACAAGAGCACCAACTGCCATATTGTAACAGAAAAAGCAGCTCAGTTCTGAATATGTGCTAACACCCAAATGTGGTGTAAACCTTTCAGCCATCTGCATGAAGACCAGGAAGACCATTTTGCTGATCTCAAGTCACATTGCCATGGCCAAGGCACATGGAACCTAAATCATACCTTGCTGAGGTTGGTGAAGAATGCCTCACATAGCTGAAGTTATTCACAGAAATGAATTCTATAGAAGAGGTTTTTCCACCAGAGATACAAAACAAGCAGGAACTGTGCAAATTTCCACTCACGATTCTGAAGTGCTCCTCAGCTCCCACTGCCATTTCAGCTACAGGTGTCTCTGCCAGTCTTTCTAAATAACAGCAGCTTATGCAAGAACCTCATACATCAAAACCCCAGGTTTTCTGCTTCCTGCAAATAATCTGTCCTCATCATTCCTGTGCAAAAGCAGTAACTACTGCAAACATTTAAAGTTACCTGGATGTTGCTTGAGCATTTGCTGACACAGAGCCAAGATACAGCTGAAACAACAGAAGTTTCTGGTACTACTGAGGCTGGAACTAGGCTCTTCAGTAAACGAGTATTCACTGTATCAGCTGGAAAACAACAATTTAAAATCATACGCTGCTCACATACCAGGTTCTTTGATATGGTTTTGCAGGTTAGGTTAAAATCCCCTCTGGACAAGATTATTCAGAACTTTATTGCTTACAGTCACAGTGCACAAGAACCCAGTAGGGACTTACCTATACCTCTAAAAAATATGAGATATTTCTTTCCAGATTGAAAAAAATGGCATATGTAGCATTTTAGTACTGAAATAGCCTTTAGGCTCTCAACAAGACAACCAAAAGTAACACAAGTTTCTGGTATTGTTAATGACCAATCACTTCACGAAAAGAACATATGATTGTCAGCCAAACATCAGCAGGTTAGTGTCTTGGAGATAAGCTAAGAAGTTTAAATCAAGAAAAGAACTAAATTACTTGCATAATGTGGAAAGAATTCTGTGTGATCCTCTTGGATTTGAGGGTGGGAAAGGTTTACTTTTTTTAATTGAATATTTCATTAATTTAGAAATATAAGTGGTGGCCACCATTTCTAAGAAAGCAGCACAAGGTCTGCACTGATGCTGCTGAACTGATTGTTACTATGACACTAATATTATCACATTTCATGAACACAGCTCTATCAGTTTGTTCAATTATTTTGATCTTGGGAAGAAGAAGCCTACACAAGTAGTTACAAGACGGAAAAGATAAAATAGTTGCTAAGGACACACTTCAAGCCTTTAGAGATCTGCAATTAAGAACAAACGAAATAATAAGCTTTTCAAAAAAGCTTTGTAACAAGCCATAATATTTTTTCCCAAGTATCACTCACCTGTAACAAGAACTGAAGTTATTTTTTAGCATGAACTCAGAATTTACACTGGAGCGTGCCCGAAAGATTAATTTTATACTAAACTACCTAGCAATACAGTCACCATAAACACATCGTCTAAAGCAGGTTTGACTAGAGGGAAAGGAGAAGTTCACAGAAGACATGCTAGCAGTATGTAAGCATTTTACCAAGTTTGCCACTGAGTGCCACATTTAGTAATATGTCAAATCCTTCAGGGGGTAACCCCCTTTGCAGGGCAATGCTTTCCACAGTAGACAAATGTTTCTGCAGAAGTTCACTCTTTTTCAATGAAATCCGGTCTTGAACTAGGAAGAAAAAAAAAAGATGACAAATGCAATGATGAAACAAATTCTGAACTGAAATTGAATGGTTTTAAACTTCTCTGAACTGTTCCTGTATATAGTCCATCTTCTTGGGTTCTTTACATAGCAATAGAAAGAAGAAAACCTTTCAAGACACTAAGGAGTTACTACAAAGCTCAGACATTAGAAGAGAGAATATGGCAGGTGAAATTTGATTTTTTTTAATTATTATTTTAAATAAATTAATGATGATCTTTTCAAACCTAGGTAGCTAATCTTAAAACTGCTCTCTTACCTTTCTCAAAGTAGCTCAAAGCTTGCTCAAGGGAGTAGTGCTTGCTGTCATTTTTCTGATCACTTGGAGACTGATGATTCTGGACACTTTTTTCAGTATCAATTCTCTCTCCTTTTCGCCATGCAGAGAGATCAGTTTGATTACTATTGCGAACGTGCAGAGGCTGCTTTGAGTCCTTAGAACCCTGTCTTCGCTGCATTTTTTCAGACTCCCAGCTGAGACTGGAGAATTTCACTCATTTGTCATGTGGGTTCCGATCCTTCAGTATGAAGAGGGAAGAAAATAGATCAATGCTGAACTTCTTCAATGCTAAAGAACATCAGAGAGTCAGTTCCCTGCAAGAAAAGAAAAAAATTATTTTCCTGACAAATAGATTTTAGAGGGATCCTGCATAACGTAACAGAGTAACTTCACAGGAAATCATTTAGAGCTGCCTGCCCCCCAAAAGATTAGACAATATACTCAGAAGATGCACATAAAACAGCATTTCATATTGAGAAACTAAATTCTTTCTTACATTAAGAAAGGAAGAAAAAATTTACAAGAACTAACACAAACTCCTTTTGATTTAAAATTTGTTTGATAAAATTTTACATAGTATTTTGATCCAAAATTAACATAACCAGAAAGTCAACAGAATACAATCAATAATTTTCTTCTTGGTTTATTTTATGCTTTATCAGTTTTATTACTTGTACTGTATATGTCAATGCAATTGGTCAACAGGTCACGATTTCCTGAAAGGTAATGCACAGATTTTAGAGGATCATAACAACACTATTCCCATTTTACAGAAATTAGATTCTTATGTAGTCTATTTCTGCCAAGCAGCTAGGATTTAAAAAAATAAATAAATAAATTTTGGTAAATTCCAAGTGAAGAACAAGAGCTACCAACACTGTACAACTGCCTAGCTCTGGCTGAAATACAATCGTGAAAAGTAGCATTTTCCTCTCGATATGCTAGAGAGATCAACTTTTTAACCCCAAAAGGTGAAATGTTGCTATGAGTTCCTGGGTTTGGTGGAGAGTACATGCATGTCCCTGAATTGCTGGAGCAATTGCTTTTGCTTCCCATACAAGGAAACAGAATGATTTTCAACTCATATGCCTCTTCAGCTCTCACTTACTCAAGATGTTAGAATCTTCCTTGTTTTCCTTCAACTTTGTTTGTCACTAACTTCTGTGTCCAGCATACCAAAACCAAATAACTGGCTAGCTGTGTCAAAATCTCTCCTGAAGAACTGCGATAGTCACTGAGATATACCGAGAGCTTTCATGTTTACAAATGAAATCTACAGACTTCAGACCCGTGCAGCCGCTGTTTAAATGACAACACCGAGCACATCAGCACTCCCACAAAGGTGCATGATGGTGACAGACACTAACTGAGATGCTTTGAAGCAGTGAAAGCTCCTGATGGTGACTCTACCGTGGTTAGATTGACATGAGCTGGACCGCAAGGCAGGAGTTGCAGAAAACCCCAGGCGCTCTGGAATCTTGTTTGCATCCTGCATCACTGGAGTGCACCGTACGTCACTCAGGAAGAAGACTGAGCTAAAAATCATCAATTGCCATATTCTGGAGAACAAAAACAGTGTTCTCACAGATTCCTTAGCATCTTAGCACGGGTATTTTTTTTCCCCTCACGCAGAAGTCCCCTCACCAGCAAGGCTCGGTGGGAAAGAGAATGCCGCCGGAGCCCAAAGCGGACCTGACAGCCTGGCGAGAATGCCGGCTCTTACTAACAGCGAGCCCTCCAGCACCAGACATTTCCGCGCTGCTTTTTAGCAGGAGCAACTGCCCCCCGCCCCCAGCCGAGCACTCGCGCCCCCGGGCGCCCCGCTGCCCTCCCGGCCCTGCCCCGCGGCCGCGCC
>VXAL01002665.1:64842-81000 GCA_013399475.1 Chauna torquata
CGCTGCTCGCCACGCAGCGCCGCGGCGGCCGATGGGCGCGCCCTCACCGCCTCCTCCTTGTGCGCATGCGCAGCGCGCTGCGAGCGGGACGGACGGCGCCCTCGCCCCCTCGCGGCGGCTCTGAGCATGCGCGGTCTCTCTGCGAGGGCTGCGCGCGCCGCGGGCCGTTGGCGGCGGGACGGGGCGGGGTGGGCTGTGTGGAGCGGGGGCTCCTCAGCGCTGTGAAACGCGTGGAAAGGTTCCGAAGCCAGCAGGCTCGGTGATCCTCACGCCTAGGTGAGGCGGTCCGAGGTGCTGGTGCGGTACCACGGGCGCCCGTGGTTCGGTGAGGCGTGAGGGCAGGTCTGCGTGCCCACAGGCCCGCTGCTGGTGCTGTGCAGCGGGCACCAGGCTCCTGGCAAGGCCGTGCTGCCCTCAGCGAGCTGCAGCTGGGATGCACTTGGCACCGGAGGGTGCCTGCCATGGCAGCAGCGGGATGAGACTGGCACAAAGGAAATTACAGGCTTGGAGATAAGCAATAAAAGTGCAGGGGGAAAAAAAAAAAGTAAATTAACATAATGCAGTGTTATGAAAGGACTAAATTAGTTCCTGGCACCTTATCGCCTCCAGCAAGTGAAGATGACTGGTAGTGTACAAAAATAGCCTGCTGATGCTGGAGGTCAATGGTGGAGGTCAACCCAATATAGATAAATACAGAATTCTTGCTACTGGACCCTAAGAACAGTCTTCTGAAATAAAGAATGTGTAGCTGCTGCAGATCAGTAATTCATACTGCTGCAAAGAAAGAGGGTGGAAAGCGGGACATTTTTCACAATTCATTTACAGCCTGCATCTAAAGTGCTTTACAGGGATAATTTTTGCTGCACATAATATCTTACATTTATTACGGCATCTATACAAGTTATGGTGAAGAACAATACAAGACATACTTGTTTCCAAAAGTTTACTGAGTTGGAGACATGATGCACATGGGAATGGTAGCTAGCCAAAAGGTTGCAACAATAGAGTTGTACTTTGTGTAGGAGAATACACATGCTGGTATGGTTTTTAGTTGGTGGTATTTTTATCTGTTTTTGAACTAAAAAGTGATTAATAACTTCAGTCTAGGCATGTCAGAAGTGCCTTTGAGGAAGTAAAGCAAATTGATTTGTTTGGCATGACCTTGAGGTAGTCTGTAGAGACTAGAGATTGTCTAACAAAGGTGGCCTGTTGGTAGTTTCCTCCACCTAGGACGGTTAGTCCCTGCCTGGGGCTCTAGGAGGACAATTTTGCAGAATATATATATGTATTTGGGGCTACATCTGTTTTAGCAGAAGACTTAAGAAAACTGCAATATCAGAACTGGATATACTGCATGTGAACATCTATCATTTCTACAGTGATACGGTACCGACATTTTACTGAGGTTTTAGTATCTTCTCTCACTGCCACATTGTTATGAAGCAAAAATTTATCTGAGACTGTTTCATGAAAATTTTCAAATGCTTACAGTTATCATTATAACCCAGTATCATTCAGATGGTTTCCACCCTACAGCACCTTGTCTTTCTCTGAAATTCCCCTAACATGATTCTGCCTGTTTTAGATGCAGTGTTTGAGCACAGGAAAAATATTTTCAGATGCGTCTCTCAAAAATGAATTTGTTTCTATCACAACATTTTTCTCCAAATTTCAAAAAGTTTTATTTTCAATAATAAGAAAATAAGGAAAAACTGAAAACAGACAAACATCAAGAAGAGCAAACAAAACTCAGAGGTAAAACACACTTCTCATGACACTCCGTAAGATTTCAGACATAACACACAGGGATTCAGGCTCTACTGAGAGGACCTCCCCCAGCTCTCTGAAGCTGTATGTGGGATGCACAGCGAGGTACCTGGACGGGTTCAGACCCTCATCTGTTAGCAATAACCAATGATCCCATGAAGTTACAGTGTTGTGAAAAAAGGGATTTTATCTTCTTGAAAGGAAAGAGGGAGTGTGATGCTTTTTGCCAGCAGCAGACAACTATTTTGGAATATGGGGGTTTGCTACTGGATAAAAATAATTCTTTGGGCAGTTCTGCTCCCCATCCCCTCAGCAGGGATCCTTACTCTCTGCTGAGGGGTGAAGAGATACCATTGCCTCATGTGAAACAGGGAAAAAGTTACTGTTACCAGGCCATTGTCCCAGTTTTAGAGCCTCTGCAAAGCATGGAAATCCAGGACGTTGGTAGGAAATCCAGATAGTGCATCACACGTCTTCCCTGCATAACCAGTCCACAGAACAGACTGGTCACAGAGGCACCAAAGGCTAAGGGACCCCTCCCTCAAACACAAGCAGTACCTTTACGCTCAACAGGGCCCCTTCCCTGCCTGACTACGTAAAAGAAAACGTACATTTGTGGCTGGGGTAGCTCTGTGAGGTGGGCTGCACAAGCCAGCGCAGGGTCACTCTGGTTATGTTCTACCCTGCAGTTGTTGCTGAGGCTGCAATGCAGCAGAAGGGCATCCAGGCTAGGTTTAAACTGCCGAGGGACTCGCGTCTCATGCTCAGGGTCTAATCCCCCCACTGCGGGAGTGCCGAGCTAGCATGAGCAACTGCCCAAGTCTGCCCACACTCTGGTTTTGCAGCTCCTGCCGAGGCCAGTGCTACTCCAGCTGGGTGCTAACTGCCTCCAAACTGTCCTGTTTAAAGCTAGCTTGTATTTTCCTACGTTACAGGGCAGCAGCAAAAGCAAGACTACAGTGTAGACATACCACGTGTCTCTCAGACCCCAGGTGAAACTTTATTTAGACAGCCAAAAAATATAAATAGGTAAATTAAAAAAAAAAATTCTGGGTGCTTTTGGAGAGAGCTGCCTCGAGGGTCCGTGTTCCTCAAATGCACTCAACTAGGATACCTTCACTTTGCCTTTCTCAGGAGCCACCTCATGGATGAGTGGCTGCTCATCCCCATTCACCGACAGGATCCTCTTCTCAGGCGGCTGCTCCTCAGGCTGGCGGGCGATCAGCAGACGACAAGTAAGCAGGATCCCGAAGACCAGGGCATGGGCGTAACGCTTGAGTGGATCTCCCACTAGCTGGTGGAAGAAGAGCACAGCCAGCACGAGGAGGAGGAGCAGAAAGTTGGCCACGTCTTTGGGGCGACCAGGCACCAGTGTCATGACAATGCCACATGCCACTTCTAGGGCACCAATGCTCTTGCGAAGAAGGATGGAGCTGACTCCCATCTTCTTTAGCATGGGAAGGGCCCGCACGTAGCTTTTGTAGGCTCGTTTCTGAAATCAAGCAGTAATGGCGCAGAATACCATGACGTGAGAAGGCAAAGGTGACTTTCATTGAGACAAATAAATGTGCAGTATCTCACTAAGATCACTTCAATCATCGTAGACCCCTCTGGCATGATACCCAATCTGCACCCCTAAAGCTTCTGTTGGAGGGATATTAACACACCATCAACCTGCAATTCCCCCTTTACGAGCTATTGCCTCCTAGCTGGATAACAGTTCTGCAACCTAGCACCCATCTTTTGGGCTCGGACAAGGCCAAGCATACCTTCCCCTGAAATATGAAATCTGCTAAAATTAACAATGCAGAACCATGTTAAAATAAAAAAGTTCCTCTCTAAGAGTAGCATGCCCTTTATAATTAAATAACAGACCTAGTCCTTGCAAAGCCAAGGCACAGCAGGTACAAACAGAAGTCTCTTTCCATCTCAAAGCAATTTAGAATACCCCAGGGTTCACGGGCAGTACAATCTTAGCGTGGGACAATATATGAAAGCTGAGGTTCACCAACCCTATTCCTGTTCTTACATACCTTTATGATCCTTGCTTTCCTCAGATAAAAGCAAGCAGACGTTTGACATCCTTGCTGTCTGGTTTATGCTGGATTTAGAAGCAGTGTAAGACTCAGTCGCCTTAAACAGCTGCCTCCTTGTTTCACGGAAGAAACAACCTCTGTCCTTACACACATTCAAGTTCTTGCATTTGAACATTAGGTATAGGTGGGTTTGTTTTCTGTGGTGGTGGTGGTTTTTCCTTTTTCAGTCAAGAATTTTCCTTTTCTCTCTTTTATATTTTAATAAAGCTCCTAGTTATTGGAATGTCTGAAATTATTTCCATGTACACTTGTGCATAATATCCCTGCAAGTATTCTTGCCATTGTGTTCTCTCTTTTCTAATCGGGCGGAGGGAAATGGAGCTGAGTCTCAGGTACAGAGTTGTTCAGCTCTCACAGGCACTAATCAGATTGTAGATCTACTTCCCATGTAATTTTGGAAACCTGTATTACGGGCACACAGAACTCTCCCACTTCTCTGTAAATTTTGCTGCTTCCTTCTAAAAGGAACTGATGACACTTCACATGTGGTTAAAAAATACACAGCAGTCATTTTTGCTACTAAATAATTGAAGAACCCATGATGTTTACGCCAACTGCATGTCTTATAAGGATGCACTTTAAACCTTCAGTGAATAAAAGCTCTCCTCAAAGCAGCAGTTTTTAACCAGATGTGAAAAATACAGCTTTATAAAAAGAAACGTACTAGTAGCATGCCCTAGAGCACTCTGGTATTCCAAGCATTTTAATAAACAAACTAGTATGCATGCTTTTTGATGAATGAAAAAAATCTCTGCAAGTTTGGTGTTGTAGGTAGATAACAGGTTCTCTGCTTGCTTGGGGCAAGAAGACACACTTACTGATTGGCAAGATCAAGTTTTCACTCGCTGTCTCCATGACGTTACAGACTACCCTGGTACGCAGCACAGCAAAAGCATAAAAACCTAAAGAGCCGCGGATGCATTACAACATGGGGTGTTAAGAATGATTTTGCTGTGTAATATCTGAATGCCTCTGCTTTCCTTGCAAAAAAATGGAGATCGTTCCTATCTGTAGGCCTGATTCTTTGCAAAGCAGAAAGGGACCCACACAGAAGCAAAGTATTTTACAGAGCAAGGACTCTGCAATGCTTCTCAAGTCTCAGTGCTTTTTTCCAAAGCTCCTGCAACGCAAGTTAAATTTAAGAGCTTTGTTTTCTGGACATTTTGTCCTCGTCTCTTGCTCCTGAGTTATTTTGTGGTGATTCTTCTCTGCCAGATCCCTGCACAGGGCTGCAGAGAAGGCACTGCAATTCAGATGTTATTTGAGAGCAAGGAAAAGCAGCTGGGCAGGTGCAGCGATGGGAGAGAACGGAATGTGCTGGAAACTTCCACCACTATTTCTTACGGGCCCAAGAATTATACCAGCGCTCTTCGGCCACTGCAGTAAACAAAACAAGAAATGGAGCGGGAGCAGGAGACCAAACGAACATGGGCAAGGGAGCGGAGCGGGGCTGTCCCTGGGCAGAGAGGCGCACAGACTCGGGGTGGCTCTTGGCAAGACCTTCTTCTGCCGGCTGAGAATCTCAAAGCATCACCTCTCGGTCGGGAGCTCACCCCCGCACGACTCCGGCGAGGCGGCGGCGGTCAGGGCCGTTACCCCTGCGGTGCGGCACCCGCGCCTGGAGCGCGATCACCGCGCCCGCGCCGGCGGGCGCTGCTTCTCTCCCGCGGGCACCGGGTCTGCCCTCCCCGAGGGGGCTCTACCCCATCCTCCTCGCCCCCCCTGCCTTCCCTGGGGCGGGCCCCGAGGGGGGGCCGCCGGCACGCCCCCGGCACCCCGCGGTATTCGCTTCTCCCTCCCGGGGCCCCGCTGCGGTCACCGGCCCCCCCGCACCGGCCTCACCATCTCGTTGTAGGCGTCCCTGCTGAGCCGCGGGGTCAGCTTGATGGTCCCCATGAAGACGAAGAAGAGCCCCAGGGCCACCGAGAGGGCGACGATGGTGATCGTCCTGGGAGACGCCATCGAGCCGCCGGGAACCGGTCCTAGCGAGGCCTCCTCGCTGCGGCTGCCGGCCCGGGCGGGAGGCAGGCGGCCACCATGGGGGAGAGCAGCGCTGCAGAGGCGGCGGGGACGGCGGCGGGCAGGGGCCCGGCCTCCCCGCCCGGCACCCCCGGCCGCGGGCGCACGCTGGCGCGGGGGCTGGCGGAAGGGCCTCCTGCGCTCGTCTGGCTTCGCGGTGCCAAGCCCTTCTCCCTCCCCACCACCTCTGTCCCGCAACACATTTCCTTGTGACAGAAGCAGGGCCAGGCTTAGCAGAAACCCGTTCAGATCACAGAGCCACAGAAGCATCGAGGGTGGAAGAGAGCGTCTAGCAACCGACATCTCGCAGTGAGAAGTCAATAATTACAAGCCAAGGAATAATTACACAAAACAGCACTGCTGGAAAAACTGCATCCCTCACTGCAAACTGAAAACGAGAGGCAAGCGGTGTGTAAAAGCCGAACAGTTCGAGAGATGAGGGTGACACCTCCTATGTCTGTCAGGAATCTCCCCCTCACCCCTGCACTCTCTGGCACAGGACCCACCTGCTGTAATAAGCACCCCAGTCCTGAGCCCATGTACTTTCAGCCCCAAGGCCTGAGAACTGAGTGGTGGTGGCTGGCATTGTTCCGAGCTCAGGGTTTCTTAGCACTTGAGTCAAGCGTCTGTGAAAAATACCTGGGGCTAGAGTAGTTAGGACAGGCAGCTCTCCCTGTTTCCTTAGGAGTTTGTCCCCTTTATTCACCCAAAATCAGATACGGAACTCCTCTTTCTGAAGAAAAAGTCATATTCAAAACCTGACTGTAGAAACATGTTCTGCTGCTCTTCTGCCCTAGATGACCAGGATAACCCAAAATATAACTCCAATAGAACAAAGGTTTTAAAAAAAAAAAACACCCTTAAAACAACGTGGAGTTCACAAAACAAAAGGGAAGTCTGCTGGCCAACCTACCTCCAGTTTGTAGAAGCTTCATCTTTTGAAGAACTGGAGGTTTACAGCTTGCCAGCCACTGAGACATACAAAAATACACTTTAAAAAAAATTTTTTATTTAGCTATTGCAGAGCAACCTCATGAGAAAACTTGTTGCTGACTTTTTGACAGGGCCGTTTGCATTTAGGTATCAGCAAGCATTAGCAGGGAAGGGGGAGGTGACTGTGGAAGAAGAGACACTGAAATGTGTTTTTTTCATTTCATTTTATAGAAATATCCTTCTTCTTGACTCCAACTTACCCACGTGCCTGAAAGTGATTCAGTATTGCTACTGGAAGCTTATATAGGAAATATTTCCTCCCCCAGCCAAAGTCAACGTTTTCCCAGTGAAGCATGGGGATTTGACCAGCATCCCAGGAAGAGGTTTGAAGGGGAGGGAAGGCTCATGGTATGCTGCAGAGAACCTTTTCACTCCCAAAATCCGAGTGTTTCCATACAGAACAGTGTAGTTAGGCAAACCACAGTTAAGAGTAAAAAGAAAATCATTTATTTCTTGGAAATTATATAAAAATAAGTTAAAATTGTATGTACATCTACTCCAGCCTTAAGGACATTAGGAGGTTGCTTCCCAAGCTCTCAGAGCTTGCATACCTGCCTCCTTGTCAGCGGGCAAACAGCAGCACAAGCTCACAATGAACAGTATGAGGAAACAGGTCAAAAGGCATAGCTAACACAGGGGCAAACGGCTCTCCTACCAGCTTCTTCCCTGGGTCAGGGGGACAGCACAGCCTGTAGAAAGCAAAGTGTTTGAAGAGCATCCTTATACCAGTAGCAGAAGCCTTCCCCCTGTCATCATCAGCACAACAGCGCAGAGGATGCATTAAGGAGGTATCTTGTTTGGCTAACATCCATTAGAATCTGCAGATGACACTGACTGAGATCTGGAACTATCTATACTGCATCACACATCACCCCTGGAAACATCACGGGCAAGCTGAAGGGGCAGTGGCAGGCTTAAGGCTGCACTTCTCACAAGCCATCCGGGCTGAAATAGACACTTAATATGGACACTAAACACCACTGAGAAATAATCCTCAGTTTTGCACTACCTTCCATGACTACCTGCAGACAGTTTTACCATCTGTGAGTGGGCCTGCCCCAGGTAAACTCTACTCTTAACCAGATGATTAACGTTAAGCAGGTGACTACTAATCCTAATAACTGACTTTGCTTGTTGGCTAGGGGCCCACCTTCCAGCAGCGAATGCAGGGGACTTGGTATCCCACACCCTGATGCACTGTTTTGTTGGGGAGGGGTTGTGCACAATGCTATTATAACACGACTGCATTATTTTCTATCCCTTAATGATGCACTAAAGCATCCTGCTGGCACATAAAGCCCAAAGAATACCTGCTGCCTTAAATCAGTGAGTGCAGCTTGCAGGTAAACCCCAAGGTAGTGCAGAAGCATGAACCACTTCTGACCACAGACTGACCAGACCCAGATCCCCATCTGCAGAAGTAACCCAGTGAAATTCAGTCACAACAAACACCTTCCTGAGCTGAGGTCAGATATTTGTCCTTGTCCTCAGGGCACACAACAGTGTCTGTCACTAACATCAGTGGAAAGGAAGAGAGGAGGGTGCTCACTCAAGAAAGTTCCTCAAGGCTTCACCCTCTGGCTTGCAGGAGATGTAGAGCAGCCTTCGGATGGCCCTGCAGTTTCGGATGGCTCGCACAACCCTGTAATCTGCAACAAGAGACACCACGCTTTCCCAGTGACGTACACCGCAGAGAATTCTCTTGCGGAGCAAGCATCACAGAACTGCACTGCAGGGAAAGGAGAATCTACGCCTTTTGCCATGTCCTGTCTCAGATGCAAGGTCTTAGGAGGCCGGGGATGTGACCCACACTGCTAATGCCTCAGCTGATTCTGGCAGGGCAGAGCAGTGGGAGAAGTTCCTCTGCTTCCCAGCAGAATGAAGGATGAGAGAGAACAATTGCTACTCAGTCAAGCAGCGGTATGAAAACCTTCTGCACACACTTGTGAGACAGCATCTGGTCATTAGGTCCAGTCTGGGACTTCCCAGTACACAGCGGGGCAAGTCCAGCAGAGGCCACTAAGATAGTTAGAGGGCTGGAGCACAGCACATACAATGGGAGGGAGAGCTGGGGTGATTCAGGCTGATGAAGAGAGGGTGATTGGGGTCCATCTGCTTTCTTCAAGGGCCTAAGCAGGGATTACAGAGAACATGGAGCCAGCATCTTTTTGGAGGGGCATAAGAATAGGATGAGAGGCAACAGATGAACCACAGCAAGGGGAAATTCTAATTAAATATACTAGAGAAAACATGTTCAGAACGAGAGGAATCCATCCGTGGACACATTCAAACCTCAGCTGGATAAAGCCCTGTGCAACCTAATGCAACTCTGAAGCTGGCCTTGCTTTAGCTAGGAGATTGCACCACAGACCTCCAGAGACTCCTTCACTCCTACATAATTCTGTGAGTCTATGATAAAGCTGGAAAAAAGGATTAGAGCTGTCTGCTTTAAAGAGAAAGCATGATAAAGGCACTGAACACAGCAGACTCCATGGAAGAGACTGATGAGTATGGGCACCTTTTCCTAAAGCAAGAACCAAAAGCAGGCCCAAAGCCTCACGTTCCAGCCTTATGAAAGGCCAGACTCTCCCCACGTGCACAGGGAGCCTGGCATGGTGCAGCACTGAGGCCAAGCTTGCTGGCTGCAGGATTTCTTACCCCTTCTGAGACTGACAGAAGTCAGAACCAGCAGCAACAACACAAGCAGCTACAGACTAAATAAGCAGAGGTCTTAGAGCCAGCATAACAGCTCTCACATAATTTGTTCAGAACTCTCTCTTTTCAAGATGAAAATAAATGGCATATTCTTACGGATCCCAGCCCGGGACGGGTTCACCACAGCAACAAGGGGTCGGGCATCCTCCCACGACGACAGCAGTTGTGGTAACACAGCCTCTGCCTTTCCACTATGAAACTCACAGTTTGAAATTCCTGTGAAGCAAAAAGCAAACACATGAGCTAAGAACAGTCTCAGCTGTTAGTTCTAACCACCCTTTGCTGAGTGGAGGGAGTTGTTAGGAACCCTCCCCTCACTTTTGCTTCACATCTTTCAGCAGTTAGTTTGAAGCTTTCTGTGACAGTTTTAACTCACCATTGTACGTCGCGTTCCACCTGGCATCTTCTATTGCCTTCTCCACTAACTCAATACCAATAACCTTGGACACGTGGCACGCCAGAGAGAGACCAATCGTGCCTGGAAATCAGGGATACAAAACCACTATTTCCATGCATAAAGACAAGCATTTAGGTAGTGGGAATAATTTTCGGCACACAAAGCACCAGCCCTGTGGGAGCCTGGCTTGCACAGCCACTGCTCACCTGTCCCGCAGCAGACATCGAGGAGGGTGGTGTCTCCAGCAGCCTGACTCAGCTCCCCAACTGCCTGGTATAGAACTTCTGCTCCACTCGTGTTCACTTGGAAAAAGGCATCTGGAGAGATGCGAAATTTCAGTCCAAGCACGTCTTCAAAGATGTGTGGTTCTCCATAGAGGAGCTGGAAGGGCGACTGCTCGTGGGAACAGCGCGTCATGGTGCTAGAAGAACATATAAAACAAACACCCTGTTAGGAGGCAGGGTTTGCAGAGAGGTAGCTGATTGCCATTGCCATTCCTGGGTGCTTGTTTGCTTTTATTTCACGTGAACTTTTCAACAAGATCAAAGAATTCTGACTTCTTGTAAGGGATCTGTAACTTGCACAACCTAGAACTTGGTAACAAGAACAAAATGACTTAGTATAATGCAGCAGCCCTAGGTTATATTCCCACTTTTGCTGCTAACATGATTTACTGTCTTGGGAAAGTCACTTTAGGCTTGTTTTCAGTTTCCCAGGCTCAAAACTGCTAAGAGGTAGAACCATAGTGTATTAATGTATTTCAGATGCTTCATTCTAAACACAAGATGTGGCCATCTTAAAATCATGACTGCAAGAGCTGTCCAAACATCTGCCATTCTCTGGAAGCACTCCCTGAATTGGTAGAACTTGAGTCTCATCAGAGAGGGGTGAGAAAAAGAAAAAAGTTTTGTTTTCAGCCTTCCCCATGGCCTTTCCTCCACACCGCAGCACACTGCAAGTTTTACAGGTGTCAGCACATATACCTCTCTTGGAAGTAAAGTGAAGTCAAGGCACAGACTGCTCCAGGTCCACAAGTGAAGAACTCCTTAAGCAATGCTTTCTGAGTAGACAGAGCCTCCTGTTAAAAGAGAGAAAGGAAAAGCTGTGTGTCTGGGTAATCTGGTTAGGCGCCTTTCCCTAGAAATACAACCAGCAAGCTCCCATGAAAAGCATAGCTATAGCCTGGCACCATCATAACCCTGTGCAAGGCTGAACTGGGGTTTTATGTATCTTAGAACACATACTACAGTCATTTCTTTTGTGCCATATGCCCTGCCAGCTGGAGGACCCTCATACTGACTTCTCTCACTCAATACCAGATTTGTCCAGGGGGCTGTGAATATAAAACTGCTTCGCGGTAGCTTTTTATGCATGTGAAGTGAGCCTGCTTTAGCTGTGTAGCTGTAGATTGATACATCATGCAGGAGAATCACAGGGCTTTGAAGTCTTCTATGTAAAAGGCTGCACGCCACTGACATCTCTGGTCACGCAAGTAGGCACAAGCAGCAGGACCAGATACCCGACGTGCTTGTTCCAGGGGCCCCATCCTCTGCGCACTCACCTGGCCCAGCTCCTGGGGGTGGAAGGTGATGATAGCCATGGTGTGGCCGTGGCTGGTGGTGCGTACCACGAGCTCTCGCCAGTGTCCGCCTTTGTGGAAGAGAATGCAGGAGTCCAGGGGGGAGCGGCGGATGAACTCCTCATAGCACTGAGCGGAGGAGAGAGGGAGCCCATAGTACAGCATGACGCTGTGCACCCCGAACAGATGACCGTTCCACCAGTATCATCTGTTTTTTCTATTTCATTTAAATACCAAGTGAAAGCTCTTTCCAAGTTCTTGAAAAACAAGACATTTTAATCATTTCCGTTTGTGACTGTCATGTATTTTAAGTGACAATTAATTCCTGCAAATCTATGAATTAATTTCACCCCTGGGGACAGTTTTGAGGTTCCAATATTAACTTTTAAGTTTTAAAAAATATTTGTTCATCAGCCAGAGTTAGGCCTCAAAATTTTCAGAACATCAAAATGAACCGGAAAACCCAGCATAACTACAAATATGATGTTCCCCCAAACAAGAGTTATGGCATTCTTTCTATCTTTCTATTCCCCAGTCTAGAGGCAGACAGGACTTTTTTTTTTTTACCTGGGCTACTTGTTTATGTTTTAGGGGTACATTCTTCACATGGTCAGCTCTCACACAGACAATATTGTTCGCTGGAGAGAGAGAGAGGTATTTAATTGTTTTGTTTTTGTTGGCATCCCATTGGATTCAGGCGCTTTGCTGCACATCTCAGGTGGCAGCTGTCATAGCAGAGACCTGCCCATGACCCAGCACACGCCAGCAGTTCTCCACCCAGCTCCTTGTCCTGCACTCACCTCTGCCAGTTCCCACATACAACCCCACAGTTTTGGGGTTCCCATCTGGTCCTCGGTTCACAGAGAAAGTAGATTTGTTTCGGTAGCCATTAATGATGGGCTAAGGGAGAAAAGAAGAAGTAAAGCCTTGTATTACAGAAAAAAAGGGAGGAAAGCCAAAACCCAGTCTGGATGCTCTGTTGGTGACACAGGAAGATATACATGAACATGGAAAATGCATTAACAGAGTACGTGCATGAGACCTCCAAAACTTTACCTTGGGAAGAAGAAAATGTCCTCTAACAATGAAAGGTTTATCAGGGAGGGCTTGGACACAAAAAAGGGTTCCTAACCAGTGGGCTTGTTTCGCTCTCTGGCAGTCACAGGCTGCAAAGCAGAAAATAGCAAGGACCACACACACAAGGCCTGCCCTGGGGACATTCTCTGGAATCATCTAATCCCCAACCAAGAGACTTTGGGAGCCAAGTGAGGGACTGCTGGGGGCTCAGAGCTGACAGCATTCCCACAAGATACTCACTGAAGGGACTACAGGACGGAGAAGACAGCAGAGTTCACCAGGTTTCTGCACATCTACACCCAGCTCCTCCAGACGCCATGTCAGTGTCTGCAAAATCTTCCTCTGGCTTTCATACTTCACCTGCAGAGGAGTCCTAAGCCAGAAACACTCTCACAGAACCACACAACAGTGGGCAGCCACTCATCACCCAGCCAAAACGAGGTGGGAATGAATACTGTAACTGAGACATAGCCCTAGAGGAACGCTGCCTTTCTAATCACGCTGTACACCGCGGTTTCTCGGAGCAATGGAGAAGATGGCGGCGGGGACAGACAGAGAAGACCTGTGTCCGTGGTCACCAAGTGCAGGTCTGGAGCTCTTGGTTCAAAGGAACCATCAGAGGCCCTGAAGCCCCAGTTAACCAGCCGTCCCGCACTGGACAGGATTACTGCATGAGTACGCATCCTCTGCGCTGCTCGTTATTATCTACACCACCCGCAGGGAACCTCCAAGCACCTTCTGTCCTTCAGAATAACTCAAGAGTTAAAGCAGCAGTAAATGGGCTTGGAACAGGCTGCAGCACTAAGTGATGGATCCTAGGGGCAGTCACTCAAGGGGGATGGAAGGGACAGTTGGGGCAACACGACAGAGAAAAGTCCAGGTGAGCACACCTTACCTGCAGCTGCTCCTGGTAGGGAAGTCTCCACAGTGGAGTTGCTGCATTCGCTAACCTGGAAAGCACAACACAGCACTAGCGCGCAGAGCTGCTCGCCTCCCGACACACCAAGGTTCAGGTCTGCATGCTACATGACTTTACTTATGCCACAGCGTGCCTGCTGGACGCTTCATGAGCAGGACCGTTCTGGTACGGGCTCTGCATCGGAGCTGGCTGTGACCATCCAAACTCCCTGCGCAGAATACTTCTTGCTGGAAGGACCCGGGAACCACAACAACCATGGGACAGGCTGAGACCGGAGCAAAAGGCTGACCAGCAACGCCTGGGTGTCCTGGGTAACCCCCGTGTCTTTCTGAGACCACTTAAGAGGACACGGCCAGGAACAGCCCTGTCTCCCTGGAGGTTTCCCCTTGAAGAGCAAGACACTTCTCTCATCGCTTGACGCATCCATTCTGCATCATCTGCCTGCTCACCTTCCCAGCCACTACTACGCCTAATGCTGAACTAGATTAAATCCACCACAGCGAAACGCAACTTACGCGTAGCACAAAGGGACTGCCGCCTGCCCACACTCACTGACCTGGCTGCTCCTCCAGTGGCAGTTTAGAGATAAGCCTCAGAACTCATCGCTACTTATATCCAATGCAAAGCAAGCAAGAACAAAACATGTAAAACCTGCCTTTTTAAAGAAAATAAGAGAATATGGGGCGAGATAGATATAATCCAAGCCATCATAAGTATCTGACAACTTCTCACTCACTGAGCTCATAAGAAACTCACCCCACAGCGACACAAGCTGCTGTTACTCTGTACTGGGACTTTTTGGAGCTGCTTCCAAATTCCCCAGCGCCAACTACTTTTCAGAACTGCGAATCAACTGGACTAGTACTTTCTGCTTGCCAGCATGGCAAATGCTCTGCTCCAGATCCTTTCCTCTTACTTGAGCCTCTGAATTTGTCTTTTCCATTGTTCCTGCCACCAGTCCAAGCTCCAAGGAGGCCAGCTGAGCCCCAGTTCTTTCATTTCTACCAGAGAGAGCTGAATGGAGTCAAACATCACCACCGCCTGCTCTTGGCGCAGCAACCAGTTGTGGCTGAAGACAGAAGTGTCAGCCAGGGCTCATTGGACACGGTGACTGCCCCAGCACTTACAGACACAACCAGGCACCGAGTGCTGGCGGTAACAAGGCTGTGCTAGGGCTTGCCAAGGGAAATAACAAACACAGTGTTTGCTTGGGGTACCAGACATGCAGCTGGGCTGCATGTGCAGTATGTAGCATGTGGGCCACAGATCCATTCCCCTTCCCACCCATGAGCATTCAATTCAAAAAGTACCCGATTGCACCTGTGCCACGGACAGCACATACTGCCCTCCTACCACACGTTTCAGAAAAGCCATACCTCTCTTCCCAGGAGCTACCTGGCAGGCTGGTTCCCGCCTTCCTGGCATTTTTCTTTTTCCATTTTGCTGCTCTCTTCTCCGTCGGCAAGCCGTAGTCCCGCCCGGACAGGCTGCTCAGGACTGCACGCTGCAGCTGGTGAAGTTGTGGGCAAGTTAGCCTCAATACACAGGACAGAGCCATGGTGGGAAGCAGAGGCAGCACTGCAGAGGCGCTTCCCAGGCCCAATGGCTGCCACAGGTCAGTTGGGGTGAAAAGCTCGGCAGGGCTGCGGGTAGCAGAGAAGGGAGGAAGGAGCCAGCCAAGCCGCTGGGGAGCTCAGCAGCCAAGCGAGAGCTCCCTGGGGAGGCAGGGCAGGGCTCCTGCTTGCACACCCTGCAGCAGCACTCACTGCAACGGACCCCAAATGGTGTCTGCCCAGTCAGGCACCTGAAATAGAGCAGCAATAGGTGTGATTAGGCTCCAGTCCTTTCCATCTTAAGATTTACATGTCCAAGAGAATTTTGCAAAAAAGCAGCCCTGTAGCTGCTGGGACTCCGGGAGAAGGAAGCTGCTCAGTGACACCCCCAGTTCAAACCAGAGCCTCTGCTCTGCTGGCAGAGAGGCACAAGCTGTGCATCAGAGCTCATCCGCTCAGGTTCGCCAGCGCAAGCTGTAACTGTCACACCTGTGGCTGCTCTCAGGCATGGCGCCTCAAAGATTCTCCACAGCGACCACAAGTTACCAGTGGACAACTTTTAAGCGTTCCCACTCAGATTCTGGCTAACCTGAGCATCTCAGAGACATCTCAGGTCTGGAAATCAACTCTACACAGCTATAGTTCTAGCTTCTAAGAAAAGCCAGAGCAGAACAGCTGCTGTTTTGGATAACCACTGCATCATATTCTGCTAACAGCTTAACCTATTGCAGTGGAAAAGGACGTGCTCCTGAGTACGTCTGAAGCACGAATTCATTTTGGTTTTGCTTCAGCGTGTGACATCTCCATAGCTAACCGAGCCATACGGTAACAAGAACTCCGAATCAAGCATTTACCCACCAAAACGCTTACCCAGGCAATAAAACCGCCGGGGTAATTAACTGCTCACCGCTCGTCTCAAACACGGCGGAACGCAAGCCCGCAGCTCACCCGGGAGGCCCGCAGCCCTTACAGCGCGGAGCCCGGCAGCCACGCGGCCCGCCCGCCGCCGCCGCTGCGTGCCCCACCCGCGCCGCGGCGGAGCC
>VXAL01002695.1:0-27782 GCA_013399475.1 Chauna torquata
TCATGCTCTTAGTTTTTCCGTCGTACTTTTATTTTTGTTCTGTTTCCCTGCTAACCCAGCCCTTTTCCCCCTCTTTCCAGAACCCCCATGCCTCCCAGTGGAAGGATCCAGCGCTGAGTCAGCTGATGTGCTTCTGCCGGGAGAGTCGCTACATGGATCAGTGGGTCCCGGTGATCAACCTCCCCGAGCGGTGACGGTGCCGGGGCGATCGGCGCACAATTGCACTGAAGTTTTTGAAATACTTTCGCAGTTGCTCAGGAAGTAACTCCCCACCCTGACACAAGGATGCCAGGGAAGGGGGGGGGGGGAGGGAGGAGAAAAAAAAAAAAAAGATAAAACTGATGTCAAGTGGGTAGACTGAAGTTGAACTATGTGTTGCGTGGGACTGAAGACAAGCGACTCCGCAGCCAGGAAGCGAAGGGAACGAGCGTGGAAGCGAAGCTGGAAGAGCAGCGCCTGCGTTGCCCCAGGAATTAAACCCCGCCCCAGGAGCGGAGACGCCGTGCGCGGCTGAAACGCCAAACACCCTTCGTGGTTTTTTTTAAAGTGCGACTTACAGTTTCTGGTTTAAATATCTTAAGAGCTAAAAGGTTAATCAAAACATTTTACAAACAATTTTATTGTATTTTGGGATGTTGATTCTCAAGTTTTTAATGCTAAGATATATAAGTTATTTTATGATATTGATGAAAAAATTATTTATACTCCAAGGTTCGAGAACCAGACTACCCGCGAGCAGTTGGTCTGCAACCACACATCTTTTAACAGTCGGCTGTTGAAAGAGCTACATTAACGTAATTGTTTGGAAATTGGATAATGCTTTGTTTTTTGGGTTTGTTTTTTGAAATAAAGTTTAAACTCTGATCCTTTGCACTGGGTTTTATTCTCTCAGCGTCACAAGGGCTCATTTGGCAGCCGCTTCCTGGCGGACACGGCCGAGGTCCTGTTGCACTGGTCCTGTAATGGCACCTGGGCTTGTTCCTAGCCCCTCCCAAAACCAGTAAATGAAAAAGCAGCCGGCGTTCTGCAGGAAATGTTATTTATTTTTCTTGAACACTGCCACTTAAAAGCATAGTTTAAACACGAGGAAACATTTTTGGACACTCTAAAACCCCTCCGGGGGTTGAGTCGTTCTTCTTGGAAATGGGGGAAACTCGGTTTCTTTTTGCAGGAACCCTTTACCCGATGCTCCCTTTGCAGTGCCGCTGTCAGCCCCGGTGCCTGCGCAGCACGATGTACCCGCTGCAAGCCCCTCTTCCCTCCTGGATTTGTTCCCTGTGCTTCTCCAGAGCCAAGTGGGGGGGAGCAGGGAGGGCAGCGGGCAGGCAGGGCCCCCACGAGCAGCTGCTTCCATTCTTGTTATTATACGCACGCACACAAAGCAGTACTCTGCGCGGCAGAAATCCCTTTCCCTGGCCCCAAAAGAGCAGGAAAGCCGACTCCCTCGCCCCCGCCGCTGCTGCTGCTGCAGGTGACAGCCGAGCATCGCCCACGCTCTGTGCCTCGCTGCCTCGGGCGAACGTGGGAGGCTCCCGGGACACCAGTGACCTAAATAGTGGCTGCAGCGATGCCCTGGTTTCTGCATCCCCGGCGCAGGCTGGCTCGGGGCGCTGGGAGGCCGACCCCACGTTGTTTTCCCCCCGGTGCTGGGGAACGGCCCCCGTGCCCTCGGTGCATCGGCGCAGCCCCGAACCGCGGCCAGGGCTCGGGTCTGGCTTGGACACTACAGCTGTACAAAACGGGAGCTTTCTGAACGTGTTATTTTTAGCTTCGTTATTACGCCGTGTGTCCGGCGTCAGCATTTCTAAAGCAAATGCACCCCCAGCGCTGATCCCAGGCTGCCCCCTCCGTTTGCACGTATTCAAAACTCCTCTTTCTGGTGCGTGTTACTTTGAAAGCACAAATGTCAGATACTGAGGAAAAAAACTTCAGTGCATCTGACCATAAATACATGCCAGTACAATGCCAGATCTTTCGTCCTCCTCTGCCAGGACAACCAGACTCCGTTGCTCATTCCTAGGTCTGTAACAGAGGTGTTTCAATCCCTGATTTCATAAAACCCAGTAACACAGCGAGACAGCTCTTCAAAGAAACCTCCCCATCTCTCTATATGTACATATCTATATAGACACATATACACATAAAACTGAAAGCTCTTCGCTTGGGGAGAGCCTCCTTTCCTGGGCTTGTAACAAACACTGGACCTTTGACTCAAGACCAAAATGCGTCAATACAAGAACAAGTTCAAGTGAAATCTGATCAGTTGTGGCACAGCAAAGAAACAAAATGAAAGAAAAAAGAAGAAAAAAAAATCATCCCCCCAAAACCAGAACCACAACTTTACCAAGGGTCTGTAATACATCCAAACTTTTTTTTTTTTTTTTTAAAATAAAGCAGCAGCAGTGCAATCATACCACTCGAACAGAGAGCTCCCATCGCTGCCCCGGGGCTGTGACCTGCAGCCAGACAAACCCACGACCCAGCCCAGACCCACTGCCAGGATCTCCTTTTTCCCTCTTTTAGCCCCGGCAGTTTGGTATGGACAAGTCTCACCTGAAAGGCACAAGGGGGCAGAGATGATTCAAACGCAACCAGCAAGCACACCGGAGGCTATCCATAGGGGTTCCCTCAGTCCCACCGGGGCTGCACACCTACCCGGACCGCACATCTCCCACCCGGCCGCCACCAGCACCCTTTACCCTGAGAAAACACCGAGCGACGCGCGCACACACGTCCAAAGCTGCAATTCATCAGCTCAAGGAAGGCAGAGGGAAACAAACAGCAGCGAGAAGCTAGAAGAGCACAGAGAGCAGGAATATTTGAGTGAGCGACTCACTGAGAAATACAGAGAAAAATGCAACCACGGAGCTGGCTCCTTAGTTTCTGGGGAAAGGAGAACAAATGCGCACGCTGGAGTGGCACCGGGTCCACCTGACATAAAACGGACTTGAGGCGAGAGCACCGAGAGGCAGGGCTGCGGCACGGCGGCTCCGGTCAGCCCGGCTGAGAGCTGCTGGCAGCACTCATCCCTGCGCCTTCAGAGACCTCCAACCGCTGTCCATTTCGATGGTTTCATTTCTGCTTTTTCGTTTTACTAATTAAGAGTCCATATTTTTTCAGAATTTTACAATTCCTGTTCTTTCACTGGAGTATTTATAGCAAAAGAGCAAAGTTACACGTAGAGATGTAACTGCTTGAGCCCGTACATGCCCCTATACATTGCATGTAAAAGTACAGAGATTACCTGAAAATCTATACAACAAAGTCGTCAGAAGCAGCCACCTGCGTGTCACTGGTCTAGCTGTCATTCTCAAGTGTTCTACCTAAACTGAGAAGCATCTGAAAGAAAACCGGCACAGTGCTTTTAATCACGTCTCTGACCAAAGATGCATCGCGCCCACGTACAATCCCTTGTTCTTCCAATGTGTAAGCAAGTACGAAGGAGATGCAAGATATAAATTTTTGCCCCAGTGCTGCAAAGACATCAAAATTGTATGACAAAGTAGAAAAATACACAACACAGTGAATAGGTCCGTAGGAAATACTGGATTTCCCTTTACACAGAGGCATACACGGCTGGCAGCCCGCCGGGAAGCCCCATCTCCAGCTGGGGAAGGTCGTGGAAAACGCCAGGAGATTCCGTGTGAGAGCAGTAACCGATCAAACGGGAGTACCATGCCAGAACTTGTTTATTAGAAAGTACAAAGTTAAGCGTCTCGTGCATTATTTGAATATGGCATACCAAGTGGGAACGACAAGAGGTTGCAAAGCTCCAGTTTAAGGGAAGAGCGCTGGCCAGACCAGCGATACACAGCTGGACCACACGTCAGTACCGAGCTCATGCTTTACTTAAGGGCAAACAATACAGGAAAGAAAGCTAGACATTAAAATCATCTTTGCATCTACACAGGTTATCTTTGTGAGATATCTTTGTTGGGGCGGGGAGCTCTAACATCGTGTTGATTACTACGGGGCAACAGACTCACAGAAGAACAACACGCGGGCAACGACGAGAGGTCGGTTACCTTCCCACGCCCCACGTACCTGCTTGGACACTTCAGGGCCACAGCTGCAGTTCTCTTAACAGTTACGGTCTTTTATACCCAAACACAGCTAATGACTGTTTTTAACAAGATGCATTATAAAATGAGAGTAAAAAAAAATCAGTGTGGATCTACATTATTGTTTTGAAATTGTCACTAGAAAAATATTCTAATTATAAAAATAATTTGAATGTAAGCACAGAATAAGCAGTACAGTTTTCTTACTGTCAGCCTTGTATTTAGATTTTTGAACTGTTAAAGAGGCTTGTTAAACAAATATATAATTTCTCAATATATTATCAACAGTGCGTATATAATTTAATATAGAAATGACAAATAGGCAATGTAAGACAGTAAATTACAAGTGGTTAATAAATTCTGTAAATATCGTTACAGAAACGCACAGTTATGGCAGATCACAACTTCAACCTCTGAACCACTGGCTACAGAGAAAGACAAAGTACATTGGTAGCCAGCTGAAGTCAGGATTATTTTAAATCCCCTTGAAGTTTTCTGTTAATATGCAATGTTTGTATAAATATTCTATTAAAGTTTATATATATATATACACACACACACAAGGACTTTTTTATTATGTATATATATAAAATCACTTACTTGATGGAAAGGCTCCCCAATTGTATTTGCATAACCACAATCTGGATACAATTTGGCATTTTTTTCCCCTTTAAAAAGGAATTTAAAAAAGAGCCAAATTCTGAATCCCTGTACAAAATATAAATGAGACTTAGAGTGACAGAACCATACCTCTGACTCAGCCACAAAGCCAGGGAAATATGATCTTGTAGCCTTTGATTCTTTTGACAGCTTTTTTTTAAACCAACACAGAGTTTTATTTAGAGAAATCAGAAAAGCAGAATTATGGGTGAGAATTCTGCTTTTTCAACTCCTCTTGAAGAGCTATGAAAAAAATCCTCAGGTATCTGATTCCTGACACTTTAGGTTTTACACTTAAAAAACCCTGTCAAGAGAAACAAGCATAACAAAGATGTAGGCATGAGTCGCTGGAGTTCACCAGCAGTTGCTACAATCATTTCTCAAGGTAGCTGTTGCTAGATAATGCACTTCTAAGTGTGTATGTGCATAAATACACATCGGTACGTTATCGAGACAGGTATACACTCCCCGCTCTGCGTACATACACAATTTAAAAAACCGTGAAATGAACGATGTTTAATCGGGATTCCCAATCTTTGTCTGTCTCTGTGCTGTCAGCAAAGCCAGGCAACTTCGGTCTCGTTTGCGTAACGTGGAAGGGGGAGCGCGGGCCGGAGCACAGCGCTCCCGAGCGAGCGGCTCTCGTGCAGGGGAGCCAGCCCCGCGCTCGCCGGCCCCACGCCGAAGACCCCACTCCCCTGGACGAGAGAGAAGTTAAGTCAGTTTGAGACCTCGCTTCCTAATGAAGACCGGGAACAGAAGAAATGCTTTAGAGAGCTTAAGAAATCATTTACAGACGTGGGAAAAGAACAGTTAATACCGGGTACCTTACAGGTTATTTGTCTATACATCTGCCTGTGGCTTGCCCTGCTCCGGAGAGCTGCGGAGGCGCAGCCGCTCTCCTATAACAAAATGCATGTTTTCTTATCCTTGAAGGGGTTTTCAGAAGCGGGTATGCCCATTAGCAACGGATCTTTCTTGGCATGTTCTTCACAATAGAGCATTAGGTCTGCTGACGCTTTTGACACCTGCAGAAGACAGAAAAAAACATAAAATGGCTGCGTATTTCCCCATAATTAGCAATACGGTCAGATGGGCTGAGAGCTGCCCACAGGCGCAAAGACCCTGTGCACGAAGGGAGAGATGCTGGGCTATCAACACGTTATTTGGGTCCAGACCCTATTTCCTGGGAAAGAGACCGTCCCGGGCTTCATCCTGGGCCAGCTTTATCTGCAGAGAGAAGGAAAAAGATGAATCCTGGTGCCGTGCTCTTCCAGGTGCTCTGGGGTTAGTGTGTGACACGAGGCAAAAGTACTGCTCAGCTCTTACATGGCCTCTGCAGAAGACCAAAAATAAACAGGAGGGGTTCAAAATAATACAGCAGGCTTGTAATAAGGAACGTATCATCTATAAAACTGGGGACAATAAACAGAAGTGTCCTCAGATGACTAACACTTTCTAGAACACTAAATACGGTCCCTCCTTGCATAACCCTGCTCCTCAGTCAACTAAGAAAGGGTACCTTTGCTGTGTGCCTTTGCTGGCCTTCAAAAGGGGCTGGGCAAAATTCAAGGAGCCAACAGGCAGCATCTGTCTAGGCAATGTTACCAACATATCCAATATCCTATCCCTTCTAGCTGGAAAAAAAGTCTGGTTTCTTTTGTGCCTTGAGTTAAAGAAAACCAGTTTCAACGACCGTCCTCTTTTGCAGATGTAAGGTTCAGACATTCGAAGGACATAACAAAATCACACAATTAACACAATATGCACGAAACTGGAAACTTATACCTGCCGTTCGTTTTGCACATTTGACTTGCACTTCACTTTTTGTTTTGGTCCATTTTGCAAGCCCGTAAGACACCAGACTACCTGAGGCCACTTCCCTAAGCAGCCACAAGAATTAGTTTTATGCAGATTTGCTGGGCTGAAGTGTCAATGTCGAGTTCCAAGATGGGGGAAAAACTGAACCGTGTGCCCCCATGCACACACACTCCCTTACCACGTCGGGGGGAAAACAGGAGAAAAAGGAGGAGAGAAGAAGGATGTGCTCTCACCTTTATTCTTTCTATTGAGGCTTCTATTCTTAGCTGCTGGACAGTCCTTCGGGCCTGGGCTATGTTGTTGGTGGTGCTAGCCGTTTTGCCAGACATTTTCAGTGAAACGGCGACGCTCTGTTTTGAAAGACAACTGGTTATTTTTCCAGAAGGTGGCACAGCATGTTGCACTGCTTCTCTACAAAGAGGCAACCGCAATACGCTGCAAAAAGTGGTTTGTCTTATTTCACACAACCGGAGCTGCCCGCTGAGTGTTGGCTAGTCTGGCACCAAACACGCCCAGGAAAATTGCACCGAGCTCTCGTGTACTGCGCTGCTGCCATCGACCACGGGGGTTAACGTGCAGCATCTCCCTCTCGCAGGTGGAGGAGGATGTCGCCATCTAATTACGGCGTGGCTGTGCCGCTGCAGAGGAAGGGCAGAGGCTCCACTTCCCCTGCCCCATCCGCCCAGGCTGCTCCAGGTCTGCAGCAGCTTTACAACACGTCCAAGGGAAAAAAAACAAACCAGCCAAAGTTCACAGAAATGCTCCCAGCTGCCGTCTGCTCCCATATGGCCATATATGGAGGCGCTGTGAAAAAAAAAAGAGCAACCCTGGGACTTTCCTTCTCTGGGTAAGAAGGCAAAGCATCGATCCCGGCGCGGGGCTGGTGGGCGGTGTTTGGACGGCGTCCAGCGGGACGGGAGGACGGACACTCTCTGCCAGGCTCGGCGGTGCCCAGCTGTGATTTCTGCACGGCTTGAGCAGCCTGACCCCCCCAGACGTGCTTTGCCATAAAGCTCCTTGCAAGCCTGAAGCATTAGCTACGTGCATGATTGCGCAAAAGTGGTGATGGAGGAGCTCTACGGGTATTTTTCAGCCCTCGCTGGTGCAGATGGCAGCGTGCCGCTGCTGCAGCCAGGTCCCCAGCCTGCAGCACAGAGGGACTGGAGCAGCAGTTTAGGCAGCGTGGGTGAGCAGGGTGCATCCACCAAGAGGCAAAATCATCCGAGAGCCACCTTTAAATAAAGGCTCTGCTGCGCTCCTTCGAGCACGCGTTGACCAGGTACCCAGCAGTTCAAAGAGCAGCTGGTTTTCGACAGTCCTACCTTGTGAGACCCTCATTGCTCCACCGGTCCTTGCACATGAGCACTAACAGGGTAGTGCACAAACCCTGCCATTTATTTTCCACAGATCCTCCAGAATAATTGGCTCCGTGGTGCTGCGCTTAAATCATTTATTGCATTACAGGGACTTGAGTGAAATGCAGCTAAACGTGACCTTTCCAAGGCTGCACGCAGCCTTTCCTCACGGGCTTCAGATTTCTCACACCCTGGCCAGGGTAGCAGTGGTGTTTTTCCACCCACCACTCGTGTCTGCTGAGAACAGCATTCTTGTGCACCAAGCCCCTGTTTTACCACACGCCATTGCTGCTGGGCTGCTCAGCCCAAATTTCCAAACCCGAGTGCCCCTCTCTGCAGGGACGTTCACCCTTGCCGCGTTAATCCCCCAGCTCTCCTCCGACAGCAGCACAAGCACCTGCAGCGGTTTGTGTTAGCTGAGGATTTTATGTGATCGGCACCCGGCACCCTCCGCACCGGCATCCTGCAGCATTTTCTGTTACAAACAACCCGCTGCACCACGCGGCGTGGGTCAGCGACGCTCCAGCTCGGGGCGAACCATGCCGGTGCCGCCTGTTTACCCAGAAATGCCTCCATGGCAAGCAGGGTCGGGTGGCGGGGGCGCAGGATTCGGTCCTGCTGCTGTTGCTTGCTGAAATAAAAGCAAAGAGCAGCCCCTGACCGCCGCGAGCGCTCCCCTCGCTCCCGCGAAGAGATGCTGGCTGCTCTGAAGCCCCAGCGAGTCCCTTCCAACCGAATCCAGGGAAGTTTCCAAAGCAGGAGGGGCTGCAGCCTGCACAAATTGTCCTGGCAGGCAGCACACCGCCCGGGGCTTATCTGAGTAGACAAGAAACAGCTTATGTGCAAAAGAAAAAGAGTTTGCAGTGCGGCTGTGACAACATGGGCTGACTTGGAGAAAACATAATTTCAATCTCACATCCATTAAAAACATCTTTAAATGATTAACTAAGCTAAGATGATTAACTTTTTGTTAAGCATCTTGTGATCCACCGGTGAGAAATACTGCGAGTGCCGTACTAACAGGTATTTCATGCTCCGCAACTCAGAGCTGACTTCTGCTGCTCTTCGAAACCCCCGCGGTGAATCACAAATAAAGTGCTCTGCTGTTTTCCCCGGTTAAATCTCAAAGCCCAGAGATTGCAGGCTGGGGCTGCCCGCGGCGGCACGCAGCAAGCAGCAGAGCAGCACAGAGCGAACGCAGTCGGCGTCCAGCAGCCGAGCTGCCACAAAAGCAGCAGGCAGCTGCTCGCCTGGCTGGGGACCAGCCAGCAGCAGGACGCGAGAGGACTTCCCGTACCACGGCTCGGCTCGGAGCAACTGCAAAGCGGCGAGTAACGCCTCCTGCTCGCACGCAGCTAGGAGGGGCGTTAATAATCGGTATTGGCTATCATTAAAATCTTATTTCCCGGAACAAATATCAAAAACACACTTATGAATCTCTCCGATCCGCACGGACCTGCGTGGCCGCTGAGCAGTCACCTCCCGGGCTCCCTGGCCTGCTTTCCTGGTGCGCGCAGCTGGGAGGAGACAGGCATGAAACACAACTGGTTCCAATGCTGCAAGTACTCCACGTGCCGATTTCAGGGCAAATGGGGGAACTTCTTTTTTAAGTTCAGAGTCTTTAAACTCGTGCCAGT
The DNA here is from genome assembly GCA_013399475.1 of Chauna torquata. Lineage (NCBI taxonomy): Eukaryota > Metazoa > Chordata > Aves > Anseriformes > Anhimidae > Chauna > Chauna torquata. Next base: position 9,535 of record VXAL01002695.1, read on the forward strand.
TCAAAGATCACAGCAGCAAGCAAGCGCTCTGCAGCAGACGAGGCTGTTGGTCGTGGCAGGAACACGCTGCACTAGCAGCAGGAACCATGCACTCCCCGAAACGTACCCACCCCAGGTCTCTGTATGCAGTTATCCCTGAGGAAAGCTGCGGCAAAGCTAATGAAATTTGAGCAGAGGAGACCTCCGTCACCCTGGGGAAGGGAAGTGGGAGCTGAGTCATCCCTGCCGACAGCTTGCAAACCACGGTGCAGGTGGCCGTGCCACCGCCGCCGGGCCAACACCCGCGCCTCGGCTGCCCCTGCTCCCGCTCCCCACGAGCCCCTCACCGTCCCAAAGCAAAATTCCCGAAGCAAGAGCACGGGAAGAGGAACACGGCTCCCGGGGGAGGCTGCCTCCCGCACTGCGCCTGCGGGGCAGCAGCACCGGGACTCGCGGCAGGGACCGCAAGCCGGGCTGCAGGTCGCAGGCGGCCCCCTCGCCACTGCTCAGCGCACGCAAGGCTGAACATCACCGCCGTTTGCCGACCGGGAGGAAGGAAGGCAGGCAGGGCTGTCTGCACGAAAGCAACTCGCCCTGCAGCGCTGCAAGTCTGTTCCAGCCCTAATTTAAGTCGCTCACGGAGAGGCAGGAGGTGACAGAGCCAAGCGTGAGTCAGCGCAGGGCAGCCGGGGCGGGACAGGGCTTGGGGAGCAGCACCGGCTTTAGTGCAAAGTCTTGGCATGCTGCAGCTGTCAGGAAGAGAGGCAGAGACGCACGGGTGTCCGAAACACGGTGCACGAACATCACAACAAGTCCTCAGCTACTGATTCTGATTTGCCACGTATAATGCCACATTACAGTCAAGTTATTGCTAGTCACAGGGATATGGTACCCCACAGCAAGCACACCGCGCCTGTGTCCCGAATCACTAACATTGGTATCACCCAAATACTAAAATGCACTTTGATGCCGTGTTCAGTGATTCAGCCTGCAAAGTACTCAAGAGAAGCAGGAAAGCTGACTGACATAAACACATTTGTCTGGAAATGCTCATAATCTGCTTATAAAGGTTAATATTCTGATATTTTGCTTTATTGCTGGGAAAGGGCAAGCTACTTGCAGCACTTGGAAGCGTCGATGGGAGGTCTATGTTAAATGCATTTCATATTATTTGTAAAATACAATCAAAGTGAAAACCCTCTCTGGAATTCCAGGCAAAAGCCGTGGCACATTAACCCCGGAGGGCCGTGAGTCAGACAAAGAAGCCTTTTCCAATTCAATGACGGCCAACCCAACTAGCCAGGGAGGCTTACACGACACCGGCCAGCGCAGGAACGTGCTCCGTGGTTCACCACAGGCACAAAAGCAGAATTTTGTAAAACTGGGAGAACTACCTTGCCTCCCACGGAGCACTGGCGGGGAGGGGAGCATTGAGGCTCCTTCCCACTGAAAGTAACCGACGGCAAGGGGAAGCTGCAGGACCGACTGCTTTGCTGGATCTGGGTTTCCTTGCTCAGCCCCAGCGCTTGCTGGGGCCAAGCAGCTGCAGAGTTCGACCGGGAGTTCTGTTTGACACGGCTAAACTCAGGAGGCTGTTTCCGTATCTAAGGGAGGGCAAGCTGCCTTTGAGCCACACACGCCGTGTAGTTTTGTAACAGGGAACAAGGTCATTCCTCCGGGCAGTGCCTCATCGCAGACCCGCGCGATCCCTCTGCTCGGGGGCTGCCTCTGGTCTGCGCAGCGGTGGTTTCTAGTCTGTGCAGCGCTCACCTGGAGGAGCCTCCGTCCCGCTGGAAAAGGCACTTTGCAGTGAGGTGGCACCCGCGGGCCTACGCTGTCACCCAGAGCGTAGCTGGTGGCCCCAGCGCAGGGTACCGTGCGCCTTGCTCTGCTGCGGGAGGGTCGACAGCACGCTCCCACCATGGCTTAAAAGACAAGGGAAACCTCTGCTCTTTTTCAAATCCTGTGGAGATCCCCCGGCACACAGACACTGAGGCTGGGGGACGCGTTTCGGAGGAGGTTCTTGCCAGGGGATTGCCGCTCCTCTTTCCAGAGAGTGTGCCCCTGCCACCAGCAGCAGAGGAGCATGACCCTCCTCCTGACGGAGGAGTCCACGCACACCAAGGGAGATGTGCAAATACAAAAGAGCGTCCTGGCTACGTGGAACTGAAATAGTAAGAGAGGTAGTTCACATTTAAAAGGAATTTCTCACGCTTAGATAGCACCACAAAGAAAAGATAACAGATCAGAGACTATTGGCTACTTTGGGAAGTTACTCTGCGAAGAATACAGTAAGAAATCAGACGGCCCTACCTTCTGGGGGTTTCGTTTTGATCTGAATAAAAGCACAGCAACAGGAGCAGGGCACTGCAATCCCCCCGCCCTCCCTGCCGCCTTCCAACACCAGATGTCTGTCAAAATAGCCTTTCAGTATCTGTCAGGGATGGCCTCGGAGTACCGGACCGTGCTTTCATACTGAGGTTAAACCAGACGATGAACAATTTATCATTGCGCCTCCATCCGTCAAGCAGTCCTCTGAAAGGAACCTCATGCGGGCTAGGAGCAGTAACAATCGTCATTGCAAGAAGGGCACTCTCAATGGCCGTACCAAAAAACGAAAGAAAAGCCAGCAGGCGGATTCTTTGGCAAGCTGCTCCAGGTCATTCAGCCTGAGAACAGTGACACCTGCAGTTCTTCAAACCCGCGACCGAGCAATCGTTCTGTGTGCTGATGAGGATTCCCTGGGACAGCAGCAACAGGCGAACTCCTCCACGAACGTCAGCTCTAATCAGCTTTTTTCTCTTTTACAAAACTGTCTTCTTCTAAATGCTCAGAGGCAGCCTGGCCAAGACTTGCAGCCTGCGGGACAGTCAGCAGCCGTGGGCTTTGCGCTGCAGAAGCACCTGGCGGTCCCTGGCACCCAGCGCTGTGCAGGCTCTGCCCGGAGGGGCCGGCAGACCACGGCCCCAGCTGCCAGAGCTCCCCTCCACCCGACAGGCTCGTATTTTGGTGAAAACCGAGATTTCCAGGCAAGGGCCTCCCGCACGCGCTGTTAGATCTGATAAACAGGTAAGGAGCTCTGCTGGTGCACTGCAAAGTGAATACTTTAAAGTCATTTGGGAATAACAAGGATCTGCTTCATACAGATACAGACAAAGCATGGATCTGCTGCAAACCGACCCCAAACTCTGATTCCAGATTTGGTTTTACTTTCTTATATTGAAAAACTACGGAGTGGAAAACAAACAAGAAATTTTTTTTTTTTTTTAACAAAGTAATGGATGCATCCCTGAGGAGTTGGATAGTTCAACATTTGCTGGTCCCTCTAATTTTAGCATTTCATTTTTTAACGACATAAGGTTAAAAACAGTAACCGCAGAATTAAAAGACAACACACTCCCCTCTCATTTCGCTGGGGTAGGTGTGGGCTGACTTTGCTCTGCCTTTGCTTCCCGCGCCCCCGAACCACGGACCCCTTTACCCCTTTTGCCACTGCCGTGGTTCGAGTGTCTCTGGAGCCCTCTCCTTTGCTAAAACAAATGACCTCGTTAGAAAAGTTTCAGTGCTTATTTTCCCAACTGACTAGCTTTATTAATAAATTAGATGTTTTAAAAACAAAAATACAACATTAGAAAATTAAATTGCTGCATTTCCTCATCTCCAAGCAAGCAGAAGCAGCATTACTTTAATGGTCCTCCTAAGATTACTAAATCTCTTCTGCAGAGAGATTTACAAACAACTAGGTCATCTCCCAATATTGTTTTCTCTCCGAGTTCCTGGCAACCACCCTGCTAAATAAGCTGCTGCAAACATCTCAAACTGCGGGATTTCTTGCACGGTGCTGTTGTCTAAAATCACACTTAACAAGCTGCACCGCATAAAATGGCAGCGTACGCTGTTCTGCAGGACTTGCTTCGTGCACTTGGAGCCCAGGGCAGGGTTTTCCGAAGCGTGGGCTACGCAGCAGCAGGGACGCCTGCCGCCAGAATTTAGCCCCGCTTTAACGAGTCGATCGCTTGGCTGGGGAGGCTGCCACCCCAACTCGCAGGAACTAAGCCCTCTCTCACATTCCCCAGCAGCTTACAGTCACAACTACTAATTCTCCATACAAAAGACAAGGTTCCACAGAGTCTTTCTGTACACTACCTCAGCAAGGACACCAAACGGTACCGGTGTGATCTCACGCTGTCCTGTGGCAGCACCTGGCCAGGAGCCCAGCTGAGGATCCACCGTGCTTGCTGCTGCAGGGACATGCGCTAAGGGACAACCTGTGGTCCCCAAACAGCCTGCAGGTGACCAGGCAGAACAAGGGCCTGACAGGACCGGAGTTAGAGACAAGGAGCAGCTGAAGTCATGGCGCAACTCTCGCTCGTCTCTGACTCACAAGCTAAAAAGAGACCAAATTATCAGTCCTATCAACAACCTTTCCCAGCAATCCTGCCCGGGACGAAAGCATTTCCACAGAAAGTGCTCTGAAAACACATACAGCTATGTTCGAAAACAGATGGGGTTTATTTTTTCCAGCTGTGGCTGGTCTAATAAAAGAAGCAAGCTTTCGTGCCCGTGCTCCACGCCTGCTAGAGAGGGCCCGAAGGTTGCCAGCCCCTCCCAGCTACGTCACCTGCTGCACGCCTGCCGCAGGTCTCCCTCTGCACAGGGCTCCTGCTGAAGCTCGGTGTTTGTTGTGCAACCGGGGTGAGCTTCTCCTTGCTTTCAGCCTTGAGCACATCAAGCAGCTTTGATTTTCGCCTTCTTAATAAAAGGAGCCTGCAGGAGCTGAAAGGTGCAGTCAGACGGATCGCTGGAAGAAGAGCTTCCGCTGCAGAAACCTTTAACGCCAGCAGGACTCAGCCTCCAGCGACGACCGGCCTCCAGCCCACCCAGCACCGCGGCACACGCTGCTCGTGGTCACCTTGTGCCCTTTTCCACCAGTCGTCCCTGGATTTTGTTCCTTCTCCCACTCCTCCGTTGTGAAAGGATGGAACTGGCCACCCCTGGAAAATGTTTTTACAGTATACGCTCCCCTCCAAGGGACATGGCCCTGGGCACCTGACGTACAGAAATGCTAAAAACTCTTCTGAGCATGCAGTAAGGGGCTTCGATCAAACACGGACGTGAGGTAACTTCAGCGCAGGAGGAGGATTTCCTCGATGCTCTCCACGTGTCACCGGGCTCGGGCTGGGCCAGGCAGCAGCTCGCAGCAGCACGTGTCTGCGTCACAGCTTCCAACAGCCTCAGTCGCTCCCCCTTCATCACTGACAAATCCTTCCTTTCAATGGTGAAAAACCACACTTCTTGTTGAACGTTGTCAGAAGTGGAAAGAATTATTATGGGAAAGCTATGACCACCAACAGGCCCGAGCAAGGCTGCTTGCCCTCTCCAGATACTTCAGACTCGCGGAAGCACACGCTGGGCTAAGACTCCTTCATTAACAGCAGAATCAACAAACAAATGGAGCAAACCAAATATGCCACTGGGAGGGCTTAGCTCATCCTTTGGGGAAACTGAGGACTTTCCATGGAATTTTCCACGAGTTTTCCACCGAAAACTGAGGACTTTGGTTTGTTTAAATAATGATCTTTAAAAGAGGAGGATACGCATCAGCCACGCTTGGCCATGGGAAGGTTTAACTATGAAGAGAAAAACACATGAACCTTCCAGGGCACATTTCACGCAGGACACACACCTGCATTTTTTAATAAGTAAGAACAGAAAAACCTACACCCAGGTGGAGCTGCCCCTCTTCCCTGCAAGAACCCTGTTTTTAAGGCATTGCCCTACTTCCTTCCACAGGCTGTAAGTAAGGAGGTTAAAATGCAGCGGGCGCTCAGAACAACAGCAGCCTTGGCAGGTACGCAGCTGGGCATTAAAGTTGAGCTCCAACTGGGATAATTAAAGACCAATCTATCTTTTTTACTATTTTGGATCCAGGACTGCTGGGCCACCTGCTGAGCGAGATGTAATTAAAGCAGCACTGTTAGAGCTCAGCCGGGCACGGCGTGGCAGCTCTGCGCCGCACGCGTTACGTAAAGTCAGCTCTGGACTGCAGCAGCTGCATAAGGGTTCAGATGGGTGTCTTGTTACTAGTTCTTTTGAAGCAAAATAGGTTTTAAGTTGAATAACTCAAAACTGTAGATCAAGAAGGCAGATTAAACCAAACACGAAATGACAACACTAAAAACAATGGCTTTTAAAAGTGTGCAAGATATGCACAGCCTTCACATCATCGGCCACCGGTTTGCCGCAGCGTCAGCGTGAACCCGAAGTTAGAGCTAATCTGCATCTGCAAGCTTCCAGCGCGTCTCCTTGTCCACAGCTATGAAAGCCATGCTCAGTGCTGATAAAGCCCATGTGCTGGGAGCCGTGAAATGGAAAGGTTTCCCCTTTATAATCTTTGGGGTTCAGGAACTATTAAACAGGTCTAACGGCGGGCGTGGGCACACCACCGCGCACTGGCCACCACTCCGGGGTGCCGCCCATGGGTGCTTTGAGCCGCTGCGATGCTCGGCACAAAGGGGACAAATGGCAGCACCCACGGGGCTGCTGTCCCCTGGGGAGACGCGGCCAAGGGCTCACGCGCATCCCGCTGGGCAGCACCCAGGCAGCGCTTCTGCTCCAAAACCGATCGTAGAATGGTACAGTGGGATCTGTTGTTTACGGTTTTGGTGATTCCACAGCAAACACTGCAGGGTTACAAATGAACCTATCCCCTGTCCTGCAACCTCCCCGGGCTTTTCTGAAAGTCTGGAGCTGGCTGCTTCTTGCACATCATCACAATCACAAAGGCTCCATCAGCCCAATCACACCAACAGCTCCCGGCTACTTTACAGCTCTGCCCTCAAAATGCTTTTGTGGTGACCTTACCCCCCAGCACCGTCCTCCCTGGCACCCTTTCACCCCGCTGCCCTCGGCTGGAGCTCTGTAGGCAATTCAGTAATAACACACCACGAAAACCAAAATCCAGTCGTCTCTCCCCTCTTACCTACTGAGACTCTCCAGAGCTAACAGGAATAAAAGGCCAGGAGCTTGCTCCTACCTCCGAAGCCAGCAATTCGAGGAGAACTGCCCCTCTCCGGCACCCGGGATGGTTGCAGACCGCGCGCATTGCTGCACACCCCACCGCCCGCAGCGCGGCGCTGAGGACTCGGCGGTTTCTGCAGGCTCTGCGCGCGCGCTGCGAGCGCTTCAGCACGTGCGGTTTGCCCAGGCACCTGCGTGGGAGCGTGGAAGCTGCAGGCTGGGTCGGGACTTGAATGTTGCAGTTGGTTTTCCTGTGGGAAGTCACGGCTGCTCTGCGCCGGGTTTGTTCCGACTTGCAGACCCAAAAGCAGCGTGACTCCATGCCAAGAAGCCTGGCGCTGGCACTAAAGGCCACGGCTGGGTGCTGAAATAAACAACTCCATTTTGAGGGCACACCGCAGCGTAACAAGATGTCAGTGTACAGAAACGCAGTTGTATGCAAGTGTCAAAAAACCTCTGTACTTGATATTTCGTGGCCTTGACTTCTTTAATTTTCAGGTCCTTGAGGGAAGAATCTCTTGAGGGAAGAACGCTTGGCATGACCTTCAGCCGAACCGCTTGCTTCTTTGCATTCGAGCACGCCTGGGGAACAGTGTTTGCTCTGGAGCCTCTAGCATCTCCGTGCACGCCTCCCCATGTGCCCTGGGGACCCCACATGCCCGGTCAGGCTGCAGGGGGTTTCCACTCTCCCCCCGGCTGCCACCAAGGCTGAGACCCACGGCAGCGTCCCCACACGATGCGCTGTCCCCAGTGCCCCCTGCACGTGGTGATCCGTGGGGCAGAGCAGGCACAAGTGCCCGATGGCAGCCGGCAGGAGAAGGACAGGTCCAGGGTGTGCCCTGCCCTCCTACAGCTTGAACAGTCCTCGGCGTGCCCCCGTCTCACCCGACACGGACCCCGCGCAGCCCAGGGGTGCCAGCGTTAAAGGACTGACAGCAGAGCACGGATTTTTTTCTAGCAGACGGACGGACAGCCGCCCCAGCCCTGTGCGGGGCCGCACTGACACCCAGTGGAAGGCAGGGCAAGACGCCTGGCCGAGGGGAACGCAGCAGCTGAGCTGCTCTCCTTCTCCCGAATACAGAGGGAAACAAAATGTGGTGAGTGGGAAAATATCTGAACCCTGTCCTCGTCAAATAAACAGTGTAAGTAGCAAAATCCAACGCGGATCGAAGACGCTTTCTAGTCATTCTACCTGTATGCACAGGGCTCAGGGACACTCGTGCACGATGCTGCACTAAGCCCAGCTCCTGCAACGCAAAACCCCACCACCACGACTATCCCCAACCTCCCCGCCAGCCCCGGGGGTGCCAGCAGGGGCTGCAAGAAGCGCCCTGCTGCCCGGCCCCCCTCGTACAACGCCGGCCGAGGGCTGCCAGCGGCACAGCTCCCACCCTTGGGGTCCTGCCCCTGCCTGCTGCAACCGCTAGGAACAGAATTACTGGCGGCGGCAGCGGCGGGGGTGTCAGTTGCTTCCTGGACTTGATTGTTAGACACGCATCAGGCAAGATTTACAATAGCAGTACAAATATTTTATATACACTAGAAGTTTGGTTTCAGTAAAAGAAAATAAGATCCTCCCCAAATGATAACAACTCCTTTGACTGGGTGTTCAAGGATCACACTATTATGTACACAGAAAAGCTAAAACATCCGGCAACTGCGGTGCCTAGCACACTGTGTTTTTAGTGAAGGACGTTGATTCCTTGGGATTTACCCCACACGTTACTGAGAGATGAAGGGATCGAGGCAACACAGGTGTCCCAGAAGACCCAGCCTCTTTTTTGCTGGGCACAGAAGCTTCTGTTTTGCACAGAACTGGCCAGTCTTTTCTATAGTCTGCACAAGCAACGATTTTACATGTGAGGTGAGCTCGAAGTAAATACAGAGACAGGGTCTTACATGCCAGAAATATAAAAGATGAGAGATGTGTAAGTGGGGGACTGGCATGCCTTAGTCCTGTTCAGTCTGTTTGCCTCGTTTGGATTATGGTGCACATTAGCGTATTTCAAAATCACTTTTTTAACAACAAAAATACAGCAATGACAAACTCTCCTTCCACCTGCAGCTCTCGGGGCAAGTGCTGTAGTTAGCCCTCGGTTAGCCATGGGGAGCCTGGGTACGTGGATACACCTGCTGTCCCCAGGGCTGAGCAGCCCGTCAGTGCACACTGAAAAAAATGTCCTTAAAACACGGAACACAATGTTTTGATGCTTGCTTATTCAGAGAATTTACAGGTAAGAATATTCTCACCTGTAAATTCTTGAAATATTTTTTTGATTTATAAGCAATACTGCCAGTCTCTTAATTAGTCTGTCTTTCTAAAATGCATAAAAATGGCCAGTAATCTGAAACGAAAAACAGACAACTGCCAAGATATTCAATTGTATTTAGCCTTCTGGGTACTCTGTTAAGGACGTGTTCCTTCTTCAGCTCCGTTTCACCAGTTATCCCAGTACAGACCTGTTGACTGAGACTGGGCTACAGCTATGTTTGATTTTCAAAGTCAGCCTCCGAACATGTGATTTTGACAAACCCAATTTACTTGTTGGGAAATGAGCAGTGGAAAAATCTGCTTTTGATTTCCTCTGTACTTATACTGACTGGACTTTTTATATCTGTAGTGTAAATGAAATCCATGAAAACCGGCTTCTAGATCAAGGTTACTTTGAAAAATGTCTGAGCAGTATTGTTTGAAAGTCATCAGCCTGATGTCATCAGTAAAGGCAATCCATACTCCCTACCAAACCGGGGCGTCGTTTCTCCCAGGAAGGGACCTGTTCCTGCCCACACAGCACTGCCCAGCTTGCTCACAACAGAGAAAGACATAAACAAACTACAGAAAGACACTTGCAGAGGGATTTGGTTGTACCAAAATCAGGTGATCTTACAGCATGTAAAGCAGGAACGGTCCGTGATCAAAGCACCAGACTGGGAGTGACGAGATGCAGCCAGGCCTCAGGTTAGGTGACCTTCAGTGAATTCTTTAGTCTGAAAAAGAGATAAAGCTGAGTGCTGGTGGGAGATGCCCTGCAAAGACTCCAAGGTTCTCGGGTCAAAGTCGCTAAAGGGGTGCAAAGCATTATGCAAGCTTCTTGGTTACGTGAATTTATCGGAGTATTTATTTTAAGAAAAGGGAGAATATAGGAAGAAGTTTTTGCATTCTGAAATGGTCAAACAGAAATTACAAATGCACTTCAGCAAGTACAGAAAATATGGAGGCTTCCATGCTACCCCTTGCTAACTGATGTAGCCAGCAAGGAAAAGTCTGACTTCTGTGGGAGAAGCAACCCATTCAAATCAGCGTTTCTGCCCCCAGTGCTCAATGCAACGTTGGCTGGCTGGTTACGACGGAGGAGCATGGGTGCGCGCACCCGCTGCTGCTACAGCGCTGCCCGGAGCGCGGTCCCTGGCACGGACGCAGCGCAATGAGCACAGGCAGGCGTGCGGCCCAAGCTGGGGCCCTCCCTCCGCAAAGTCGCCGAGTGTTTTGCATTTGTTCTGCACCAGAATAAAATTAAATCACAGGGGTTTGGGCCTTGTCATGCTGTTTTACGTTTTGCAATGAAATAAAGGAGCAAGTGTGTGCTGGAAACTCACCTACATAGGCAGTCCTGTTGCTTGTCTGCCTTGCGTTGATTTTACTTCTGCAATGATTCTGAAAGAGAGTAAAATAACAATTGTAAGTACTTCATAGTGCAAGAAAGCCAAAGCAAAGAGGGGTGAGCACCTGTGGTTTAATTCTGATCACAAAGACTACGGTATTTTGAGTTCGGCCTCGCGGAACACCTTCCTCAAGCCCTTCCTCCACCCAGTTCCGTTCACCTTCCTGAGAACACGGCCACGCATGGCCGGTTCCCTTTGGCCGCCTCCCAGCCGTGAATGAAGCCAGCACCTTCTCACAGCCTTCTCACACCCCGTTCTCACTTCCACTACGCTATGATTAAAAAAAAAAAAAACCAACACACTTGACTACCAGATTTCGATATGGGTTACCGGAAACAAAGAAAACGAGATTAACATACCACTGGAGCAAAGCTTGTTCTGTATTAAAGAAAAATAAACACAGGAACCCCAGCTGGCGTTTTTTTACTGCACGGGGCCCTGACGACGAAGCACCGCACGGCCTCTGAGCAGTCAGCGCCGTGCGCGGGAGCGGGCACCCTGTCTCGGGCAGCCCGGCGACGCTGGCAGCCAGCGTGCAGGCAAAGCCGCCCAGTAACTCCCGTTTCATCGCACGGCCATGGGACAGCCCGCTCGCGCCTTTCTGTCACCTGCTGTCCAAACTGCTGCCGTAGGCAAATTACCGTCCCCCTCTTTTTGGAAAGGAAGTGGCAGCCGCTGGCTCGCGTTCACGGGAGCGGAGTCACAGCGGCGCAGCAAGGCCGTGCTCCCGGAGCCCGCTGCCGCCAACGCCGTGTCCCGAGCTGCCCGCGGGACCTGGGGAGGCTGGAGGAACGGCCACGGGCTCAGAGGGGGGCAGAACCGCTCCGGGGAAAGCTTCCCTGGTTTGCAGGAAGCTGTCGGGCCAGCGCAGCCTGTGTTGGCAGCACGTATTGCTTTGCCTCCTTCAGGCTTCTCTGATGTGTAAGCCTCTGTTAATGTATCCCAGCAGCTATGCTAAACCACAGGAGAAACAACGCTGAGAGCCACGCTTCCTACTGAGACCTCTGCACACCCAGACAAAAATCTTGGAATTTGGTCAGTCTTAAAAGAACAAATTCCTGCTCCAGACGCTGTTCACTGCTGCAAGACCAGCAAATCCCAGGCACGCTATATGTAACACCCTTCTCAAACTTTCGTTGTATCTACCGCTCATTTTAAACTAAAACTTATGACAATGACGATTCATTGAGGGCAGCAGTTTTCTAAGAGTTTTGGTCACGAACGAAAGTGAAACGAGGTGACCGATGCGTACAAATAAGCACCCCTAAGAACAGAAACCAGCGATTGATGGGCACCTGAAAGATCACAAAGGGTTTATGTCTTTAAAAACACATACCTGCAATATAAACACAAACCCAGCTGGCTGCCTTGATGCTGTAAGACAGAAAGCGATCCTAAGGTGACACGCCTTCTGTGAGAGCAAGAGCGGGGACTTTATTCACAAGCAGTTTGCTTTTTTAATCAAATTGCTTCGATTCCGCATGAAGTCTGTGTGCACGTTCAGCGCAACACACACCCAGGGGTGCACACAAGGGTGTGCAACACACTTCTACAGTTGTGAAACCAGCAACTAATAATCTAATACTGAGTAGTAATTGGTATATTAACCTTTCTTATCATTTACAATGCAAATTTATGTAACTTCGTATCCCGGTAGAGACATCCCTTTTAAAGTATGGTGCAAACCTCTGATTATACACACTGGTTATTATCAAATTGACGAAGAAGCTGGGACACCAATAACTCATTAACCGAGGCATGGCACGGTCCAGGATCACCACTGACACTTTTTGGATGAAAACCAACCACATTTGCCAACAGGCAGTGGAGCCCTGGCACGGAGCCCTGGTGCAGGTCGGTAACCGGCCAAACGACGTAATTATCCACAAGATTTACACGTCCTGGTACGCAGGAAATGCAGAACAAACTCCCAGCGTGCTAACCCCGGAGCGACGCGCCAGGGGTGAAGCGACAACACTGCCGAGCCGCAGGACGAAGGGATGCATGGGCGGGCTCTGCCAGCAACGGCCCAGTAATAAACCACATGCCACTTCCCATCTTGGAAATGGCATCCAAATTTTAACAGCTGCTGTTAAAATCATTGTGTGGGGTAGAACAAAGGGGTTACACCAAAAGAGAGACTGCTCAGCTGCAGGCAACCCCTGCTACCCCACCTCTGAACTTGTGCAAGGAAATAAAACACATGCAGCACGCAACCCTCTTGTCCATACATGTGACAGCTGTGCTGCAGCCCGCAAAATGGGTTCTTAATGAACACTAGCTTTTGCTTTGCTGTGAAGCGAGAGGAGTCTTCTTTCCACTTAAAAAGTCCCTCTGAAACGAGGAAGTTTTGGGACAGCTTCAAAAGCTGCTCAAACGTGCATGTGGCGGGACGAGCAGGCGGCAGGTAGGGAGGCCTGGCACCGGCTCCAGCAGGACCAGCCCTGCTTTCAGGATAAATCCCTCCCAAGTTTTAAGCAACGTAAACCAGGTGCAGCCAGGAAGACGATGGTCAGTCTTCTGAAACTGTCTTCTGTTTATCCCAGCTCCAAGCGGAGACCCAAGAGCCTGACTTCTTTGGCTTGAACCCAAAATCTTTCTGTTGCACTTGCTTAACTTCTCTCTCTGCGGCACTAAGAGAGGAACGCTTTTCCCAGTGAATTCAATCAGAGATTCTTTTGTAATTATTTTGATTCAGAAATCAGTGCCTCCTGGACTTCTGAATCACCACTACATGACTGCAAATCCGTATTTAACAGTGGTTTACATTCCCCTCGAGTACTTCCTACAGCAGCGCAGCCTTCCGGAGAGGCTGACTTCTTGCCAACCGTGCTAGGGGAGCTTCACAAGGACAGCTGCAGAGCAGGGTCAACAAGGGAGGGGGCAAAGCAAATTATGTACTTTTTAAATGAACTGATACATGGTTGCCTGACGTTTCAGGATGTGCATTGTTCTTCCTTCTAAGGTTTAATTTTCAAGCTGCTAGATACCCAAGAGGTTTTTACAGGCTTGGTAATAAACCAAACTTATACACAAACACAATCTTACCTACTCTTGAGATACGTTAGCCTACCTAAACCATACTTGCCTGAGTCTGGTATTCTATTCCAATTCAGAGAAGTGGGCAGCTCTACCTCAGCAGCCTTTTCCCGAGGTAACGCTCTCAGCAGCGACGCCGGCGGCAGCAGCGCCCGCAGCGCGCACCCACGGGGCCCGTCCCGGCGGGCAGCTCGCGCGGGCACGGCCGCCTGAGCAGCGGTTTCAGGCCGGGGACGCTTCTGTGGCACAGGTCCGACGGCCCCCGCACGACGTTCTCTGTATCTAATCGAGGTGTATATTCAGCAGAAAATGAATAACGCAGCTCGCTTTTCATCTACTTTTAAGTAATTCTTATTTACGAAGCACGAATTTGAATAGCGTGATGGTCCAGTTCAGGTGAGGTTTTGCAGCGGAACCACCGATTCTGCGTATTTACACTATCGGCAGTTAACAGACACACACCAGTAACATCCACCAGGACGTGCACACGTGCCATCCTGCCATCAGCAGCAGGTTTGGAAAACACATGGAAAGCTGCACGATACTACTGCAAAGGATCTTTCACGAGAACTTCAGTTTTCTAAAGCAAACTACAGAAAACCACCCTAGGACAGAATTTCTTGCACTCCACTGTAAGATGGCAGCACGAAAAAAAAACCAACTATAAACGCCTTTTGTATCTGTCAGATTTTATTTTAAAAACAGAAAGGAAATTTTCTTCTGGAAATACACTGGCAATTCACTGAAATGATTAATGACACTGCAAAGAACCTTTTCCTCTTTTATTAACTTAAAAGGTATACACAGATACATCAAATAGCTTAGAACTGCAGAGACTGCACCAACTGTTGAGAAAGTTTAAGCACAAAGACCTAACAATACAGGACAGAAATCTAAACATATCCAATTAGGGACAGACAGCTCAGGAAAAGCCTTTCTGCAGACAGACTGCCTATGTTATACTCAATTTTAAATTGAAGCTTACAGTTACAAACAATTAAAATGACACTGTTTCTGCCAAATACACCCACGTAATGCACATGTGACGATACATATATGTGCATATATAATATACATGCATGAAGATGCTGTGAAAGCTTTGAAGCTTTGCTGGAACATAAAGCACAGAAAACCAGCAAGACTTTTGGGGTGACCATGGCCCAAAAGATTTCCTTTTTATAGCAAAACAGTCTGCATTTCAGAAATACTGAAGATGCTGCTGGAAGAACCGAGCGTCCTGTTGCCACAAAGCCCCCAGCCTGCTGTTGGTGCTGCTCAGAAGACGTACGGAGGAAGGAAATCCTCGCGGAAGTAACGGGCTGCCCCAGGCACGGGGGCTCTCCGGCGGCACGGCACAGCCCGGCACGCCCGGCAGTGCCGCCCTGCACGGGGTGACGGCATTGCAGGAGCTGTATCGCCCCAAAGCAAGGCACGGAGACGGCCAAGACTGCATCTGTTTTTTTTACACCTTCCCGTCAGTACAGAGCCATTGCTTGCAAGACTCTTCAACCCGCCCATCAACGCTGCTGCAGCAGTTCCTGCTCTGCAAGCCAGACTCCAACAACAGGTTTCCCTGATTCCCAGCCCACACCTTCCCTTTCTAATGATAACCACCGGTTCCTAATGAGAACACCCCGCTCTCTCCCTGGTGGCTGGACTCTGAGCGCTCCCCTAGGCTGAAGCTCGCCCACTCCAGCGAGCCCCTGCTCTGGCCGAGAGGCTGCTCCCACGGCCAGGGCGAGCAGCAGCCCGCGCCGTCCCACACCATCCCATCCCAGCCCGTCCCATGCCATTGCATCCCATTCTACCTCCCACCCCACCCCATCCCATCCCATCCCACGCCATCCCACGACACGCCATCCCATCCCACCCCGTCCCACGCCACTGCATCCCATCCTACCTCCCATCCCACCCCATCGGGAACGCGGCAGGGCTTGGATCACGTGTACGAGCAAAACCACAGCACGTCACCAAGAGCGAACCATGCCTGTACGGCAGACTCATCAGAGCACAGGAGAGGGAGTGGGACAAGAAACTGTGTAAACAAGTGGAGGAACGAGCCCGAATCCTGCCTCTAGCTGAGCCGATGGCTTAAACGAGGAGACAGCTGCGGGGTGACACACGAATCCCAGGGCAGCAGCCGGGAACCACGCGAGGCAGGCGGATGCTGGCCAGCCCCAGCCCTGCGTGCACGATGCTGGCGACAAAGGGCCGGGGCAGGGGACGGTGTCCCCAGGCAGGGACAGCCCTCACTGCTAGCCGCAGCCCTGGCACGGCACTAACTCCTGCCGTACGGCTGGCAGGCACGACGCGCGGGTGCTCCTTGCTCTCTAACTCCATCACATGCCAAGACGCTGACACGGATACAGGAAGCCAAACAGAAACACATCGCCCGCTTTACCAAATATTCAAAGACCCAAAGCTGAAAATACAGACTTGCCGGTGTCTCTGAACATCTCAACGCAACCGACAGGCTACGCAGGCTGAGGGCTCCCAGCAGCCCGGAGCAGCGGATGCGGGCACGCTGCACCACAGCTCTCAGCTTGAAGGAGATTTTCATTCCCACTGCAATTTTGGGCGAGCCTTGCACAGGTCCAATGCGCTGACCAACGCTTGCGTGGAAAGCTCCACTTTCACAGAGGTACACCGGAGAAGACACGAAAGGCAAGGCAGTAAATGTGGTTTATTGGCATTACCCACACCCTGCCAATTTATTCGGAGGGTGACGGTCTAAACCTGTCTTCTCACAGCCTGCCGTGCTACCCATTTGTCCATATTTTGACATCAAACAGTATTTTCCTCTGCTAATTCCTGTTTTTACCTACCTCCAGAAAACCCCACAGGGAATTCTACCGTAACTTTGAGGACTTCTGTCATTACCTCTGCTCTTTCTGCTACTTCTCATTAATCTTTGCAAAATACAGAGTACAAACTTTTTACTCATGACACTAGGATTTTCTCTTCTCCCACCCTTTTATAGTCCCCAACAACTTATTGCTGGGAACAGAAAAAATGTGATTTCAGAAGAGACCACAGTATCGAATGCAGCATAAATATTCAGGTTTAGAAAAACTAGGTCTCACTGTGTAATATTACAAAATGTAGAAAGCAGCTGCATGATTCCAGCAGTGATTAACTCGGAGCAAATCCCAAGAGTCATCAAACATCTGCAGCTTCAATTTCCCAAGGAATGGCAAGTCCACAACTACTTTCCTGATCTGGGGAACTTGCTTTCTGCTTTCATTAAAGCTAATGAAAGTTTCACTACTGATTCCTATCTCGGCAAGATAAAGGCTTTTCTGTGCTAGAACACGAGACCTGAGAGCCCTACTCATTTCTGCATTTTTGGTAAATGCAGATGACGATCTAATTTGCAGAAATACAATCCTTCTAAGAATGCAGCTAAATAATTTGGCCAATATTGTCATGGCGAGTTTCCCGTGCTAATTACACACTGCTTAGAAAGAACCTCTGTCTGACCCCGAGAAGATGGCTTGCGCTGTAATCTTTGCTCTGGTACAGGGATGAAGCAAAATGGCCGGTGGTGATGATTTATGGGGCTGCACCATGAACTTCCGGAGTAATTTGAATTTGCTTTTGCAACAGATTTGGGAAGAAAGCACGTTCCCACCCGGAAGAGCTGTAGTGCTTGGTATCTCCCCAGCCGGCTCGGTATTTCAAGAACACTTGAAGGTATTGTGGAGCCTTCGCCGCGCTACTGCCTGCATCTCCCACGTCTCTGCACTACAGAGGAACTCCTCATGACCTGGGCTCAAATATTCTGAATATTTTGAGGAACACAGCCTAAGAAATGAACTCGCAGTGTTCATAAAAGAAAAGTTGTTACGCAGCCACAGGGACATACATTTTAAACAACAGAAGTATCCGAAACGCACAGCACAACTCAGTATTTGCGTTACAATATAGCGCTAGTGAGAGACCAGAGGTGCTGGCAGTGATTCTGATCAGCAGCGACTACTGTTTGGGAGCCCTCAATGTCTCTAAATAGCACGAGCGCTTCATTAGCGGATAAAGGTGGTCCCATTAGCCATGTAATTACACAAGCCAGCCTTACTGCAAAACTCAGACATCGCGAGTTGCTTTCCATTAGAATTTATTTACCACTTTAGTGCTTGATTAAAGATACCCTAAATTACTGCAATCCATTCAACGCAGGGATGAAATACGGGATTGAGAAGTCATTAACTGCATACTAATCCCTTAATCTCATTCAGTGGTTCTGGAGCAGCCTAAAATACTACAGCTGTCCAGTACTCATTATTTACTTACAGAATTTTATTTCTAAATGAATTTACAATCAAGACAAATGCAAACGAGCAACTTGTTGCTGATGCCATTAGCCCCGAGTCAATAGGAACGCCGGCTAATAGCCTGACAAATCACTCTGAATTCAATTTGACACGCCGCGCTAATCACATCGCCTCCCGACCGCCGGGCCTCACGAAGCCCGGCTTCCTCCGCCGGCAGCCTCCCCTCCTACGCCCTCCCAGCCCGGCCGTCGCCCCGCGGCCGCGGCGATGGGCCCC
>VXAL01002707.1:6072-54912 GCA_013399475.1 Chauna torquata
CACACTGTGGTATTTAACTAGCTAATCTGCACACTCACATGCTCAGCAATAGTTATTAATGGTATCCTACCGTGAGCTTTTATGTGGACAGGACAAGAATAGGAACAGGCCATGCAAAATCCAGGCAGCGTATGAAATTGCGATTTCATCAGCTTTCTAAACTAAATAGCTCAGTTCTATAATTTACTGAACTTAATGAGATATATTTTTAAAGCAGTGCGCAATTCCCATTGAAGTTAATGTGAGCCATGCAGATAAATCCCCCTGCAACACTTTCAAAATTCTGCCCCCAATATGTTCTACAGATTGAATTCTGAAAACTAGCTATTTCTTTGGGTTGCTGACCTGTCTTCAGAGAAATGCTGAAGCACAGAAAAGGCAGTTAAACCACTAAGATTGGGGAATTAAAGATCTCATTTTTATTTCCAGCGCTTTTTTAGGGAAGCTGTTTGTTAGCAAAAGACCAGGAATCATCAGATTGCTGTTCCGAATGGAGTCTACCTTTCTCCTAGTAATGAACATTGTGCCCCTTTGTTTTAGATGCCAACGTGGACGTCATCTACATCTGCCCCCTTCATCTGAGTGAGGAGTTACTGCAGTATTACAATAAACTCCTGGGTCTGCAGGCAGCTGTTAGATCTGGGAACCCTGAGGACATGGGTGACCTGCAGGACAGGTTCAAAATTCTCACCCCTGAAGCTATAAACAGCTTCCCTGTGAGTTTGTCTTCTAATTACTACAGCTTGAGGGATGCAGTAAAATTAAATTGGAAATTTTATAACTTGTAACGCTCTGGTACACATCAGTGAAATATTATTGCAAGTTTAAGGGCTTTACTGATTAGACTACTAGTTAGAGCATTGGAAATAAATATCCTGGTTTAGCTTTGTAGACTTAGTTGAGATAGTCCTGTATTGGCTGTTTGTAGACCACTGTTCATTCTTACTGTATGCTTGGGACTGTGAACTTGATAGATTTATATCTGTAAGCAAATCATAGCAATAAACCATTCTTATTACTCAAACTTTTTCTCTGGGCACCTCAGCATCCAGTCACTCATGTGCTGGTAGTGTTTCTTGCAATTAAATCCAGTTCAGAAATTTGTAAAGAAAATAACTTAAAACTACTTAGGTTAGATAATACAGAAATATTACTTCTAAGCCTATCAAGTCATTTTTAAATCCACATGCTGGGACTTCATCTAAAAAGAGACCTTAATTATTGTATACTACATAAAATGTTTCTGATAATACTGCAATGCAGTAAAGCTCCTTTAAAGTGGAAAAGAATTTTATATAGTAAATATTAAGTTTACAGTATCTTAACTAAGATTTGATTTTTATAAAATTTTGTGATACATTTATGTCTCTAGCGTCTATGTTTGAAGACTAGTTTCTGTTTTCAATATATATTAATAAGCATCTTCCAGTTATTTTGTTGAACAAGTTTTGGTTGTAACATATTTTGATTGAAATTGATGCGTTCAGAATGTAAATAAGCTTTTTATATTTAGTAAACGTGTTGTTTTTCAAATGTAGTTCTATAGTGGCATACTGTTCAGCAAAGCACGTGTGTGTATGAATCCATTTCTGTTGAAATAGTCTGAAACCACCCATGGGAAAAAAGTGCTTAGTGCTTTTGCTGTATAACAAGGGACCACTGAGTCAGAGCTGTCTGCTAGGTTTGCCATAGTTAAAGTGAATTCCGTAGCTATGAATGTGTTTTGTTTTTCTGAAGTTGGAGAAAAGCATGAAGATCATAGTTGTGTTTTTAGGAGCTGGCTTTTCTTTAGTATAGGTCTTTCATCTGAATACTGGTGTAGTCTGCAAGAATCACATCTGCCTGTGCTGGGCCATAATTTGACCCTTCACCTTGTGAAGTAAAGTTATTTGGATGGTAAATCCTTGATAAACACCAGTGATACATTTTATTCTTTTTCAATTGCACTTTGAAGCTTTTTCCCCCCCCGCCTCTGGATAATGGGTTATTTCTCCAGCACTAGCTACTAAATGTTGGAAGCTTTAAACAGCCTTCTACATAAAACATGCTAAAATATCATCTAAAACACATCATATTAGGGATGAATAAGGTGCTGTTTTACATGGACATGCTGACCAGGAATGAAAAATGGGTTTCATGACCAGTTTTGGTCATGGTGATTTGGTCGAAGTAGTTCTAATGTAAAAGCAGATCATTTTCAGGCATGCATCTCTTCTGTATAGCCTCTAGCCTTCCAATATCTGCTGAAATATTCCAAACAAAGCTTCTTTTCCAGGTGAAGAGCAAACAATATGTGAAAATTTTTATGCAGCTATGATTTACTGAGAGATGTTTGCATGCTTTGATTTAGGGAGATAACTTCAGTTGCAAGGGCTACATGATTCTTTCATGGACATGGATCATGCCCCCCACCCAGTTACAGAATACTGAAAAGTGTATCGGTGCCATCGGTAGGAATGGGCAATCGCAGGTTGAGGTATACCCTTGGCTATTCAGTGTGGTACACCTCTTTAGATGCAAAATCCTCAAACTGCCTTGTTTTCACCAAGCATATGTTCTTTTCCGTCTATTACCTAATATGTCCTAGAAGTACATCTTTTATGTGAGGAATAATCTGTACTTGTAACTGGTGCTAGCCACCCGTTGGCCTCAATGGCCATGAATTTAGCTGTCATTTTGTCTATGTAAGGGTTAGAACTTTTATAGGTTCTTTTGAGGCATATTTCTTCTGGATTACTCTCTAAAACCTTTTGTTGTACTCAATGTATCTAAAATTACTCCTAAAATATGAACCTGTGTCTTGAAGGCCACCTTAGCAGGCTACTTTGAGCAATTCCAGAAGCGCAAACCAACCTTTATCAGCTTCCTAGCTGCTTTGGTGGAATGAGATGGAAGGAAAATCCATGGAAAAGAAAACCAGACACAGAGAGCCCTGTGCCACTCCTTGGTGTCTGCAGAGGGGAGACAGACTACGAGAAAGGGGTGTCCATATGCCTGTGTCCTTAGGCAGTTGCTAGCTATTAGAATTATATTCTGTGACTCTGTGTAGCCAGGTGCAACGTGTTACACTGCTGATTCTCAGCTAGCAGCAAATGCAAAATGGGATAGTGGTAGCTTTGCTCATCGTGGTGAAACATGCCAAGTTCAGCTTCTCTGATCTTGAGAAGTTTAAAAAAATAATCAACAGTCTTGAGAATCAAGAACTACGTTTTGGTTAATCCACTAACCATTTTTCCATGCAGTGTTGTGCTGGAATTCTGGGGATTCCTCAATTCTCCTGCTTTACCTGCTTTCGTTCGCACTACCATATATCATGGCAGACATACCACTCTCAAAGCAGGAATGAACTAGATTTTACAGCCTGTTTCCTGCACTCCTTAATTAACTGTAAAATCCATTATTGAGAGACACAAAGCAAATCTCGTCCCTACATCACCACTCGTGGCCCCAGGGAGCAAGTGACCGGGGCTGGAAATTGATCCTGTTCTCTGCATGGCAGAACTCTACCACGAGACCAAGAGAACGGGCCATCTCCATGCTTTTGTACTGGTGCTCAAGAGACAAGAAACAACTGAATCAGAACATTAAGAGTCTCTGTTTTAAAACTGACAGAAAGAAGGAAAAGAAAAAAAGAAACCCTCCAGGAAACTTGTCATTTGTTCTCTTTGCCCTTGTACTTGTATGACTCCCTTTTTCCTGCTAGAACTTTTCAAAGTATCTCATTTCTCTGACCTAGAGGTATATGCCAGCTCTCCTTGCAGTATGCCTGGCTTCTTTACAGAGAGACTTGGGCACTTTTTGGAGCTATGTGTTTGGTACAAGAAAGCACTGAGCAAGTGATGAAAGGGATTCCTTTTGTCCACTTCCAGGGGCTCCCCCATCTCCTTTTCCACCATCATCCCTGTCCAAGTAGTGGGAATCAGGATTTATACTTCAGTCCATGTGAAGGAGCATCCAGAACTCTGAAGGAAAATACTGTGGGTTTCTCAGTCCTGGAAATCCCTAGCAATCCAGTACTTAGGCTATCCTGAAAATGAATGCTTCTGTGACTAGGGCCTCAATTAGATACAATCTCCATGTAAAGAAGTTTTCCTTCTTGTTATGATTATGATTTGTTTATGGCGATCTTTTACAGTGGATGTCTGTTGTACTATTTCTGCATGATGTCCATTCCCATCTGTCTTAACCTCAGTGCACCTCTGTACCTTTTTAAAGACAATTGGGTTATCTGCAAAGCAATGCACAAGATATGTTGCAGCAAATACTTGTGATATTTCACCCATCCTGACTGATATTCTTAGTTTAAATTTAGAGCTATCATGAGCAGCTTGTTCAGCAATAGATGTTTTCTTTTATAGAAGAAGTGGAAAATTCCTTCCAAAAAGTTGAAACGCTTGTACTTTAAACAACAAAAAAAATACAGATATCATCTTGAGTAGTCTGCAGTTGTGTTTACAGTAGCTATCAGAACTACTGTATAATGTGAATGTATATCCCCAGTAATTTAATGTGATCAGTGAAAGCTTTTGTAAATCAAAGTGTTTTATTCTCAGAGAATCGCTTAAAATACTGCTGAACTGTATGGTGAAATACATTCTCTGCTATAGGGGTTTTTCTTCATTTTTGTATTGATTTTTAGGCGCTTTAGAGTTAAACCATGCCAGAAGTGTTGCTGAGATGAATCACTATTATCCAAAGGCCACCAGCCTCTCTGCCGCCTGACAGAAGGATAATTCCGTATGGATCAAATAAATACAGATGTGTAGTAATTAGTTCTATTCCCAGTGAGCCCATTTCCAACACACTAAAGATGTGCACGATTATGGAGCCTCACCCCAACAGCTTTTATCAATTTAAACTGCTAAGCTACAGGATAGGTCATAACCCAGCCTGCTATTAATAATGTATTTATTGTGTGCAACATTATAAATTAGGTTCATGGAATAGAAAAGAACACCTTTTAACAAGAATAATGTTATCTTTATACAGAAGCATCACATGTGCCTAGCCAGTCAGCTGAAGTACAGTCCCAAGACAATCAAAAGAATAAAAATTCTTATCCAGAACAGAGATGCCTACATTATTGGAGGGGTTCCCCACAAAGATGATTTAGCAGTGGCTGACATGTTAAATGTGCCTATATTAGGCTCAGTGCCAGAAGTGGCTCATCTCTATAGTACCAAGTCTGGAAGTAAACGGATTTTTGCCAGTGCTTGTGTGCCAACCCCTCCTGGAGAATCTGACATCTACAACAATGAACAGGTAAGCAGTATGTGCTCTGGGATGTGTCAACATGCACGTGCATGTTTTCACTTTATAGGATGCAAACTTTGTACAATTGCAATGACTGTATTGATTAGACCCTAACTAGGTTTGATTAAATCCTGTGTGAGGTTAGGCTCTTTTTTGGCTGTATCTCACCGATTAAATGCAATTCATGTCCTAGTCAGGAAACAGTACAATTGTTCTCGTATTCTTCACATTCTTTTTTGAGAATATGTAAGGCCTTTTGGTTCAGTTATTTCAAACAGCTTGTGTTGCTGCTCCATGGATGAAGTCATGGCCTTAATGAAATTAATAGTAGTTTTACCAGTGACTGGAAACAGAGCAGGGATTTCTGGGAAACTAAGTATTTGATGAAGGGACAATTTCTTCCACTTAGGAATCCAGCTATTCAATTTGAGGTTCACTGAGCATATCTGCAGCTGAAGTTTTACCTTGTCTCTGGCTTATCATTGCTAAATTTGCCTATCTTGTCAGCATGACAAGAAAGAGAAGAAAATATTACTGAACTAAAATTACAAGGCACGAGACTTTTCTATAGTGTGTTCGGTTGATACGTTTATTTTGCATTCAGTGCCTCAATGTTTCATTCTAAAGGCTGATTTTGCAATTTGTAGTTGTATGTCTAAGTACAATCTGCACTGATTTTTATAATATTTTTATGGTAGTGATAGGACTCAGGAAAATAATCAGTGCCATTGTTCATAGGTATTCTTACTGTTCAGAGAGATTTTTCACATTACTTTGCTTTTTATTAATCACCTCTAACACTGAAAACAACCTAAGCTACACAAATACATTGCAACTTCTATAGTAGATGAAATAAATATGTGATCAATGATCTGTAAAACAACTGTTTGATTTATTGTTAAATAACTAACTTAAGTGAATCTAATACTTTTGATTCATACTACAGTGTTATGGAAGTTCTTCTGCTGCTTGCTTGTATGAAATATTGACATTTTAGGTTAAATAATCAAAGCAAGGTAACACTATGTTAAAGCACAATTCAATTTTCACTTAAAGATAGCACATAATTCTTTATGATTGCTGCAGTCCTTACAATATTATTGATCCTTTTCATTACTGTAGGGGGGTCATCAAGAAAAACACATTTATGGGATTCTCAAAACCCACAAATAATAGCGTCCGAGACACACATGTGGTTGTATTTGAGGTCGATGTAGAGGGGAAAAAAAAAAAAGTCGTCCAAAAAATTGCTATGTAAAAATACTTGCTAGCCAATGCAAAAAGATCTGATAATACTTTTACCAGGTTCAAAGGCATCTGAAGTTTCTAAGAAGCTAATTGCATCCTATACCAGCTGGGCAAAAAGCATTTTAAACCCATTTAAATCTGTGTACATATACAAATAAATAATTAGCATTTTTATAAAGCATGCCTGGTAGCTCCTTCATATATTTATAACCATACAATGTACTCTCCAGTAGGAAAATTTCACAGATGTTTGGCTGGTGTTAGAATCTGGTACAATTGCTTCCCAGATTTTGCAAATAGCATAGTCCATCCCATGTTATTCTCTGTCGAAAACATTTATTGAGCTGTACTGATTATCCAAAACCAAAGATTCTGATGTGAGAAAAAAAGCCTGGACAGGCAAATTCCTCTCTGCAGAATACAGCTTCATGGAGCACAGAAAGCTCCCTGTTGCTGTTAGGTAGTCTGCCCGAGTGGACTCAAGCACAGGATGAAGACCATAAATTCTTCGTCAAAAAATGTTCAGGGTTGCTTTTGCTAAGTATCCAAGATAACTGTAAGAACACAAGCATCTCTAAGAAACAGAAACCATAGTTAGGAAATAAACTTCAAGTCCAGATATTTGAGAACAGGGAGTCTACATCAAGGAACAATTTGATATTGTCATAGTACAAAATTTCTTTGTGTCACTGTCTGCTCCACAGATGATTAGTATTCTCAGTCAGCTGATTATTGACAATATGGAGGTGCAACGTTGGTTGTTTAAAGTGAATGATGAATCTGGAGGAAATGGCACTGCCTACTGTGATATTATCTTGCATTTGAAATGCTACCACTGGGTTCAGAAGGAACGTCAGAGGCACAGCCCTGAGATATGGAGTAACAAGTGGGCACATGTAAGTAATAAAGGAGCAGGGTATCTGTTTTGGTGTCCTGGCTTCTTAACAGTCTGCTGGGGTTGTTCTTCACAGTAACTCTTTTCTCTCAGCTTTTGTTTTAAGACATGGGTAAGAGTTGATATTACAGAGTCTAGACTAGCTTGTACAAAGTAGTAGGTAACAGTCATTTAACTTTAAAAAAATAAAAAATCCCCCAATATAAGCAAATGTCTGATGTGCAATTGTGGAATAAGTTGAGTACAGAACACTTAATTCATATGCAATGATACGCAGATTTTACATAGTGTTTTTTTATCCAAAGTGAGGACGTATAAATGAAAGTATGTAGGTGGTAGAGCATTACAGCTACATAGAAACATTGGAATTATTGGAACAAAAGTGTTGGACTAATATAGTGAACAATACTTATCAAATTGAAACCACATACAAACTGTTTACTTTTTAACCTGGCTTTCTAAGGATTATAATTTCTGTACGTTTTTCCTCACTAATAACTCTTAAACCTGTTGGTGATTTTCATCTGTATAAGACAGAACACTTGAGGTATCAGAGGTCATAAGACTCCTGTGTGTTTCATTACAGTGGGTGTTTAGGTAAGGAGAGAGATCCTATAAACACTTAACTGAGGGAAACAGTATAACATGAGCTCGTGCACTATTAGATTCCAAAGAATCCACATGCTTCAGAGAGGTTGTAAGATGATACATCTCAACAGCAGAAAAATCCATCTGAAACTAGAGTTCATTAGTTCTGGTGTTTGGAGAACTATTTGTACTTTAAATATTCACTGGTATTTAAATGTGTTAATTTCAATAAGCATTTAATATTTCTGTGTGTCATGCCAAATTCATTCCTAATGTAATGGTTTTAAAGCCAGAAGGAATGTATCCAGAAAGAAGTGTTTAATTTACATAAACTACTCATTGTAGCACTCTTGATTTTTTTTTTTTTTTAATTCAGTCAAAACTGTTTTGAAATTTTTGTTTGATTGAATTATATTGTATATTAAAATTTCAGATTGGGCTGATTACAGTTCTGTTGCATTTGACAACTACAAAATAATTCCATGTTATAAAACAGAACTTATGTAAAACTGAAACGCTAACTTTTCCAATCTGCTAAGGATCCCTCACTCTATCCAAGTCAAGCAGTATGAAGCAGAGCACTGGAGAGCCGCCACAGTGGAAGCAATGTCTGGCCTGTGAGCTTTCTGGAACACTAAGCTAGTGCAACATGCCCAGATCCTGCTCCCACCATCACAGCTGGGGGTAGAAGATATGATAAAATGTAGTTTCACCAGGTCTAGTTCTTTGCCGGTATAAATTCCCTATACAAGTGTTACTACCTAGAGTTAGTATTAGGGTTCCTGTTTCTGTGTCTTTTTAATTCTTCCATGGCTAAGTGACTCTGAATAAAGGGATGTAGTGATAACTAGCTTTTTCTGTTTTCCCTTTCATACTGTGTTTATGTTAGGCTTTGATGCAGCCAGGAACCAATCCTTTAGAAGCCCTTAAACATAATCATTTGTCGGAAGTTGGAAAATATATACGGAGTGATGCATTTGATCTAATTTCCTAGAGTCAGCGGGAAAGCTTCCATCAATCCAGACCAATAATGAAGTGAGCTTTGGCAGAGTGAAACTTGCTGCTATTTCGAATGTCTTGTTTGAATACGCATGTTCAAATTTTTCTGCCTTCTGAGTTTAGCCCTCTTTTGTAAAACGGGAGACCTTTTTTATGTATAATGAATTGCAATCTCTGCTGAGTATTACCATTGAGAGCAGAGGATTAAAATCATCCTTTGTTAAGGAATACCATTGTAATGATACACATTTAAACATCAAAGCATTAGTTTATGAGCACAGGCATGCTTTAATGTCCTATTACAGTATGTAGACCTGTTTCTTTCGATAATGAAGACATTGTGTCATTGGGATAGGCTGCCACATACAAAACGTATGCTGGCAGGTTATTAAAAAATTCAGCTTCTTGATGAAAGACTATCCTGCAGGCTAAGAGTACAGTGAAAAGACTCTCCATTCTGGTAGAATTATTAGAAATGAGAATATGACTGTAAGCACTAAATTATGTTAATACTTACAAATAGCGTCATTTGCATAGCAGTTTAAGACACGATACCCAGATTTCCCTCATTGGTATGTAGTAGGCAAGAGATTAAAAATAATGTAGTTTTTGAGTTTGAATTGTGTAAAAATCTATTCCATCAAAAAATGGACTGATTTTAGGTTCCTCATTTCAAATATAGCATTGGGCAAACAAAAATGCAGGACAAGATTATTGATGTATTTTATCAGAATCTGGCCCCAGTTATATCTAAAAAAGATCAGAAAGTACTGAGACACCTTAGCAGTTAAATTGTATCTTGCAATGTGAACAGCTATTGGAGGAAGCAAATAAACAGTTAAAAATCTGTGAATTTAATATATGCATGTAAGGTATGTGTGCTGTGAGATGTTTGTATGCCATTATATCATGATTTTCCAACCTGTTTTCTGTACCAATTCAAGCTTCAGTTAGTCCATTCAGAGCAGAAATAGTGGTTCTGCTACTAGTAGAGTACATGGGAAAACAGTAGAGAGTGTATTTAGGACAATTGCATGAGGGCGTTTGAAACGTCTAGGGAAAGATAGCTGTAATACTTGTTAATAAGTAGTATTCCAACGTATGCTAAGAAGCTAGGCGTCTTTTATTTAAAGACAGCAGTTCAGTTTTTCATTTTTGGGAAAATTTCGCCTATATTTATATGGATCCTTGCTGAGAGACTGTATAAATGCATGGAAAAGAAAACTAATGGTTATTAAAATCACTGACAGTCTCTGGCTTAGGGAATTTCTGAACTGCAAATTGTTGGATGGTGGGAGAGTATATGGGTAGTGGATGTGCTTGCTTTGTTTTCGTATTGTTACCTGGTGTCTTGGTTTAGCCCCGGCAGGCAGCTAAGTGCCACACAGCCACTCACTCTCCCCAGGTGGGATGGGGAGAGAATCAGAAAGGTAAAAGTGTGAGAACTCATGGGTTGTGATAAAGACAGTTTACTAGGTAAAGCAAAAGCCGCATGCGCAAGCAAAGTAAAACAAGGAATTCATTCGCTACTTCCCATGGGCAGGCAGGTGTTCAGCCACTGCCAGGACAGCAGGGCTCATCACACGTAACGATTTCTTGGGAAGACAAACGCCATCACTCCGAACGTCCCCCCCTTCCTCCTTCTTTACCCCAGCTTTTATTACTGAGCATGACGCCATGTGGTACGGAATATCTCTTGTCAGTCTGGATCACCTGCCCTGGCCGTGTCCCCTCCCAGCTCCTTGTGCACCCCCAGCCTCCTCGCTGACGGGGCAGCACAAGAAGCAAAAAAGTCCTTGGCTCTATGTAAACACTGCTCTGCAACAACCAAAAACATCGCCACTATTTTCATCAAAAATCCAAAACACAGCATTGTGTGAGCCTCTACGAAGAAAATTAACTCTGTCCCAGCCAAAACCATGGCACCTGGTCATCTACTTGTGGCCACTGCCAGAGGTAAGTTTCGGGGCTAAGCAGACCTTAGACAGCCATACTTTACTTGAGCTTGAGGAAGGATTCCCAGATACCCACTCAGAGTTCAAGTAGTGAAGAACAGCGGAGAAGTGGTCTACCACGTATGTTATTTGAGATGTTCTATTTGTTTTGGAATAGACACCAGGCTGTCAAAGTCTGCAGTGTCTCCTGGTCTTTGACTCAAACTGCCATCTCAAACTCTCACAACACTTGCAGTCTTCTTGCCTTTTAGAGGAAGGATAATGCTGCCTTCCTGTTAGTGTTGCCTTTTTTGTTCTTATTACAGTCCTCCTTTTACATAAAATAGTACAGGACTGTGCAGAGATCCCACCGTGTTGTATAACTATACATGTCTAAATAGTAGCTAAATCACGAGGTTAGATTAATAGTCAAATTAATTTCAGAATTAACTATTATCACACTGCTACTCTTAATTAACCACCAAGACCAGCAACATGTTGCGAGTTTACCTAGCAGCAATCCTAAGATAAGGATGTTCAGACTGAAAACTAAAGGAGGGATGTATGGGGATAAAGAGGAAGAGAGCTGAAACACAAGAATAGAGCAAGACACAGAAAAGCAGGCAACAAATATTCTCTTGAATAAGCCATTATAATTGGCCATGGCTACGCAGCCGTTTCAAAACTCTCCATTAAATATCTGCTGTAGAAGAAAAAAGCTATTTAATGTGCTTGGGCAGCCTACTGTTTTAAATGTTAGCGTGTTTGAATCTTGTTGTCTCCATTTGTGTCACAGTATTTTGTCACGGTTTCTTTTCCTTATAGACCATATCTTGGTTAATTCACTAAAATGTGTAATAGGACATAAAAATCTTTTCAAAAAGCGATAAATCCAGAAAATCCAACTTTCAGTCAGAGTTGCATGAAGCAATATTCAGATGCTGGTTTCAGGATTGTGCATTGATTGCTTTTGAAAAATTACAGTTTCAAAGGCCAAGATAAAGTGCTATGAAATGCTAGCTGTTCCTTTAAATTTAAGTGGTTTTGGTCAACATTCAAAAGCCCTGTACTGTAAGTAATTAGGTGAATTTTGTGATTGGCTGAAAATCAGGAATAGTGGTGAGGAGGCTTTTAACTGGTTGAATGAGTTGCATGCACTGTAAGAAACCTGAAGCTTAAATACTGTATCCTGTTTCTTTACTGATGCAGGAATTCAGAGTAAAGAGGATGCTTATAAATCAAAATAAAACCATCCACAATACTGGCAAAGAAACATAGCACCATGGCATTGCCAGCACACGGTCGTTTCTGACTGTCTCTGAACGGTGTAGCTTCCCAACGCTGCTTTTTTCCTTTCTGATGCCCATTCTCACTTTCACCGCTCTGATCGCCCTTTGTAACCCCGCCAACTTTGTTCTCGGGCAAGGCTGCAGATACTGTTGAAACTGGGATAAAGTGCAGGCAATTGAATTGCTCCTGGTGTAACACCTAAAGTCTGCTGGTGGAGCGGGGGGGTTCTTAAGCAAGTAGTCTTTCCTGCTGCTGTTATTACACACATGCAATTGCAGGTGTGCTAATTTTTTCAGCCTGAAGAGGGCCAGAAACTCTGGCAGATAACACAGAAGATCCATTTACAGAATTTTGACAGGCTTTTAAAATTTCTTCTGTCCAATATAGTATTTAATAGGACAAGAGAAGGAACCCAAAGACTTAAAGAAAAACTTGATTGCCAGTAAAGCAATACACTTGCAGGTTGTTTCCTAGTATGGACAGTGCTCTGTCGACAGTATATCCTAAATAGTTTAAATAGTCACTGTATCTGCAAACAATCTGTAGTGCTCTTATTCAGTTTACTAATGTATCTGTGTAGCTGCCTTAGTGACGTTTCAGGTGACTGTTAAATCCTAAGTAAACTAAAGCATGATAATTGTAATCCTTGGTTAAATTAAAGCCATGATATCCATTCCTAGGACTTGGAATAATCAGATATGCAAGCTGTTGGTGTGTATGTCCTATTGATTTAATATGCTTCTAATCAGTACATAAAGCTATAGGCCTGCAGTGTTAATTTTTCATATGCTTACAAAGTACCCTTTGATTTTCTGTCACGCGTTAATTACAGCGTTTTGCCATTAAATAGGAAGCTTTGTGTAAACTAATTACTAGGTAATCATTGTCTACCGCAAGCGTGCTGTTTGTACCTTTTATTTTATTCTAAAAATGCACAGATCTCGCAGTCTGGAACCACTATACCTTCCAGCCATTAGCTCTCACTAATTCATAGCATTATTGTGTTAAGATTGTAGGAGTTGTAATTGTTGTGGTATCAGTGCTGTTAATTACCGGAGTAAACAGTTGAAATGGTGCCAAGGTCTATTGTACAAGGCAGAGGAAAGGAGGTTTAAATGTTACTTCCACCATCTGGGGACTGGAGTAGAGGCAAATGCTAGAAAACAGCAGTGAGGCAATATCAGAACTTCAGCTCCAGGGTTTGAGGCCATATGGATCCAGAATATTTTGAATCAATTGAATTTAACTGCCAGTTTTTAGCAGTAACAGTGTGGAAGGAGATGATAAAGCAAGAGCACTAAAGAAATCTGAAATCCGTTAATGTTATCACATGCAATAAAATGCCTGCTTGGATTATTTTAAAAATGTTTATTTTGCTAAAATCGAAAAAGGAACATACAGGCAACTCTAAGAATAAAAGAAGTTTAACTGTGTGTTGTTTGTGAAATGCGGTGCAGGTTTTGTCTGACAATTCCTTTAGCGTTACAACTCAGCAATTTAGATAAAATTCCTGGCAAGTGACTGGATTATCTATACGATGTCTTTTTTCTTTTTGAAATTGCATTGTTTGGAATTCATTAGAATCCTTTCTTTAGTGAAACAAGCCAGAAATGAGGGGGGGGAAAAAAAAAGTGATCAAAATTTTTAGAGTTTGAAATACAGAAAAACAAGCTAATTAGGAAAATCTTATCTGAGGGTACTTGATTGTGCATTTGTAGATATTAATTAATTCAGAAAAGACACACTCAAATATTACTTACTTCATTTTGTATAACTATTATCATCCCAAAGTCCTGAACTTACAAATGTTGCATTTGAAATANAAAAGTATGAAAATTGTGTTATGTTTTCTTCACTCTGAAGGTACGCCCGGGAGCCTTGAAAAATGAAGGCCACTGCCTTGCCAAATAGATGCTTTTATGCATAAAATAGCAATGCACATAGAGTATTTTTTGGAGTAGGGGAGCAAACTATTTAATAAAATTGTCATAATCCCAAATTAACATGCTGTGCATAAACATGCAGAATTATTTGACAGGCTCATAGAGCTTTAAAGATCCTCCTTCTGCCTCATTCTTGGTAGTACAGGCTATAGTGGTTTTGCATTTGATTTCCCTGCATACATTGTTTTCTGAGATGACATCTACAGAAAGGGATCTCAGCAGCATATTGCTTCTGCCAGTTTAGGAGTGTTCAGAAGAAACAGAAAGGATCTCTCTTTCTAAACAATCCTGGTTTATTTATCTTTTATTGGTCTGTTAGCAGATGTTGAAGTAGTTCAGGGCACAATGTAAACATGTGCTTTTCAATAGAGGTATGGTAAGTAGCAGAGCATACAATGAAACTGAAGCAATTGGGAGGGGTGTTTTGGACTAGGCCAGTGTTTTTTGCTTTGTGTGTGCGTGTATGTAGCTGAATTTAGAATTAAAAGAAGTGCTTGATCTTTATATATTGAAATCCTCAGCGTGCAGAGTGACAGCATGAGCCAGAAGAGAAAACCATGGCCCCATGTGGTGTGAAAAAAGGAACAGCAGTTTAAGTGCTGGAAAGTTGAAAGAGAACTAACCTTCTTGTTCTTGTAGTCAAGGAAAGTGGCTGTTTTGTGCTTTTGTATTGGAGCATAGCATATGTGCCTCAGTTTGACAAAAAGCCTCTTGAGTCAAAGCAACCCTAGTCCTGTGTGCTGATCCAAAGCGAAGGCCGTGATAATGAGGGACGGGCTCTCAGGAAGCAGTGAGTAGATAATACTACATAAGTGGAGAATTCTGTGCACTGTTTTCGCCGTTCTACTTAATGCAAGTCGCAGCCACGGTGAATCACTTGCCATACAGCTGAAATGGGCCATTAGCTATCGGGGAAAATTGTCTTTGCTACTTTCAGCAGATGGAGCAAATATTTTACAAAGCAATTTTACATACGAAAAACATTTGTGTTACTTGGTAATGATGGCTGTTTTACATGATGTTACCTTCTATCAGAACATACTTTTCCAGCTCGTGGAAGGCAAAATTGGCACTTTTTAATTTTGAAATTTTCAGTTTGTTATTAAATGCTTGGGCTTTACATCAGGTTGCAAACTTTTAAGTAGGTAGGGTAGTCAGTGTTATCACATCCAAAACCATTTCAATTTTTATGAGCCTTTCAAACTGTTTTGTTCAGTGGGATAGATTGTGATTCTGGCCAGCAGGTACCTATCTGAATTAGAAAAAATATTAAATTAGTTTGGTTTGCAAAATAGGAAATAATTAAACTTATTTGGACTGCAGTCCAAAAGCAGTTACTGGATTCTTCTAATATCACCATGTTTGCTGGTGTCGCTGAGAACATAAGAATAAGCTGGGCTGGACCAATTCACATCAAGGCAGCTGGAATAAGTTATCAGAGCTCCGCTGATCACAATATAAAGGATATACTGTATAAATGGTGTGAATTGTCATAGTGCCATTGAAGTGGCATAAATTGCCATAGCTTCATTGACTTCAGCAAAGATATGGCAGTTTGTATGGCTGAGGATCTGTCTGCTGATTTTGTTCTTCTCTCGCCCAGTCAGCTTTACTTATTTGGAGTTACTTTCTTCACTCTGTTTGCTTGCAAGGTCTAAATGATTTCCTTTCAATCTGATTTTTAGCTAAAAAGCCCCAGGTCTTTCTCATGCATTCTGCTCTACAGCCTCTTTCTGTCCCCAGGTCTTTCTTCCTCTTTCTAACTCTATTTCTTCTTTCTATTTATTTACTTCTCTTCTCAACAGGCTTTTCTTTGTTGACTGATCTTTCTTGAGAAGATTTCCTTCAACGTATGCCACATTTGGTCCTATTTTTTTGTTGTTGCAACTGCTATTCTAAAAAAGCATTTTAAAATTCAGCATGCAGAAGGGTAAGAAATTATTTTATATTTAGGGAGAAAAAGATGTCATTTTTTTCGTGCTTATTCAGCATTATAAAAAGGTGCAAAACATATGGATAGATTCAAAGGTTTCTACATGATGTAAACAGTATTTGGGCTGCTTGTTTTTCACTGGTGCTAAGAAACATCAGCTGAAAGATTTGAACAAATGCTCCCTGTTTACATTGAGCCTATGATTCTGAATTGTTTGGGGCCACATCAAGAGAGAAAACATTGGTAAGCTCTGCTGGAGATACCGTCCAATTTAAATGAAATTAGCCTACAGAGCACTGATCCTTTTAAAAGGTTTGATTCCATGAGTGAATGTTGGATCTGGGCTTGTATTTGCCTACTAAAACTCTCAATAATCAGGATTACTGCCTTTTTAGAGCTTACAGTTGCAAAAAAACTTCAGCTAGAATTTCAGGTGCTGATCCTTAAAAAACGGTTGTCTGTCTCCCTTCTGTGAACACCTTGATTATCTAGGCATTCCTTGTTAAAAGCACTGTTATGTTGGGTCTGATCTCACAAGACCATTTCTCAGATTTTCTTGAATTAGTTATTCCTCTAAAAGGCCCCGTCTCCTTTCGGTGAGGTGGTTGGTTTTGATGCGTGCACCCTTCAC
This sequence comes from Chauna torquata, assembly GCA_013399475.1. NCBI lineage: Eukaryota > Metazoa > Chordata > Aves > Anseriformes > Anhimidae > Chauna > Chauna torquata. The sequence continues at coordinate 22,787 of VXAL01002707.1, forward strand.
AGTCAGCTAGTACGGAGCGTGCTTTGAACTGCAAGGTGCTTCTGAGCCTGGGCCATGGGCATCCCCATGGCCCTAACAGGCGTTCTGAGTTTACCCTGAGCTGATGACCCCTTCAAATGCTATTTGACCTTATTTAATCAAGCAACACTGGGTCTGCTGGGGAAGTGCCACAGGAGTCTTGCCTGTCTAATGTCCCTCATGTGGGCAGGCAGCAGTGGCATGTGATGTTCCTGCATGTATAGATGAGGTGAATGGACCCTGTGTCTTGCCAGCTGCCTCCATTTATGAACCAGTTAAGTTTGCCTTTCAGCACACTTCCAAGTTTGGAAGTTCTGCTTGATTTTGCACCCAGTTTAGGGAGCTTTCTTTCACAGCAGTGTGTGATCCTTGAAAACAATTCTGGCTAAAAGGAGACACTGCTGTCCCCAGCACTGTTCCATGGCGTTGGCCTGGCTGCCCTAATGCCTCTCAAAATTGTTGCAATGGAAAATTGTGGCCCAGTTCACATACACATTATTTAATTTTTATTTATACAAGCTTGGTCACAGCACTCTCAAATGCTTCTACATATCCAGCAGGGATTATTGTTTTTTTTTCCCTGCTCTAATTTATCAAAAGCTTTCAGGCAGCCATTGCATACCTTGTTCTTTTGTGTGTTTGTTTTTACGTTTCTGTTTAAATTGCACAACACCTAAAGTCATTAGATCTCAGGGATGAGACTGTGTGACAAAGCTATTGCTGAATGCACTGACAGGTGCAAACTGATTTGTAGGTCAGCAGCTCGATGACATTCATCATGGCTCAGATCCTCTCTCCAAAGCTGTATTTATTTTCATTGTGCAACAAACCACCTGATCTTGTGACTTCTTGGCTTAGCAATATTTCAACACAAATACAAACCAAGACAAGGCCAACTGATATTTGCTCACTTTTCTGTTGTTTTTGTCAGCTGAGCTATCAAAACCTGAAATTCCTTGTTACAGATTTGTTTTGTAAGGAAACTATCGGTGTAAGACCGGAGTCTGGGTAAATTCTGAACTTGGATCTCGCTTTTTATGTCGTCCTTTGTTTTTGCCGTAAGGTTAAGGTTGTGCTGCTTAGTATATTGATATACTGGCTTAAACCATTTTTAAACATTTTTTCTGAGATGTTTATCAACAACATATTTTTATCCTTAGTGTATGATAGGAGCTGACATAGCCCCGATCACCACTGTATCTAAGCACCTCAATATTTTAATGCATTTTTTCTCAATTCCACGTGAGCTAGGGCACAGTAATTATCTCCCTTTTGTGGCTGGACAGTTGAGGCACAGCAATAAAGTCACTTTTCCAAAGTGTCACAGGCAGACTGCATCCAGGAACAAAATGTATCTACGTCTCTCATATGTGGAGTTGATACCCTAATTACTGGCCCGTGCAGCTTCTCATTCTGCTAGATAAATCACAGTAAGCTGATTTTGAATTAGTTTTTTGTTGTTGTTGTTACATTACATCATGTGCTTCACAACAAAGCCTCTCTCTTCAAATTCACTTATCTGGAAAAATAGAATTTTTTTTCCTAGATGCTAGCCATAAGTTTTTATCATGTTCCTCCAGAGCTCCAGATGATATGATTGTGGCTTAGGACATTGCCAAGATCAGAGGACAGTTGGTCATCTTCTGAAGCTCGGGATGCTGGAGAGAGAGGATGTAAAACAGAAGCAAAGAGACCCAGGGGAAGCACAAGAATGCTTATGAAGCAGCAAGGAAAGGAGCCTGAAGCAATAGAGTCAGGGTCCTTGCACTTTATATGCTTGTGTACTTCTGGGACATTTTTGAACAGTAAAAGGAATGCAGTTAGTTCCTGTATTTAATGGGGTTGTTTTGTGTGTGCAATAATATAGTAAAGAAGTTGAAACTAGGAAAAAGCTTGTTTATCTCCTCTAATATGACTAATCAAATTCTACCAAAGATAGAGGCACTAATACACTTCTGAATTTATGTTACAGACTGGAGAGTGCAAGAAGAATATCTCTCATTTTAAAAACACTTGTGGTTGATTATTTCCCCCAGTTTTTTATATTTTATTTTATTTTATTTTATATTTTGTAACTAGAGGGTATTTGTGCTTATATAACAGCTTAAATATAAAGAGAGACAGTAAAACTATTTCTGGTATATGTAACTATTTCAATATGCTCAGATTCAAAATATAAACAATGTAGAAGTTATTGACTGCTGGTATTGATCACTAAGCAGTTACCAAGTGCTTAGCATTTTCAGTTGCCAGATCAAATTATTGATATAAATTATAATGAAATAGGTGCTATACTGAAGGTGGGGGGTGGAATTGTCTTTCAGAGAAGGACAATTTTCAATAAGAGGGAGGAGTAGTAAGTAGAAAAATTAAAAAAGGCTTCCTGACTGTGGGTAAACAGTAACCACATTTTTTTTTTTTCTTTTTTTTTTGCGCCTGTTGGAGGCCTGGTTTTTAATCACCCCACAAGCAGTTTTCATTTCTGTAGTAAAATTGCTTGTGGTTCTATTTAATTTGTTTCTGCAGGAGCCAGCTTTGGTGAAGATCTCCCAGGAGCTGCCGGGCCTTTTAGCACAGCACGTACAGCCAGTCAATGAGAAACGATTCCCTACATGGGAAAAATTCCTCCAAACATTTCTTAGTCAAGGTAAATAAGACTGCAAAGTCGCTGTTAAGTGTTATAAGGAGTAATTATACCATATTGTATGCCATATTCTTGCTAATCTTGGGCCCATTTAAATATTTATCTCCTTTTATTTCTCCATTATGCTTCAAACGTTCATTTACGAATGAATTGTAGGCACCTATTCTATCATTCGTATGTCCCATCTAAGCACTTAACCTATATTAATCCTGGTTTACCTTTCTCACATAATTCTGAATCAGTAAGCACCAACTCCTTAATCCGGGGTTACTGTACTGGAAACTGACACGTTTGGCAAAGAACTTTAGAGGATGCTAGCATGTGAGTTTGCACACAGGTAAATGTAAGAATATTTCATGTTTCAGTGTTGGTGAGCAAACATCTGCGAGACTTGGTTTTCCCTCCCAAAAGACTGGGAAGTGAGCTATATGTAAACTCAGGATGCTACATACATGCATTGTATAAAGTCAAATGTGCTTATAACCTTTGGCTTGGAGAAGAGCTAAGCTTTCCCCCCAGATTTGCTTTTCAAGCAGGTGGTGTCACCACTGAGGATCAGCAATGCAGTGCCTTATTGTCCTTTATAGTACATTGGTATAGATGCCTAGTTAGACTGTTGCCGTGCTCTTTCTTGCCCTCCAGCCAGAGGAACATGAACAAGGTCCAGTCTGAGAGCTGGAAGTTCTGTTCGCATGGTGCTGAGACCTCACTGGGGCTTTCTGCGTTAACTCCATCACGGCACCTTTGCATCAGAGCTGGCCAGTATCCAGCTGATACGGAGCTCAGAAGTGAGCCCAGGTTTGTCCATAACAGGCAGTGTAGATAAAAGCATTGTCTAATCACCGCAAATCAGTGACTCTGCAAGGGGGCTTTGCCTAGATATCTTAACATCCTATATTTGTATGCCAAATTTTAGACTGAAAAGATGCAGTATTTGCACTTGGGTAGTAAATTTCTGTGGTAATTCTGCCCTGCTGTGCCACTGTTTTGTATTGTATATAATGGATATACATGTTTTATATATCTCTTTATCTGTGGAAGAGATAAGGGTGATTCAAAGCTTTGAACGTATTTTTGGGGAAAATAATGCCATTTAACATACATGGTACCAGTTTTCATTACATATTAGTTTATACTAACTAAATGAGTTATGGCATTGTATGCAGTAAAAACACAAATCCAGAATGCCAAGCAGATTTCTCTGGGATTTTCCTATGGACAACCATGCTAGGAGTTGCCAGCTTTTCTAACATTCCCATCTACATACCGAGTTCCTCGTGCAGATGAATACCAAAAGGCAGACTATTTATCTCAGACCCTTGTATGGATGGGGATTTCCAAGATTAGTTCCCAGCTGGAGATACCACTCCCCAGAGGTCCTAACGTTGCCATTTCATTTCTGTTCTGGCCCTGGCATTAGCTGTGCTGTACAACAGCCCAGGGGTCATTCATATTACCCAAAGGCATATTCCTCCTGTCAGGCAATGTGATATAGTTCAAGTTTGGAACTGCTTGCAAAGCACCTGCAGATCAAAAGCCACTGGTTGAACAGTTCAGGGCTATAGTGGATGAGGTCTCTTTCTCTTCTAAGAGATTCATGGGTCCTAGCTATGCCGCTCACATTACATTTATTTACTTGCTGTATCTCCATAGCAGTCCTCCCTGCAATGTCTGAGCACAACAGGAGCTGGATGGTTTCATTCTGTGCACTCTGAAGAGCATCGCATGTGAATTTGATTACTAGCTTAACAGCTAATTCATTTCTTACTAGGTGGTGTGATAGAAGCCTTCCCATTCTCAGAAAATGTCACAAACCTTACAGTGGATATGCTGATAGAGCCAACAGGCGAGATAAAAATAGTGTCGTCTGGAGACCAGCTCCATGCTGATGGACCTTTGCGATCATCTGGCACTACCATTCCACAATGTTCTGTTGATCCAGCAGTTCTTAATTCACTCTGCTTAAAAATTGGAGAAACCTGTAAATCTAAAGGAGTGCTTGGTTACCTCTCAGTTGATTTTGTGACTTTCATCCATCCACAAACAATGGAGCAGCAGGTGAGTGGGGCAGATACATTACTTCATAATGTCCCTCTGAGACAGAGAAATGTCTGCTTTCCTACTTGACTCCAAACGGTTGTCAGGAGAAAGCTTTGTCCTTTTGAACACTCTATTTCCAAGCAATGAGGCATGTGGAGGTAGGTAGAGCATGTGGTTATTTTAACAATAACTTAAAAGTTAGATGTGATCTGCCAGTTGGACCTGAGGAACCTTTTACATCAGCCTGAAGAGAAACAACCCCACAAAGCCTGACGGGATTCTTTCAAAGCTGAGTGATAAGAAAATAATATTTGTGTTTATTCCAGTGACTGTTTTTTCCTAAAATAAGTGCATTCTGCATTGTACTGTTAATTATGGTCGGTGGTCTCATGGCTAAGACAGTACAGAGTATTTAAGTTTCAAAGTGTTCTGAATCTCTTTTATTTTGCTCTGCAAAAATGAATGAAAAGGAAAATATGCCCGTTCAAATCACTTTTGCTCTCCATTTGGGTTTCAGAATGTCTGAGAGGAACTTAGAGCAAGAAAGATAGATGTGATCTTACACCAGATACAAAATTATTCCCCGTTCGCAAAACACAAACTGTGGTCAATGCATGTCACATGACAGTGCATATGATTAAATGTATCATTGCACTGATTGAAATGAACCCACTTTTCTTGCCAGTTATGGTGCCTGGAAGCAATGAATGCGTTTACATCATCTCAGTTGAGGGGCAGCAACTTCTTGAAATGTGGTCATGCAATAGCTTAAGCTGTCCGTCTCTAGCGTAAATGTTCCTGTGGAATTCCCTCTGTAGATCCTTGTCCTAATGAGTCTTCCACCTGGGTTGCACAGGCTCCCAAGTGTTTTTGTCAGCACCCTTTTGAAGATGCGAAGCCTCTGCATGCACGGTATCAAGAGTCGTACATGATAGCAGAGCAGCATGAGAGGCCATTCTAGCCTGAGGCCACACACCGCTTTCTGCCACAGTGCAAATGTGTATGCTATTATTAATTGGTTGGCTTTAGAGTATTTTAGAATATTTTTGTAGAAGATCAGCAGATCCAGGTACTGTGTGATGCATTGGGAAATTCAGTTTTACAGTAGTGTCTGACATTATATCATACTTCCTCCAGTCATGCAAACTTCGTGCTGTGGGCATGTTAACTGCAGGCACATGTTGCACTAATGTGGGAAGAGATGGGTGGCCTTTTGAGGAGTCTCGACTGAACAATACAGCATTTTAAATTATGATATTCCAAGGATAACACCTTGAATTACCTAGAAAGGAAAGTGCTACTAGGAAAGCAGTGTAGTTTTGGAGTGGTGGAGCACCGTGTGACTTACAACAGGCATAACTAAGCAGAGTGGAAGGGAGTAAATTAATGCTTTCTCATGGAATCCTGCCCAGGAGAGTCTTTTGTGTGGATGAGTAATGGGGTCTTTTTAAAAGGCAAAATCAGAACATTCAAGTGACCCTAGTCCTCCCTGCCAGAGTTTACAGGCCTATCAGCAAAACTTCATAGTCAGCTGTATCAGAACTTTTGACAGCATAAAAAGTAATGTAATAAATCAAGACAGTAGAAGGGTATTGACTACAGAATTTGTTGTGCCTGCAATGGATGGCAGGGAACCAGAGGAATGGTGGCCGCTGTCCCTTAAAATGCATAACTAACTTTCAGATCTTATAAGGTGTTGGAGTATATTGCCCCAACACACTCTGCTTTCAGTGCCAAGGAACAAATAGGTAAGAGAATGGATTTAAAGACGTAATGTAACCCCTAGCATGAATGTTGAGGATCAGCTTTGATCATAGTTTGTAACATCATTCATCTTGCGTGTTTCTATGCTAATTTGGTATTTGTTTTGTTTATAAGGTCAAATTTCTTTGTCATAATGCGATCTACTAAGTTTTTTCACAACTCAGACACTGTGAGAGCCAAATGAATGGCATTTTTGAATACTGCATTCCATTTAAAAATAAAACCTCTTGAGCTTAAGAACAGTGAAGCCAGTTACCTGTAAACTCATACCATGAAGTTAAGTTCCCGTGTGTCCTCCAGCTGAACTCACCTTGCAGCCTTTCCCATTGTAAGGTCACTACTAAGGTCTCTTTCTTCTATCCAGCTACCTATTTTAGGAATCTCATGGGAGATTAATATATTGGAGAGTTATACCTTCTTGCAGGTTTGGTTGGTATTGGCCAATAGGGTTGAATATTAAGCCAGGTGTACAAACCTAAAGCATAATGCCAGAAAAAAATAAAGTAAAATCTGGATGAAGAGGCTGGGCTATCAGCATGCAGGTAGTGGCCTTGTATTTGAAGGCTAAAGAAAATGAGATAATTTTTAAAGAAAGTAAAATCCTTATTGTTGGTGATGGATAGTGTTGTTGAGTTTACTGGGTACAATTATACAAATTCAAAATTAGCATTTGCATGCAGATGCTAATTCAAGATCTCAGCATCAAGTCTCAGTTACTTGTATTCCCAAATGCATCTCCTTGGTTTTTAGGTCTTTTGACATTGCTTGTGCACTCATCCACTTATCTGAGCAAGTTTGTTGTCTTCTACAATCTTCAGTTAGGAACCTCACTATTTAAAAACTGCTTAACTGTAAAAGGGAACATGTCTCTTTAATGGGATGAGCTGTGTAGTATGGGTGGACTTTCAAAAGATGGTATGGCTGTATGCACTTGAATCCATTTGGGTGTCTGTTTCTCCCAGGCGTCTGAATATCACAGCTTGTATGGTGTGAGAAAAGGCTTTAAACACAGGGCTTGTGTTTAAAACCCAAGAGTTAGCATATGGTATCTATTGGCAAAAGCTGGCTCTTTGGCAGTGCTATGATAATTGTATTCCATTTTAAGCAGAGAAGGCTTAAAATCAGACTTTTGGTAACAGATACCACTGTAGGGTGACTGTGGTAAACCAGAGAATCAGAATAACGTTAGCTTTGAAATACAGATCACAGTTACGTTTTGACTCCCAAAATGTATTTACACAGGCATTGTAATTAGAACTGTGGATAAGCCATATTGGATAACTTCCATGTAAAGTTGCTTTAAAAAGATCAAGGGATGACATTCTCACCCACTGAAGTCAGTGGGAGTTTTGCCAGTTGCTTCACTCAAGCCAGGAGTTCACCAAAATGCAGAAATGCTTCCTAAATTATTAACGTTGTGACATTTCCTGTAATGAACGAGGACATATTAAATCAATCAGTGTTTCTTGTGGTCTCTTACTATTCCCGTGTGTTCCGTCTTGGTTTTCTTCCCTTGTTTCCCATTGATTCTACCTTAATATTTCCTGTTTGTCAGCTTGTACCACAACTTTAACATTATTTAAGCACAGGTTTTTAAATTTAACTAGATATAGAGGCAATTAATGATGCCATCTGTCTTGTGAGAGAGGGATTACACAAAAGATCGTGCTCCTGAAAGCACTATTTTTTTGGCAAACAAGAAATCCTATTAGACTCTAAGAACATTTGCTCACTAATTTCAGAAGCGCCCATTTTAATGCAGTAGCTGAAAGGCTCAGATACATTTCCTGGAAGTATAGTATACTTAGGCATGCTTTCAAAGTTATATTTTATGGAAAATATCAACTGATACATGATATTTTCAGTAAAACAAAAAATTAAATATATCATTGAACATCTGTTACCAGTACAGTCTGAGTATTTAAATACTTAAAAATCCCTGCAACCTTCATAAAGTTACATGCTACATAAATACAACTCTTTAAGTAATGTGAAGGGCCAAATGAGTGAAAACATATTTCTGCCGTTGTGGACTAAGCAGTTGTGTGCTGCAATACCTGTCCTCACACGTGCTTACCCTGTGCGCTCATGCAAAGGGGTCTCTGGAGCAGAGGATGGATATGCATGTATTTGGGTTTCAGGCTCTTCAATCTGAAAGCCTTTAAAAATCTATATGCCATGTTTATAAGCAAAGAATTAAATCTGATATGAACAATGAGATATTGCTTATATTTTTAAGATTGCTACTGTGACTATTTTCCTTCAGCGTATCGTTTCCTTCTACACATTGCTGTGATGTTGTTGTGTTACTTTGGAGCACTAGAAGCAAACAGACTCCGCATGATAGAAAAGTAACAGGGCATGTCTGTCCAACAGACAATTCAACGGGAAAGCCAGAGGAGTGTAGAAATGAGGCAGTAATCCCTGTTTGGGTCAGGGTAGAGCTTTGTGCCTGTCACTGACATGGAGCTATCATTGCTCTCTTGCAGTTCTTTGGGTCTGGCTGACTAAAAGCTGACAAGAGGGATGCCACCCAGCTCTTCCTTGGGTTATGATAAAACTGGAGGAGGTTGCAGTTTGCAAGCAACTGCACTGAGGGTAGGGCCTGTAGGAGGATCTGACTCCTGCCAGATAGTCTTCACACCTGTGCTGCAGTCTCCTGCACATTGTACTGTACTTCTCGCACGTCATTGTTCGCTTTTTGCACAAATAAAGCGTGGGGGGGCGGGGGTGGAGCTGAATTTCTCCGAGGCTTAGGCTGGAGTCGCAGTGCTGGGTTAGCTGAGGAAGGTGGCAAGGCACAGCCTGCCGCTGGCTGCATCGCCTCTCTGCCCTGTCCACCCCGGAGCGCATCGCAGGGACGAACAGGTGAAGGTATCTGTGGGACAACGCGCTGGCTGCCACAAGCCTGCTGGCTGCGAGCGCCGGGCAGCAGCATGAGGGGCGGAGAAAGCTGGGGGCATGAGGAACTTCTCCGCTTGCTCCTGGAATCTATTTCCATCTTGGTTCTAAGCATCTGCAATTTGCTCCGGAGGGGAAGAAAGGTGGAGCCACGCCATTCTCAATGTCCTGAGGAAGAACATGGAGGAGAAACATTAGGTGCATAACTTGGACTGAGTCGTTTCTGATTCCCACTCAGTTCTCTAGGGCTGATCTTCTGAAGCAAGGCCTTGACCCTTTGAAATGAAGTCCTGCACAGTATTGACTGAATGCTTCTCAGATCCCAACCTGTCAAGGAGTTGCACCTAAGTAAGTCCATGTAATTGAGCGGGACTGCTTGAATGCATAAACTTACTTACATCCATGGATTTGTGGACAGATAATTTGGAGAAGCGGGGTCATAAGTCACCTTTTTCATTGGTCTGATAGATTACACAGCCCCGTACCTTCCACAGCAATAGTGAGAGAGCGCTAGGTTAAGTTGTTTACCAGGGAAGAAAGGGATAATACCTTCTTGAATGGCCACGAAAGAGAAATCTTGAGAGGGCTCTACAAAGTGGAACTGACTCCACCAAAATTGTGTGGGAAAAAAATTTCATGGGATTCTTTCAAAGGTAAAGATGTGCAGCCAGTCCCAAAACGATCGTTTTGGGCGCAGGGGAAGAGATGAGGCAGAACGCACCGAAAGGGCAGTTACAGAGCTGGGAAGGTCCAGGTGGGTGTTCTCACTGCCTTCCAGCCCACTCAGTCCTGGCCTAAAAAGACCCTGAGGAGGCTTCAGGGCTGACAGCCTCGGCCCCGCAAGCAGGTCTGGGGTTAGGAGGAGCAAACTGGAGCAGAGCTTACAGACATCTCCTGGCGCAGCAGCCAGCTCTGGCGTTATAATGTAGTTAATGCTTTGAGGGATGCTTTTGGTGGGATGCATTCTTCCGTATTCACACATCCTAAAAGTACTCCTGGTGTTTTCCCACAGAACGTAGCAGTGTTATTTTCAGACCAGAGCCACGGTTTTCTCATTAACCATCTTCCAGTCTTGAATTCAGCAGGACAGAGTTTAGGGCTGGTTTCTGGGCCCTAAAATTTAAGTTTGCGGCCAGCACCAGACCATCCCAGCAGCTGCCACGAGATGGCAGCCGGTTAAGATGCTGTCTGTAATTGCTGCTGAAATAATCAATTCTATTGTGAATTTTAAAAGTCATAAAAGAAGCTTGATTTTCAACACCCAAGTAGCATTAATATTTTACTAATTGACATTTTTACAGTGTCATTCAACCACTTCTTTAAAAATAGCAGGTGCAATCTTTACAATAATGCAGACATCAATACTAGATGCAGATAAAATGATTATACTGGAGAAAGAAAAGCTATAATTTAGTAACTGTTTAAGAATTTATGTTTCCTTCCCTTCTCAAGTTTATGTTTTAAAGCTGAAGCATTTTTATGGTCGTTGTAAAGAATTACACTATAATTGTTACTTTATTCACTTGAGATTTCTTACCATGAAGTGCAGGCTCTTTGGCTGTGCATGCTACAGGAGAGCATCTCCTGGCAGCACTTGGCAATCTGCATAAAAGGGAGCAATTCCAGACTTGATTGTATTTCCTTGGACAAACAGCCAGTAAGTCTTGTAGGATGTATTTCTAACTGTTTTTTCCAGTGGTGGGATTCTGAAAAGTCCTAATCCATGTTTTGCTTAGCTTAATCTAAAACCCTTTTTGAGATCTAAAATCTTTAGTGCCTCTACTTTTTCTTTTTGACCCTAAGTCAGTATAAAAACACAGATCTGATTACCTTTGAACTTTTATTTGTTGTTTGAAAATCAAATATCTGTTCTAGACTTCACAAGTGAGCTCTGTTCCAATCTGATCTCTGAACACATAAGTGTCCTGAAAGTCCCAGAGTCTCAAGTTAAAGCTGTGTATGTTATGCTAATTTGCCATGCAATCCTATAAGGATGTGATGTTAAACACCTACGACTGCATAAATGCCCTTTATGTATATTCTTAGATAATGAGGATGGACTCAAGTATTAGATATTTTTTAATGTGTATGATTGTATCACTCTTTTAGCTTTACTTAAACTTGACCTTTGCACAGGCCTTCTTCTAATGGCTCCTGATTTACTGGAGGAAATGATAATTCAGCGAGTTATTAACTGCCTGACCTCCACCTATAGAAATATATTTGTAAAAAAAAAAAAAAACCAACCTCAGATTTTCAAGGTGTTCGAGAAGCTTTTGGCACGGGTTTTGTGTTGCTTTGAAGGAAAACTTGTTGCAATCCAATCCATGATATTAGAGCTGAACCAAAAGGAACTTTCTAGCCTGCTCAGAGAACAGCCTAAGCTAAGAAGTCTGCTATGTCTTCTGTTCTGCCTGTGCTAGCTCTGTGGAGCTGTTGGGCTGCTTTAAAGACTACGTGCCACAAAGGTGGAGTTGGGTTGATGTTTCTAAGAAATGTGGTTTTTTTTTTTACTTGTTTGTTTTTTGGTAGACTGCAGTAACAGCTAGTGAAAAGCCTTTAATAGATTTCAGTAGGCTCATGTCCCTACGAGTAGATTTTTCAGTTGTCTGCTACCGATGGAAATGTCACATCCTGCTTGTTTCACAGCTCCGTCAGTGCTGAGCTGGAGGACACCTCTTACTTTGAAACTGAAACCATGCTGGAAAACAGTTTTCCTTGCTCAGCTGTAACACTAGGCATTGGTGGAAACTGTATCAAGATCTGTTCTTCTCTTATGTGATGCTGTATAGTTTTCTGAAGCGTTCATGTAGTTGTAGTTTCACTCTTTTCCCTCCCTAACTCTTGTATCAACTGTTTTTTGTTTTCAATCGTTTTAACATTTCACTCTTTTTCAAGGACATTAATAGCCTGCCTGAGCTCCTTCTCCTAGTTATGGGTGGTCAAGAATGACAACTGCACTTTTATTTGCTATATACAACCTAGCGCTACAAAGCATGCAGGGAACCAGTGGATGCGTGGGTGAAGCCTTCAGTCCCAGTGATGGTGGGGAGCAGTGCTGGAGGGCTGTAAATGGCACTCCTTCCTCCTCGCACAGTGCCTCTCGGCTGCAGGAGGAGCCCTCTGTGGAGTCGGCTCTGCTATGAAAGTCTCCTTCATCCTTCACAGAGACTATTCTTTCAGTTGAAGAGTCGCATCTCCGTTTGAGGTGATTGGTGCCACCATTATTAATGCTGCTTTCTTCTCCTCCGTACTTCTTCTCTGTGCCTACCTCTTTGTTCACACCCTGCGTGATATTTCATTAGCCTGGCCAGCAGCATCGGGGCTGCAGAACTGGAAGGAGCAGCCAAGCTGAGAGCTTCCTGTGCTCTGACATTTTAGTATGGCAAAAGAAGCAGAAGAGAGAGCAGGAGGTATGTTTAAGTTACATTGCCCAAATTACTTATGTATATATGATGCGTAGCTCTACCCTATTCTTACTCTAACATTAGATGTTTTTCTCAGTTTATGTTCTTTTCCATATCTGCTGCTGATGGCAGCTCCAGCTGTACTGATTTAGCTTAGTGTTCTGCATGCAAAAGAGCACTTGCAAAGCAGTGGAAATATGTGATTTTGGCATGAGTCTGGTAACTTCTTCATAGAAAATGAGAAGTCATCAACTATGGAGTCCACCTAATTAGAATTCTTTAGACAGATATAAAGGATTCTGGTGCTTTTTTCTTTGTTTATTACAATTAATTTTAGGTCATTACACTCAAGGGACACCTGCTAACTTCAATATGGTCAACATGTGCTTAGTATGATATCATGAGCTACCTCTTTCCATTTGGGAATATATATTGATATATTATTGGTGAAAGGTGCCAGACTGATAAAGCCAGCAAACAGATGTCCACTGCCTAGTTCCAGAATAAGAGCACTATAAGCAGCTGCATAGCTATTGTCTTCACACAGCTCCAGTAGCCAGACTCAGGCCTGCTGAACATCCATCCTTGCTTGAGACTACCAGAAATGTTGCCTGTTATTGATTGGTATAATTTTGCAAAGAGCACTTATGACCTTCAGGAACTGGAATGGGACTTAGAAATCGTTCCATTGAAGAATTCAGTCAGCTAGCTACTAACGATCTGGCCTGCATTCGAACTAATAAAATGGGAAAAAAAATATCCTGTTCCAATCCCATGAACATAAAGTTGCCCGGGCCCTGTGTCTCTCCTGTTTCTGTAGCAGTACAAAGGGAATTTAAAGTACTTCTGGATTTCCATGGCAAAAGGGAATCCCCTGCTAGGTTAAAGCTGGAATCTTATGCCATCTGATCCTTCTTCCTTTCTCCTCGCATTAGGGATGGTCTGGGACATATCCAGGGCAGAGAGGGACATGGCTACAATATAGAGTTCTGCAATACTCCTGAGCCAGCAAAAGAATCCTTGGGGGTGATCCCAGCTGGCACACGTTAATGACCATTTGGCTGCTTTAACTTGCAATAGGGGTGGTTCAGCCTCCGGCTCAGGCCCAGAATGCGAGGAGGCGGACAGGTGGCTTGCAGCCATGTTTACCTTCCTCCCCCTTGTGCTCAGGGCTGTGGAGATCCACACCCTGTATTTAAAAAAGCAAAAAACACAATGACTTTACCAGTGTAGAATGTAACTGTGGCTGATGCTTAAGTGGGTATTAACAGCTGTCCTTCCATACAATGCTGAAGAGAGCAGCAGGCAGGGCAGGGGACAGGCACCTTCCTTTGTCACACAGCAGGGCCATCAGACCACCCTGCTGGTGTGAGCCATTAGTTTTGTAGGCAATGGTATGAGGCTGAGATGATGAAGCCACGTCCAGAGCAACTAACTGATGCACTCTGAAAGTAAACAGAAACTGCTCAAACTAGCGTTTTGCCATTCTTATAATTTACAGCATGAAATTTTCCCTGCTAAAAGGTTTTTCGCCTCTTGTGTGCTACCCCTTCCTCGGGCAGGGGTGAGGCTGGAGCTATGTCCTGGTGCAGGGGGCATCCAGTAGTGCTCCCTGTGCCTTCTCAGAGCAGTGGGAAGGTGCTAGGGGGGGCTTTAGAGCCAGGCTGGCATGCTGGGTTTTTGTTCAGATTATGTGAAATGTATTGCACAAATAATGAATAGGTCTCTTCTCTAGATCTGAAATTGAAACAATGTTATTGGCATGTACTTTAATTTTAGTTAGTGACAACACAGGATGCATTGAGTAACTTTTGTAAAATATATGTGCTATCCCACATTCTGTATGGTTTCTCTGAATCCCTACCAGGGTGTAATGAATTTGTCTTGTGATGATGATTGTTTATGTTTGCCAGGCTGCATTTTCTAATGCTTTATCTGCTGGTAAATGCCAGCCCATTCTCTACACATTGCCAGAACACAAGCCTTGTGCTTACCCACAACGCAGACACACTATGGTCACACTACATCTTTGGTTAGCTTTTGTGGGTTTTCCATCTTAGCCACTTAGTCCACCTTCAGTCTAACTTGCCTCCTGCCCCTCTGTTCGTGCAGCAACAAAGCTTCCAGATAGTGCTGGTATTGACTTGGAGGTTAGAGCCAAGCAGGTGTAGTATCGCGGTCTGGGTTAAGAGTGACCAGTTCATGTTTTTCTAAGCTGGTGAACAGCCCTTGGACATCCAGGCTTTTCAGTTGGCCCTCCTCACGTAGCCTGGCCATCTTTCTAGGGGCAAAGCTTAAACTGAGAATCCAAAATCCAACTCAAACAAGGTTCAAGGCACATTTTGCTGTTACTGATCTGTTGATAATATTTATGGAAATTAATGTAACACTTACTATATGTATAGTTTATAATTACTACTTAGCTCGTTGAAAAGGTTAGCACATACTGGAAAAGTACAAAGCGGTATGAAAGTTCCTTCCTGTCTTGCAGAAGTGATGATAAAGAATAAATTATTGAAGAAAATTAAGCATTGTAATTGGGGAACGTTCCCCTATTACTAAGTAAAGCCAGCTATTAGCATCCGATTTGCATTTTATACCATGCAGCAGGAAATATTTAAGTTGACAAATAGGATATTTAATACAGCAACAGATACTTGGCAGTTAGTTATTAACAACTGTTACTGATGTGATTTATTCACCATTATAAAAAGGGCATTACTATGTGAATATGATTCAGAAATTAACTCCAGTTTACCAAGAGGCCTTGACTGCCTGACCTCTTAATATCCTTATAATGATGCCATTTAACATTCAGAGGCTTATTCAAGTCATTCACTGCTAGATTTGTTTTAAAGGGGTCCACTGTAGGGCAGATATTTGCGTACGTTAACATTTCTCATTGGTGTAGTAGGCACAAGCATTTTTTAAAAGGGGAAAAACTCATGGGTAGAAACATGCTCGTGTTGTTGGGGGCGAGGAGCCTCGCAGAAGCAATCCATGGTGCTTCCTTCTGCTATGCCTTCAGTGTGGACTGGCTCCACAAATCTTGCATGAATTCTACAGGCTTTAACGCTTTGAAATCCTCTTGAGGTTCATTCCTGCAAGTGTGGGCTTCCCTTCCACCTGTCCGTACAACCCACAGGCTCCAATTAAACCCACGGGGGAGCAGACACTACCGCCCTGCAAGGGGCTGCTTTGCTGCCTCACTGTGCTCGGTGAAGCTGCAGGAGGCACGGCGCTTCTAGGTCTCGCTGCAACAGCCTGTCCAGTGGTGGTTATATAGCCGGTTCTTGGACTGATTGTTGTTAGTTCTGGACTTGCAGGATTTCACAGACTTGGTGCAGCATACAGAACCACAGCATGGCTGAGGCGGGAGGCACCTCTGGGTCCATCTGGGCCAGGATGGATGTGCCAGTGTTTGGGGCAGCGGCTGTAGTTCCAGGCATCTTTTGTTTAAGTTTCTGCTTCTGCGCAGACTTCTTGGGTGTAACTGGACTGGATCCACACAGGTGCTTTAACTCTCCCTGAGCAAAGCCGGGTTGTGTGCCCACATAGCTGGGGAGCTGGGCGCTAACAGCCTGCCTACATTTACCTGCACTGGCAAATGCCGAGTGTGCCCAGAAGCCCAAGACGCTGAGGAACGTAGCTCCTCGTGCACTGTAGGCTGGCCGTGATTTTAGCTGCAAGGCCAGCCTCAAGACTGCCCCTCATGTTAAAGTAGGCCTGCCGCCCACGGCTGGGTTCCCCGGCTGGAAAATAATGGACAATATTTTGTGGGCTTGTGGGGTCTGGGCACTGGCAGCCCTGCGGTCTTGCAGCCCAACTTGCTGTGTAGTTATGGGAGTATGAAGCTGAATTGGCTCCACAGAACAGCAGTGTGAGTGAAGGCAGAACCACGCTGCAAGCCATGTGGTTTTTTACGTGCTGACGTAGCCGCTGTTCGATAAGGCCGTGTATCTCAATGGGAGCAGGCTTTGCTCAGCCCCTGCGGTGACTGATATGTATTCTTGCACACAGATTCCACTCTTCCATACTCCTCTTACCCAATTGAGCTTTGCCTTCTGGAGCTTCCCTTTTCCTGTCTCAAAATACCTATTTGTTTGACTTTATTTATTTAACCTTAATTATTCTTCAGTTGAAAATCCAGGTGTGATATTTAGTATTTAGACAATTACCTATTTAATGTGATCCAGGCTTCACAGCTGCTGAGCTCATCTATTTACTTTTTCTAATTCTTGCTAAAATCTTGGTAGTATAAGCAGCTGTTTTCTCCTTAGCCTTTCAGTTTTCACTGAGAAGTTACTCTGAAGTTACTTAGCCGTTCTGATTGCTCCAGTTTGGAAGTGGTTTATTGCAACCGGTGATGCACAGCACAAGGAAACCATAAGTATGCATTATCAACATGCACAAAAATAAAGGCATAGATGACAATTGCTGAGTTTCACCTTTGTTGTTCTGTTTTTTAATGCACCTGTTTGTCTTTGATTAGGTATGGGCAACAGACCTTGACCTTTGCTATAGTGACCAGCTGGCCCTGACTCAGCTCATGTTGTATGTGACAGATGGAAACCTGGATTGTTGCTCTAGCCTCTTTGAAGTACCTCTTGGATCAAAGAAAATGAAAAGCCAACGTACTCAGCTTAAGGAGACAAAATCTGTAAGCAATGATTTGTTTACAAATAAATTTATTAATATAAATTACTGAAAAGTTAAAAATCTGTCCTAGATCACTGCTCTGAAGGAACTGAATAACAAAATTGCTACTTTTAGATTTGAGAAGGTTAATAAAGTAAACGGGATATGATCACATGAGAGATTAGAAGAAAGGTTCTGGATGCTGATGGGTACCTGGTTATTTTCCCTTGCACTCAAAAATATTGATTTGCGGTAGCAGCTAACTTCTAAATACTTTACATAGCTTTCAAGTTCTAAAAAGCTCTCTGGTAGTTTATATGTTGCAAGAAAAAGGAAGGAGGTGAAAGCACTGCTCTGACTGTAGGAGTAACTTAAAAGCAGTCAAGAAGAAATACGAGCCTTCAGCTCGTGAGCTCTGATTTGGAGTCAGAAGCACATTTGTACCTTCATGCACAAAGCTGAGGGCGAAACAATCAGGGCTACATCCATAGAAGGATCTGGACACCTAAATCCCTCCCAGCTCTCACTTGAGTTAAACCCAAATGTTGGTTCTCAGAACCTTCATTCAGTTCTGCAGAGCGCCGGAGCCATCTAACTGCTCAGTGTTAATATTCAGTATTAATCATGGACACAGTCATTTGAACAGGGAGGAAGATCTCATAGCACCCTAACTGAGGTGAGTTCCCTGAGCAGGAGTATGAAGCCATGCTCCCTCTTGCTTGCTCTCTCTGGACCAGAGTTATGAAGCCCAAGGGGCAGAAGACACCTGTTTGCACCGCAAAGCAAGACAGCTAAGGCCCGAAGTCTCCCCTGCTTGATCTTACTGCTCTCTGTTGCTGGGTGAGATTCACCCGCACTCAGTGCCATGTGTTGTGCACTGAAGGGCGCTTGGCTCTGTGGGTACTGCACACAAAGCCAAGGTGCTCGGGATTGTAGGTTTTGCTGTGGTGGCCAGGCAGTTCCAGGTTAGGAACCGAAATGGCACTTGCTGCTTCTTGTGGATCTCACCTTTAATCTCTCCGAAAACTCTTAAGATTGTGTCCATAATAGTGCCTCATAGGCATGTGAATTTAAATGAGACGATATTTGTGTATTGCTTTGAAATCCATATAAACGCACTGTCACAGAAGCGTGGCTAACATGCCTATTGCTTATTATGGTGATCTGCTATATTACAGTTTTGTTATTGGCGCAGGACTTAATACGGCTTCTCAGCCTTGAGGCTGTCCCTCTAAAAGGGAAGACAGGCTTTAGAAAAGTCAGAGAACAAGAAATGTATGTATATGTAGAAATGTATGTATATGTATATAGATATACATAAGATGGATGCTGGTTTTACACATTTTAACCGAAGAGTCACAACTCCTTTTTTTTTGTACAAAGAGGAGGAATGTAGCACCATTCCAAAAATGTCATGGAGCTGTAATTTAGAGGTTAATGAGCTCTTGATCTATTGTTCTTGTCAAGCAACCACTTTTAGTTGGAGAGAAGTAAATTAGATATGATTAGTCCCAGTAGTACAAGTTTTAGAAATGAAAAGTAATCAAGTAGCAACTCTTTTAATTAAAATTCTGTCAGAATTAACATAAATTGTCACTGTATCCTTTATTTTTCTTCCTTCTTTACTTCTGAGGTTTTTATCTCCTTAAGAGTTAACTACAAAAAAGTGCTCTCTCTGGAAAGTATCTGTAGGGAAAAAAAACAAACAAACCAAGAGACAAATGCTTTTACAACACATGATCTGTAATGAATGATTAAGTAAAACA
Source organism: Chauna torquata (assembly GCA_013399475.1). NCBI lineage: Eukaryota > Metazoa > Chordata > Aves > Anseriformes > Anhimidae > Chauna > Chauna torquata. The sequence goes on from VXAL01002707.1 coordinate 41,965, forward strand.
CTTTGTGTAAAATTATGATGTTAATAATGATTCTGTCCCTTTTAATTTATTATATATTCTCAATCCTAGTAGGTTTGATTTTGATAAAATGGAGCAGCAACTCAGTTTGTGTGATGATTTTATTTTTAGAAATCCTTCTTTGAAAGAACAAATTTCCTAGATACTGCTGCTACTGTAATTATGTACAAAACCAATCACTCATTATAGTTAGGATACATTATCTTCTAGACAGATGAGGCTAAATAAGCAACACATTAATAATTCATACTGCAGTTCATTATGCATGTGTATGCATGCTTTGTAGCTGAAATAAGCACCTCATCAACCTGATGCCAACCCTTAAACAATAGTTCTGTGTTATTGCAGCCACATTCAAGTTTACGCTTGTTAAACTGCTACTTGGATTATTTTATCAAGCATTCATTTATTTGTGGTCCCCCACTGCAGAGAACAGATTTTGGAAGCTCCTTTTTTAAGTTAATGACTTGAGCAATGGGTGTTATTAATTCTCAGAATATTATAAACATGATTAATTTTCAGGCAGAGATGTATTATATAAGGATTTCAACTATGTCAACTTAAATGAGTCAATGTCAAAACAAATATCATTTTAGAAAAAACACTGTAAATTACATGCTTCGATGTGCAGTATCCCCACTCTGAACAAACAGTCCAGTATTAAAAAGAACATCACAGGAAAGGCTTGGTTTAGGGGAACAGCTCTCTTCAGTTCCGTGCAATGCAACATCTCTATTCTTTTGTCCTAAGCAGTGACAGGGTTTAAACTCAAATGTTGTACTGGATTTTATCCATAGCATGAACTCTGCTGGTATGAGTTGAATAGCTCCTTGGAGGCACTGGGCAGGGTCTATTCAAAGACTTGCTGGAAAAATGATACACACTAATGCAGGAGTAGCATGCTCAATCTTGGAGAAACCCACTTAAAATTTTGTTGAAAACCTTTTGCAAACCTTTGGCAAAAACTACAGATTGTTCACCTTTGAATTTCTGCTCTCGAGAAGAGCTGACTCTCAACAACATATGTTTCCACAGGGCAGGATGGATTCAGAGGATCCTAACCATAGCCACTTAGAATGATTTCACAGGGCTTAGTTACCAATGAAGTTGTGAAAATGGCAAAATGTGGTTCATAAAGAGTAATTCCGTAGCTTCGTCTGTGATACACAGTTTTATGTACAGTGTAAGGTGAGGATTTAATTTTGCTGCACAGAAATGCCTATGTTCAATAGACACTGCTATAAACAGGAATTCCTAAAAAAGGAGTTAATGGTCTTACTCCACACTCACATGAGTGTGACTGAGAAAAAAGTGTTTATGTAGATAGCACGTTGTTAGTTTCTGATATAAAATGCCGTGAAAACAGAGAATCTTGCGTTGTTTTCTCCAGCCTTCTCCAGGAAGCAATCGCTGTGCAGTAGCAAGCAGTCAGCTGAGGCACTCCAGTCTTTCAGTAATCTACTATAATGTTCTCCTCCAGATGTGTAAAGCTCATGGTGTTGGATTTGACCTCCAGGTACAAACAGGAAAGATTAGAAAACATGATATTCACTCTGCGTAATTTTTGTATGTAAATTCTAATATGGTGAAACCACTTAGCACAATGTAAAGTTCAAGAGTACTGCTTAGCATAATATAATGTTAAAGTGTTCTGTTACACTAAAAACACAGCAAGGTGTTTGCTCTAGAGTTGTATTCAAGAGGACTTGTAAGAATAAATCAGAATTGATTTGATTTTTGGTTGTTTTCATTATGCTAATTAATGAACTCTAAATTGCATAAAGGTCTTCAGCAGTTCCTGTAAAAATTAGTCTAATATTACAACACTTACCTGTTAGCTTACTTTAGCTGGGATATGAGTCTTGAAGAACTGCAGTACTGAGATACATCACCTGCTTTGGCTTCTGATGGAAGCAGCCAAGGATGAAGAGCATTACCACATCTACGTTACACAACAGGGAGCGAGGCAGTGTGTCTCTCGCAGACTACAGAAAGAATGCTGTCCTGGCTGGTTTGTTCGCACGGCTCTGTCGGCAAAAAAGATTATGGCTGTCAGCCAGGAGCTGTGCTTGGGCTTAGGACAATGCTAGCACAGTTTTCATGAGAGCGCTTAGCCATAATATGGCCATTTCACACATCTCTGTACCCATAATATAAAATAGACCTTCAGAGGCCAAGAGGTCAGGTGACAACGGAGAGCAGGAGAGGGATGAAATGAGAATGCAGTCTTTGCAAGGAAAGGAAGTGCTTAAGGCTTATGAACAGAATTATACAAAGAAAAGAAATGTAAAAGAGTTTAGGAGATGTTATGCAAGACAGAACAGCAGATAGAGATTTCAGATCCTAGGGCACAGGGTTTGATTGGGAAATGCAGAGTTTTACACGTTTTGTCAGGATAAACCCCCCCAGGGATGGCACCTGTTCATGAGACCTCTCAGCGCCATGTGGTAACTGTTGCTCAGTGCATCTAAAAATCAAACTGAGTTTTGCTGCTGACCAAATTGTCGCCAGTATCAGACCCATGACGAACCAGAGCAGAGGTTAATGAAAGTTCATGTCCTGTGTATATCTAACGTAAAGTACAAACTTGAACAACAGGAAAATCTAAACATTTTCACTGTCTTAATTTAAGCAAGTATAACACTTTTAGAGGTTAACTTGTCTCTTCATAAAATAACTGTGTAAAGGAATAATTTTTAAGGTACTTATGACCATCTCCTATTGCACTGAAACAGAAATATCTGCTATCAAGTAGACTCTGATGTATGTATTCTATTTACATAAAGTTAATGTATTGTATTCTCTACAATAATCAGAGCAGTAATCTTACCCTGAGCAATAATCCATTACACACAATTCCAGACTAGTCTTTCTTAGATATCACTATGTACTTACTGTCCCTGTGCAATGTATTTATTATAATTGTCACTATTTTAGGAATAATTAAAGCAGGTTTGTCTTTCTATTTAACAGGAAAAACAGGGCACAGTTTTTATATTGTATGACAACCAGAAGCGATACAGATTGGGAATGATGTAAGTATACACTGCCAGTTACATAGGCTGATAAACAGTTGGGAACAGTTGGGAACTCTGAGAAGAGTGGCACCACAGGGTGTGCTGGCTTCTTGGGCTCTGACAAAAGTTGTGCAGGAAATGAACAATCTGAACATTGCGCGCTTAACAAGTTCAGTGACCGTCACCTGCTGTTCAAACAAGTACAATGACCTTGTGTAAGATCGTCCTTTTGAAATGTTTTAGGGAGGCTTTAAGCATTTTGGTAATTAAAAAAAAAAAAAAAAAAGAACTTACAGGAATCTGCTTAGATTAAAGCCTGCCTGCACTGCAGACTAGAGACATAACAGCAATTAGCTTTAAGAGCAAGATCCACTGTCAGTAGCAATCTAACTGTGAGAGCACACAGATTAGCACAGGCATGCTTTACAGGCAATATTTTGAAAAACCTAACTGTACATGTTGCAAAGGTCAGAATTTAATGCCTTTTTATATTGCTCTTCACAAAGTGATCAACAGCAGTCAGAAAGACAACAGCAGATGTGACAGTTCAGTAATACTTTAGACAAACAAACCTCTCCTAAGAAGTCCAAGAAAGCATAATCTGCACAAACTTACTATACACTGATTGAAAACCTCTCCTCAGAGAAAATTTATGTAAAGTTTACTGCTAAAATAGGACGTAATGAGTGAAATGCTGAAATGGTCTGTTTTCAGTCTGGTCTGTATTCCTTTGATGCTGGTGCTATTTCATTAAAGACCTGGATAAGAAAAAGAGCTTCCTTGAGCTGGATGTGACTGCAAGTATTTTGGAGGGCAGGAAAAGAATTCAAAATGAAGAAACAATCTGAAAAACAGAATTACATTTATTTGGAGCCAGGTAAAAGAAATTCCGCTTAACAATAATGAAGATGAGGAACAACTAGTTTTGCAGAAAAGGATCTGTGAGTTATAGTGGTTTACAAACTGTCCACAAGTCAACAATGTCATAATCTTATGGAAAGATGGAAGACATTGGAAGTACTCCTTCCATTTGGAGGGAGGCAATGAAAACATATTAGAGGTCTAGAAAGTATGACTTACAAGGAAAGACTAAGTGGAGGGGGGAAAAAGGAAGCAGAAGTGATACCTACTAAAAAAAAAAAAAAGCATCTGCAGGAAGGAAATCTTTTTTCCATGTCTTTGATAGTAAGACAAAAAGAAATGGACTTAACTTCCAGCAAGAAAGATTCAGGTTTAGCATAAGAAAAATTTTGATAGTAAGGAAAGCAAAGCATTAATTAGATTTTTCAGTGAGGTCATCATTGATGGTGTTTAGTAACAGATTAGACAGGCCTCTCTCAGAATGATATAAGTAGCACTGATCCTGCCCTAGCACAGGGCATGGACTAAATGAATCCTAAAGATTGTTTCTGGGGCTATGGTTCTTCCAGCCTGTGCTGTGGTGGCTGAGGCTGTTGGCAGTACACAAGCAAGCCAGGTCTGTTTAAAGCTCAGACACTCCTGTACCATACTGCGCCTACCTGAAGTCTCACTGTAGGCAGCCTATATGATCGAGCTGTAAGATTTGAAAGAAAATCACTAAACAAGAACTTTTAAAATGGTTACTGTAGATACATTACAAGTGATTTAGGTATCTGGAAGTGTTCCATAAGCCACTCAACTCTCCCAATAGCTCACTGATGCTGCAAGGTAAGCCCTTTCCTTCCCCGACGCCAGCTAGGAAGTCCTCCTCTCTCCTGTCCCTCCTTTTGCATTGTCTCTGGTGTTTTTACACCTCTCAGGGAGGTGATTCAGCTCAGTAACTCAGCAGAAAGCTTTCTTTCATTGGATTAGTTTTCTGAGAGGCTAACATAGAATGAGTCCATAGATGGGTATATAGTGAGCATGAGAGTTGGGCAAGACAGATGGGGACAAAATGAAGAAAGGATCATTGGTAAACTGCCCTTTTTGGAGGCTGTGAACTGTTGGGTTGGCTTGTCCCCATCTGTGTGATTTCACTTTAATTATTAGCCATGTACCTTGGAAAATGGAGTCCGTACATTAGAGATACTGAATCCTACCTAAATTCTTGCTAACTCCTTTAGAATAATACCTCAGAAGTTGCTCCCCCTGGTAAAAAAAAAAAAAAAAACATACTGCCACCTCCTGGATCACCAGCTGGAACTGGCAGTTACTAATATATTACTGGAATACTCTCATGTATTTGCTGCACCTTCTGATCCCGGATTTGTCTTCCGTTAGCTTGCCAATGCAATTTCATTATCTTAATGTGGAAATATTTTCAAGGATATAACAGTCTGAGGTTATAAAATCACTGAAATACCTGAAGCATCTGTATCATCCATTTTACTACATTGGAGATATATTGTCAGTTCTCGTCAGTAAATAAGGGACATTCTTCCTCAGCACAGTATCCTACTCCATAAGGTAGTATGTACTGAGAGTTGGTATGCACTGAGAAACCAAAGTCTCAAAAGATAAAGTTTATACTTCTAAGTAAGCTACAACCATCTAAGAAATGCTGATACTGCTGAAATTCCTATCGAATGTCTTTCACAAACTGTAGGCAGAAGTTAACAGTTCTTCCAAACTAATCCAGATATTTAAAGTGTTCTAGTGTCTCAGTCCTAACTCAGTGGTAGTCTTTTACTTGGAATAGCTGAAACCTTTCTGCTTACTTCTGCTGTTGATTAATAAAAATTATTTATTACACAAATCCTTTCTGTTGACAAGTTAAAATGGAGCCTCATCTTTCATATCTCCCTGAAGATTGCCACCTTGTGAGATTGAAAATACTCATTAAATTCCATCACCAGACAGACACAAATGAGAGGGCGATTGTTTTTAAGCATGTGAAGGGAATCATTGGTAAACTCATTTGTTTGGATATCATTAACAGAACAATTGGAGAGGATCTCCAGGGGGTCCTCATGACCTTTGCTCGCAATCTCTTCATCATCCATCAAGAAATATCAGCACCTAATATGCAAGGCGAGACCAATTTTAAGGTGAGGTGTTAATTAACTAACGATCCTGGTTAATTTCTGTACAAGGGCTGAAAATACCTCATGCTGTATCATAAACAAGTGCTAAACCATTCCTTTTTTATTGTTAGCAGTATGTATTTTACAGTGTCTAGGTCAATATAGTAAGTCTCCCAATGAACCTGTTAGTTAAATTTAAGTTTGAAACTTTTTCTTTGAAAAGAGACATACTTTAGGTTGAAATTATTTGTAATACAATGCTCCTGATTTTCCCTTGTAAGAAGCAAAGGAGCTATTGGCGCTGCTTCAGACAGTTCTGTCACAATCATCTATTTTATTTTAAAGGGACACCATCAAGGTAGGAACCTTAAATTAGAAACAAACTTCTCATTTTGTAATAGCTCCTTAGATTATTAACACTGGTTTCTTTTAAGCAGGCAGCCGCTGGGTACTTAGTCCATTAGCTCACATCTTTCAACTTGCCATCAATTTCACAAGTTAATTTTGTTACCAGTTTGTCTCTGCTCTTTCAGCCTGCCCACGGTGCCCATCCCTGTGTGCCAGAAGATGCTCTAGGGTGGTGCCTGTGGAGGCAGGACAAAGCGCGGGGCTTGTTACACTGGGAGCGTTCCCCCAGGAATGCCTGCGTTTGCTCTGAAGCTCCTTGGTGACAACCTTGCTGGCAAAAGGAGGCAGTAAAGCAATCATAAATCCAAGCCCGTGCCCTGAAACAAGCACTCATTACAATGCTGCTTTTTGATTCCAGAGAAGAGCTAAACTTTCCGGAGGGAGTTCTTTTGCTAAACTATATGACCTTTAACTTTATAAAAAGTTTCTGAAATCTTGTCTGTAAGCGTTCTGTAGAAAGGTGAAGGGGAGCAATGTGTTACAGATTCCTGTCTTAAGTCACTTAACATAATTTATATCGGATTCTTTCCAGTGTTAACTCTGACTGTATTTTCCTCTGATAAGCAGACTGTGAAATGACAGTTTTAGAGAATATACAAGTAAATTTCATCATGTTACAGGAAAACAAATATTTTTGTCAGTCCGAGGGAGTGAAAAGCAACCACTGAAGAAAAATATAAAAGGGAAATCTTCATAGTGAGTTAACATGATTTACACATGTGAAACAAAGCACCTGTTAGTTGATTAGAATTGCAAATGGCAGGGAATTATATTTTTATTTATCCACATATTATTAATTCTAACTGTCCCAAAGTAACAGTAAATTTACTTGCTGCATCCTGTCCTGTGTAACACCGGTTACCTTTTCAAGGCAAGTACTACCAGCTGTGCATTTTGGCTGCTAGATTTCATTATAACACCCATTAAATAACTTGTATTCCTTGAATCTGTTACAGATGGCAATTCAAGATATTGAAGCAATTCTAGGAGTTACAGCAGAAAACAAACTGAAATTGGAAAAAGAGCAACCTTCAAAAGCAGATGCTCTCAAAGAATAGTTAACTGAAGATGTTTAAGTGCCTTACTCTTTATGCTTCTGGAAATGCTTTCTCATCTGTAAGAACAGGTTTGGTTTTCCTTCTGCATTGGCATGTGAATACTAACTGAGACAGTACATGATTTTTGAATACAGTGTTTAGAGGAATATTCCCTATTTCACAAAAATAAAAAGCAGAGGACCATAATAAATGTCCCTGATATTCATATTGTGGATCCTGAAGTACAGTATTTGTTTTTAAAACCTTATTAATAGAATCAGAGCCTGTAAGGGAGAGGACAATCTACCTCGACCTGCAGAACACAGACCTTTTGATTTTACCAAGTGATTCCTCCATCAAGCCTACAACTTATAACTGACCTTATTGTATCTTCATAAAGATAGGTTCATGAAGATAGAACGTCCACTACATCCCTAACTAATTCTCCCATTGGTTAATTATCCTTACTGTTAACACCAGTGCCTTATACATAGTCTGAACTTCCAGGAATTGGATCTTGTTATGCTTCTGTCTGAGAAACTGAAGAACTCTTCAGTGTAAAATGACACCTATCTGTGGAAGGAACCTTTCTGTTCCTTGAGTCAAAACTCCGAAGTGAGATTCAGTTTGCTAACATCCCTGTAGACATGCTGTACCCAAAACTGATGAAATATTCTAGTAATTCTGTCACTGATGTTATAAAATGAAATTGCCCTGGCATGCATGTAGAGGTATCACACTGTCTGTGTCACTGTTATCAAACCAGCAAATAATACTCAATTGAAAGGAGTCCTGTGATCCTAAACTCCTTTTCAAACCTATTGCCTTCTAAAATACAGGCTCCCAACATGAGAGTACATTGTGTTCTTCTACCTATAAATAACACACAACTGCTATCTCATCCGTAAGCCCAGCAACACAGATTCCTCTTTAGAACTGTCTTTATTGCTATCACTCCTCTATTTCTTTTGTTATCTACAGGTTTTTGCAGCAGTTATTTTATGTTCACTTTTAAATTTATCAAAAATAATAGTAATATCATTGGCTCAACCATAGATTCTGAGAGGACCACTAGAATCACGCTTGTACTATAATTCACAGTATACCATGACTGCTGAGGATCTCTTCATCAGATATATTCTGTATTTCAGATACTGCTGACTTTTTTTTGTCAGACTTGTTGTGTGTTGTTGTATTAAAGGACAACTGCTACATTTGTACAATTGTCTTTGTCCATTAATCTGTAATCTTATCCCAAAAGAAAGCACATCCTAAATTGTAATGTGGAAGAGCACATCTTTCTCCCTTACTATTTTCCTGAGCATGGCAAGTTATCTTTGGGCTTACTTCCCAAAAATCTCAGGCAATACCAGTTTTTAAGACAAGTCATGAATGTGACAAAACAACTGCAGCAGATCAGTGTCCAATTTTTCCAATGCCTCTCTAAGTCTTTGATCCATTAGCTTCATACATAAGCTGTTGTGTCAGCCTTTTCCTTTTACTTTAGTCACAGAAGTTATTCGTTGCGGATGAGAACGTTTGCAGAAATGCTGATCTGTGTTTCAAAAATCTAAGAGTATGTTTGTTTGTTTGTTCTTGTTCCTTTCTGACATGTCATCTCAATATTGTTGTTTTTTTCTACAGAATTTTTACACAGATTTTTCTAATGTGAAATTTAGCCAATGAACAAACTTCCTAGAAGTCATTATGCTTAGAAATTAAAGCAACAGAGGTCTTTTTGGCTGTGGTAGGTACAACAATGATCTCTCACTTGCCAAGAAATAATATGACAAAAAGCATAGTATAATTGCTCATTATCTCATCTTGTTGGAAGAACTATATTTGTTCTTGGTTCTTCTTTGAGAGGCTACAGACATATTGTTCTGACCTCTTCCTCACTGCATTTATAATACACTCTCTCCTATTTTAGTGCCGATAAATTCTTTCATGATTTCTCACCTAGCTTCATATCCAAGCTCTATTAATGATCCAGTTTCATCAATAAAAAAAGCAATATCTTGGGGGAGAAGGAGGCGTATGAGAACACGGCAGTATCAACCTAGGAGTCAGCCAGTTTCGTAAGGGTTAAGGAAATTAAGCCCTGATCCAAGCCAGAACAACATAAGGTCTGAGAGGCTCATTAGTTCACTGGCACTTAATAGACTGCAGTGTCCTAGGAGTAAATGAAACCTGCACTTCCTTATGTCTTTGTTCTGTTCTGACAAAAGAAAACTGTACCTGTTTTTGCAGAGAAAAGTGATCTGAAAGTTCCCATGGTGAGAGAGATTTCTCAGTATGTGCAAAGTGTGAAATGTATTTCGAGGAAAAAAGTTTTTAATTACTATTAACACTTCTGAGCATTGAGCTGATGGAAGCATTGAAACTGCTTTACAGTCTCTCACATTCAACTCCCATGCTGCTGGCGCCAAAAATGTATTTTGTTTTAGCAATACAGCAGCTATAAACTGAAATTATAATCTTCCCCCCCAAAAATCAGAAATACAGTTATGATTATCCTGTTCAGACTCCTGGATTATTTATTCCTACTCACTAAAGGAGTAACAGAGTTCTCAAACTGTAGCTGGAATTTTAGCACTATTCAGAACATGATCTAGATTGGGAGGAAACACAGCAAGTAGGAAATAATGGGAATCAAAAGATAAAAGGTGGCCCAGGCATAGCTGCTTATCAGAAATTGCCAAAGAATTCTGCAGCTAATGACAGCAAAAGCCCAGGCTGGTTCCCCAGCTGCAAGGGGTGGAGGAGTGCTTGTGGAATTACATGACGGCAGTGGGTCTTGGCATCAACTGCAGGAGACGCAGACAATTAAAATAAAGGTTTTGTGCTTTTGATGGGCCAGGGCTGCAACTGAAGATGTGCATTCAGTTGATAGCATTTCATGGATCACAAAGGTTATTTTAAAATACATGCATTAAACGTGTTTTTGCAAGACTTGACACAGTCTGTAGCCTCTGGACTACCCATTTCAGGTTGTTCTCCCTGTTTTGTTGCCATCTAATACCAGAAGGGCTCAAAAGCCTGTAGGTGCCTAGATGATTACCCATACAGCTTCTCAGGCACCTAAGCTTGTTCAAGACTAGACATGCCTCCAGGCAAAACACACAAAGGACCAACCGAGCTGTTTCAGCATCCTTAGCTGTATGGAGCCACGTTACCTCTCTGTGCAGCGCAGTGAGCTGTTTAGGGTGTTGTGGTTCCTGTCCTGTAGATTGGCACTCTGACCTTATGACACTGAAGCAGTGCGTGTCATGGCAATCATGTTTTTGTGGCTCCTGCTGTTGGCCATATCCCTATTGATAGCTTGGCTGCCGCAGGCTATTTTGCAGTCTGCTTGGGAATACTCTTGCTCCCTTCTGTAGAAGCTCTGCCTCTTCGCAATGACCACGCAAACATTTCTGGAGATAGAGACAGAGAGCACCTCCACAGCAGAGGAATAAAACAGATGGGAGGTCTTTCTTAACATCCCAGGTTCTGGGATCTGTGAATCATTTTGCATCAAACATTACCTGGATTTGATACTGGACACTGGGTCTGCCCTTTTAGATATTTGGGCTTAAAGCCCCAAAAGAAAGAAAAAGGGCATTCAGCCCAAGTTTCCACAATCAGAGTAAAAATTCTGACCACAAAGCCAAAAAGCAGATCATCAGCACAACCACTTCTGGATGTCTTCTGAAATAAAGCATTGACCTTACCCATTTCGTGAAAGATCTCTGATCTTTAAAAACTAAGTTTAGGAGAATTCTCCACCTACAATCTAGGTTAATGTAACAAATCCGTAGAAATTTAAGACTACCCTGGTCATCGACATTTCACAGTGATTACCTGACATGGCTTCCCATTTAACTTATCACCGATCACAGATGTGAGATACTCCCTCTTATGGTATACAGATTCTCTGTATTTCATTTTAGGCTACAGATTTTGTTATAGCAAACAGGTACTAAATATTAGGTACTACAATGGCTGATAAACTTCATGGATGTAGTTTAATGTACCATCTTGACTGAAGAATGGCTAGACTGGTTTACAGCTTCATCATGAAGATTTGCATTTTAGGAGACCATTTTGATGTAAAAATGGCAAGACTATACCAGAATCTAACACACACACACAGAGAATTTAATTGTGAAACCAAATATTATTGATGGAAGACATCTGAAAGAATGCTTCATAATAGTTCCAGCCTAATCTTTAAAACATAGGGTGTTTGGTCTTGATTCTTGCATACTTTTTAAGCATGCAATGTTTTGCTATGCATTTGTAAATACAGATGATACTTTGCTCCATCTGTAGTATGTGTTGTTTAAGTAAAGATGCAATGACGTTCTCTTAACCGGTGAAAGGTTATGCTGCCAGAGGCTGAAGAATTTTTCCCTTCTTCATTCATGTTTAACATGAAGAGCAACACAAAGTTAACTGCAAAGTATTGTGAAATAAATACTTTTTAAAACCAAAGTAATTGCGATTAGAAATGTTCACTTTATAGGCAATATATACTTACTGGAGGTAATTTTGGCCATGAAATATAATAGCAGAATATCACTGTCAAGATGTAATACATTAGTTCTGCCCTTCACCTCAGTGAACCACAGTATCAGATCGCACCTTCTTTTCTATCCTCAGTTGTTGTTGCCACTAATAAAGAAAGATATTAAAGCTAACTATATGCTCTATTAATTATAGGAAGGTGAACTGGAGTCAAATTTGTTACTGGCGATGATTAATAATCACTGGTTCTACACACATGTAGTACATCACAGTAAATAAACAGGGTACATTGTTGGGTAGTAATTGATTAATTAGCACATTCATACTACATAGCTCAATGGTTTAAGATTGCTGAGTTTGAGATATTGCTTGTAATTATTAAAAGGAAAATTTTGTTCCCATTTCTCAGTTTACTCTTCTGGACAATTTTTTTTTCTCAAATAGAATGCTTAATGGCTCAAAACCCTGGTTTTTACTTAGATAAATCATACGATGGGATATCAGTTACGGTTTTAAAATACTTTTCTTCGAAGGGGTCCAACACACACAAAGAACCGTCCTTCACCTCCGGCACCGCTGTCCCACCTCACCCAGCAAAAGCACCGCGGGGTTCCCGCACCGCCGCCCAACCCCGCTTCTGCCGCGCTGCAGCCGCGGGACGCGCCAGTGGAGCGCCGGGCGCTGCCTTCAGCACGCCCGCTGTGAGCAAAACCGCTTTAAAATAACGTAACTGCCCGACCGTGTTCTCACTCGCCGTAACGAGCATCAGCACGGGCTCCGCTGTGAGGATTACCGCCCTGCGGTTTGCCTCCCTCACGCCGCGCCAGCAGCACCTCAGCGCTGACGGGCTCCGGGCGCGGCCCTTCGCGCGTCTCCCTCCTCCCGCCCCGGCCCCCGCCTCCCCTCGGGCAGCCGCACGCCGCGACGAGGGCCAGCCCCGGCTCCCACAGGCGAGGTCGCCTCCTCCTCAGCCCC
>VXAL01002707.1:55526-67715 GCA_013399475.1 Chauna torquata
GGTGCTGCGCCCGCCGCGGCGGGAGGCGCGCACACCCGCGAGGCTGCCCCCGCTCGCGGCGGCCGGCAGGTGCGGAGCTGTGAATCCGCCCTGCTTGGGGTTCTCTTCTTTCTCCGCTCGCTGGTAAGAAAGAGGAGCGAAACCGCCTTCAAGCAAATGCGTGGGCGCTTGTTGCTGAAACGGATAGCGTCAGTCGGTGTTGCCATCTGAAGGTCCGCGTTCTGTTGCCGTGGATGAAATTCCATCCTCTAAGCAAATACACGAGCGCTAGGCTGAAGCAAAACAGTTTGTTTTTCAGAAAGCGGCTGGGCTGATTTTTGCGACTTGCATAGAGATGATGGCTAATGCGGCGGCAGACTCGGACCAGATCGATCCAGAGGAGCTGCTGCAGTACAAATGCATATAAATAAAAATGCTGCATCAGTACCTTAACGTTAATTTAACAGTTGATACACAGATATTTTGAAATACATTATTCTGCAAAACATAGTTACGGATACAACTCTTCGTGCCACTGTCACTGCCAGCATTTAAATAACCATTTCCATCAGTTTCTTGTCTTCATATTTCATTTAAAAAGAAATTCTCCTTCACTTTGCAAGTCTTCAGTCATTTTCTGTTCATAACTTCTGCTAGCCCTCATTTTCTGATCTTTCCAGACTTAGTAAGAAAATACAAACACAAAGACCTATTTTTCAATAATAACTTTTAATCTGATTTTATTTTTCCTCCCACGCAGTCAGGCCTTTTATCTGGTCCATCTTTCTTGCAGCTACCATGCATGTTTCATATTGATGTGATTGTCAAGCATGACCAAAAGTCAACTCATCACTGTCTTTTGAGACTCTAGCTTAAGCATTTAGGTAACTTTAAGCGCATTACGTTCAGTCTTTCTGTACCTTACAGAATTCAGGGCCTAAATCCATCTCCATTTTTCCTCCTCTATCAGGTAAATATTACCTGTAATAGGTGGATAACACAGCAGTGATGAAACGATGGCACTTTTTGTATATCTACCTTTCTACTCATTTCAGTTTTGTTGGAGCTAGTAGTCTTGACTTCCGATCTGATTTTTCTCCAGAGCAATTTCATGTTGATCTGTGAAGTCACTGTCTGTTTTCCTGCCTACTTCTACCCTGATTCATAGCGAAACTGTGAGCTGATAACGAAGTGGACCTCTAGGGTTCATATTTGAGTGTTTGGATTTTTTTTTTTAATCAAGAAATCAGACTTTATACAAGATCACGTTTCACTTCTTCCACCCCATTTTCTTTTTCTATTAAATTCTGTGTACTTCTGTTCTTCTTAAGCTGCTTTCTGATTCTTGCGTGTCTGATACACAAGAAGCGTAGTATGTACTGATAGCTGCTTGTAAGTGTTTCAGTAAAGGCAAAATCTCAGTAAGACACCTTTACAGGAATGCTTTTCCTCTCTTTTCATTTCTGAACCATTATTCTTCACTGTTAATAGGCAGGTTTAATTTTCCTGGCTTATTATCTTTGTATGTAACATGTTTTTGTCTTTTCTTAGGCATCCCAACTTTACTATATGGAATTGGCTCCTGGTTCTTTGTCAGTGTCACAGAGACTGTTCATACGAGTCATGGCCCAGTTACTATTTATTTTCTAAATAAAGAAGATGAAGGCGCAATGTACTGAAATCGTGCCCTCAAGTACCTGTCATTTGGTGGGTTTTCACCTTACAGCTGCTACAAATGTCTTCTCCCTGTGACTAAAAAGAACTGAAGGCAACTCTGTTTTTTTTCACAGTGTATTCTTTTACTTAACGTGTTGTCTTCAGGAAGCTTCAAGGGATTTTTTGGTTGTACAAGGTTTGTTTTTGCAGGGTTAGTAAAGTTGAAAAAGTAGAAGCCTTGGGAGAAGAATTAATATTTCTAAGGGTGTTACAATTTATATAAGGTGACTAGAGCTGTTGAATGAGCTTCTGATAATTTAAAAAGATGCATCTGCCAACTTAGAGGACTGAACTGTAGCATGTGGGCAAGGAAACTGCGAGTACGTTAGACTTCTAATGTCTCTGAAAACACTTAAGCTGCTTGGATTTAGACTGACCAGATGTTTCATAATACATTAATTGTCATAGTTGCAAGAATATTTGTATGAATCCATGGCACTGACTCTTCACACCTGCCTGGAAGGCTTTTTGGAAAAATACCTCCAAGAAGTTAAAAATGGCTGTATGTATTACATTTCTTCAAGTGATATTTAAATAAAATATCTAAAATACATTTTATGGTTGTCTTTTTTTTTTTTGCAGTATTTGAATTCCAGACACCTGCATTATGTTTTTTGTCTTTTGGTTGCTTTATAGGTAAGTAACAAAACCAAAGTAATGTAAAGATTTAGTCCCCTGCACTAACTTACAAATTGTTGATATTTTTAATTGATGTAGGAGAATGAAAAGAATACTACCCGCGTTACCATCCAAAACAATTGATGTCTTCAGCTGTAGTGGAGAACAGGCAAATATAATGATGGAAAGACTTACATTCAGCTGGAAACCTGGGCAAAGAAAAAGCTTTAGGGAAATATTTGGATAGTGGAAAATACGGAATTATTGGATGATAAGTTCAAACAACAGAAAGAAATACCTTTACAGGATGTATTACTGGTGCTTAGTTTTAATGCCAGCAAGTAATGCTGTCTATTCCAAATCCCAAGTCTGGTGATGTAAGTTGGGTATTCCCATTTTCGTAAGTAGGAAGATAAATGTAAAATGAGTACGTACTGTTTTTGGAGAGTAATCACTATTCCAAAATAAATTATTATCAAGCTGTGGCTACAGTATAATGTAATTTAAATACCTTTTTACTTAATTCCAGATAATGGAACTGTTTCCCACTTAATGAAGCAACACAGTTTTCTAAAAGCAACACTAAATAATGCTTTAATCAGAGAAGTGCTTACACTATTGTATTTAATTTTGGCGAATACTCTTGACACAAGTTAAATGGCTCTCAGAGATGAAGAGACAGTATTATAAGAAGCCTCATTAATAATAAAAATGACTGTTAGTGTTATTCTAGAACTGATTTTCACTGTATTGGATAAAGTTAAATAACTGCAGCTCATAAGTTTAAAGTCAAATACTGCTCATTCATTGCCGCGGATCTTGTCAATATCTTGCTGTAAAGGTTTAGTCTCAACGCGAGGTTGATAAAATGGTTTTTAATTACCAGACTATAAATACAGCTCTTCATTGGAGTTGCACCTCCACTCACTGCAGCTTGTTTGATTTCTGATAATGTGTACTGCTGACTTTGCTTACCTGTTTTTCAATAAATGCAGGCAACGTGACTCCTTGTCCATACGGTGATGGGCAAGTCTCCTTAGAGAACATCTTTGACAAACTACCTTATTGATTACTGCAATTCTGTGCTGCTTGCAGCATTACATAGAGACTTGATTTCTTGTTCAATGATCTCACTGTGTAACAATTAAGCAAATGTAATATTTTCTTGTATTACATGAAAATCAATAGACCTCTTGCTCTTATGAAGCTGATCATGCTAAAGGATGAACTAGAAGATGTCTGAGGGCAGAGTGTAGATATAGTCATTGGTTTTGTTAAGGCTTGCATGTGACCTACAGTACATAAAATGGAAAATATGCTGTTTATAAGGGATAACACAAGTTATTAAATCACAACGAAATCACTTTCAAGTATGAATATAAGCCTACTTCCTTGTCTTCAACCAAAGGTAAAATACTTCATCCGGCTTTCGTTCTCTTTGTGCTATAAATGGCTACTTGTTAGTATCTTTTTTTTTTTTTTTAATTACTTCTCTTGAGCTTTGGCCGGAATGCAAGATGGAAATGCTGATGGCCCAGAAGGCTCAAACCTTGTCTAAAAAACCTCTCTAAGGCTCTGGGGGACATGGGAATGGCAAGCAAGGACAAACGTGCTTGCCGTAGTACTGTAATGGCTCAGCACTCGGCCAAACTCTTGCTCTTTTAGCTTTCTAATCCTCATCACCGTAAGCTTTTGCCTTGTAGCCGTCAGACAGTCCAGTTGGAGGAGAACAGGGGCTTCTGTTATGTAGAACACCAGGTCTTTCACCTAAAGAGTGTCCCTGAAGTGGGCTTTAAAGATGAGCTTCTAGCAGTTTAGTTGTTCAAAGTTGGATTTGTTTGCATACGTAGCACCTAACTGGTTTGTCTTGCCTGTAAGGTCCTTTTGGGTTGTCCTGTAACCCCATGGCTTCAAGAGGCAAACTTGTAGGGAACTGGGCTTTGTTAATTCCTCCGGTCCAGAAAAGTTTACTTGTAATTGTTTTACTTAGCAGGTTCCTTTTTCTATGTATTATACTATGCATATGTTGTATATGCAACATACACTTACGCTGGCAAATTTTTGTGTAGATGATTGAATTACAGAATGCCCCTTTTAACTTTTTGTGGATTTCATCTGCTACATTTCTTCAAGTTTATCTTGTACCTCTTGCCTTAATTATCTCTCTACTGTATTCAAGGATGATGTTTAAATGAGTGAGAGATGACATAAAAAGGGAGAGAGCTTTGTTTCACCTCACTTAACAACTACTTTGGATAAATGAAACCTTACTCTATACCCAGAGGATCAGGTAGCTACTTCTTGTAGCAGTCTTTTTAAACAGTAATGACTACTGGGGGCATCTTAACCTAAACGAGTGCTTAGCATTACATCTTACCTAGGTCAATGGTCTCAGGTATCCAAGTTAAACTGTGTTACTGTAAATTAATGGAAAATGTAACTGCGCTTTGCTGAAAGATCAATGTCCAATAAAGGCTGCACAATCAAATCTTGTTGCAATGATTGAGGTCCTTAATTGCCTTTCAAAGATAAGGTGGTAATCAACATAGGTTTAACTGATCTTTTTTACCAGTTCAATTACATGCTAATGACTACAGCCAAGTCAAGATCTTTAACTACTTATACTTATTAAATCTTATGTATGTAGTGAAAAATTACTTAAGCCACACAATCGATAAAGCCCAGGTCTTAATTACTATATTTCACTTTTATACCTTTTTGTATGTTTGACAAATGTTTCACTGGAGACCGTGTAGCGCTAATGATAGTACCCCAAGAAATACCGTTTTCTGTTATTGTCTGCTTCTCCAAACTGTGACAAGACGTGGGTGTTTTCAAGTTTGTTTTCACGACGTTTTGTGACTACTAGTGCAAACTTACGTTCTAGGCAGCTGATGGTACTTACATATAATTTTTTATGTATAGTGGCACTGTTTTTATCGCTAGAAGATGTACTTGATAACCTCCCACTGGACACAATTTCAACTTGAAGTGCTTAGTTTTTTTCCATTGTAAATTAATACTAGACTTAGATGCATCTGCACCAAAGTAAAGATTGATGTTCCCAATTGTTTATGATTAGTACTCTGACATTGTCTCAAATACATCGCTGTGTCCCCTTCCTCCTAACCGCCCCTCTTTACCTGAAAGCGGTGCACAGTGCTTTTCTCCAGTCTTCAGAGGAACCTAGAGCCACCTGACCTTTCATTGAGTTAAGCCGGACTTATATCCCTCTGCAGCTTACTTTGTGGCTGAAATACTGTAATTCTGAGTGCAGAGCACCATTAGGTAGAATCTTTTGTTTTATTTCTGTTTTTGTGTACTTGTCCTTACTCTCCCTGCAAAAGCTGGCAGTCATGAACACATCCAAGTTTCTCAAACGTCCTGCGACGCAGAGCGGCAGCATCCTGATTGCAGTGCCAAAGCTGTGTGACCGGGCTCACAATGAACACTATGAATGCTGAAAATCCGTAAGACTGTAAGGGCATCAATAACCTTAGCCTGAATTTGGGTCAATCATTTGAAACTGTCAGTCCTTTCTGAGCTCTTACGTGAAAATACATTTACCAGCTATTTTCCTTATTCAAAGCAGTTCTAACTGTAGCTGTGGAGTAGGAAGGCAAGTGAGTTACTCATCAAAAGAGAGAAAGGCTTTTTTTTTTTTGGCCTTTTTTTTTTCCTTTTCTTCTTTTTTAACTGCTGAGACTGAAGAGGCTGGAGAAGGGAAGGTGGCCAGTGGTATAGAACTCCTGGAGCGCCTGCAGAAAAATGGGGTGGAGGAAACGTTCATTCTCTGACAAATGCACTGAGCAAATGAGACTGAGCAAGAACAGCTTCAGTGGAATAAAAGGAGTGGGGTGGTGTTCGGATGGGAAGGGACGGATTTGGTGATTTGGTAGAAACCATGTCTCGAATGTGACTGAAAATGAGCAAAACTTGTCAGGTTTTAAGGAGCTGCTTGCCTCAGCCTGATACTGTTGAGATTTAAGTATTCTCCAACCTACTGACATTCCTGCCACTACTAATGCATTCTGGAAGAGGAGAACAGGAATCTAGAGTTCATTCTTCCTGCACTCAAAAGAGAAGTGTGTATACTGCATTTTGTCACAGACCTTATTGTTTGTGACAATTTAAAATTGATGAAATAGGATTTATTGGAATCATTCTGTAGGCAAAAAAAAAAAAAGGAAGAAAAGTTTGAATTGACTAAATAGTTGCCTTTGAGAAGCTAGCGGCAATATAAAGATCCTTGCTGTCTAAATCTCTTTGCAAACCATAATTGTAGATCTCCCTGATGTATGTTATTCTTGAATGAAACGTAGGAATTTCTTAATAGTTGAGTGCCCTTAGGCTTCTGATTTACACCAACTTTGCCAGAAGCAAAGGAGATTCTGCTTCATAAATTATTTATTTTGGCCATTTACATTAAATTGGCTTTTGCTGTAATTCCTTAATCATGTTCACTGCAGAAAAGTAAGTTGTCTTGATTTTGTTCTGAAATATGCATACTTAGGAAGTGGATGTCATGTTGTGCATTCTTGGGCTACTCTGGTCAGCTTAAATGTGCCAACGAAACAGTGGCAACTTAGGAGCTGCAGGAAGGGGAATGTAAAATAGAAATCATCACTAATTTATTCCAAGTTTATTGAAAAGTTTTTTTGATTTCTAGAAAAGAATAAGATAGTATTACTGTGTTTGCAGTTAAGTCTTTTAAATAAAGCGTGTGCAGTAGAACACCAAAATTTCCGTTAGTGATTAGGAAACTCAATGCAAATTATAGACCTTTGTGAATTGGTAAGTGAATAAGTGCAGCTGTAATAAAGAAGGCTTATGTATCATGAAATATTTGTTACTCATAGATGAGTGTAGTTTAACCTTAATTATTTATGCTAATACATCATAATAGTCTAGTAAATGCACTGCAATACGTTTTCAGAAAGAAATGAAGCCCACAAAATGAGAGCTTTCTGCAGCACTGTAAGAGGTCATGATTTTTGTCTGAGTTCAAGATACAACCCATCCAGATTATTAACATTTTCAATGAGGCGGCTGTCTTACAGAAAACCCAAATACATGTTTATTCAGCATTTAAAAAATTGAGAGGAAGCCACTAAGATTTGAGATGATGCGATACTTTGTGTTATGCTTTAGCCAGTTTAGATGCGTTATGGTTGCTATTTGCTTGGTACGGTAGAGTATGTATGGCCTAGATTTTAATAGCAATTGCATGACTTTAAGCACAGTTTACGAGCTCTGTACTAGTTCATTATGAAACTAATTTATTACTTGCAATGACATTAATAATCCTAATAGAGTTAAAACCGTAAAACACAATTCCAAAACAGTCCTTTGGACAAAAAGTCCGATCAAGGAAACTTTCAATTTTAAAATGCAAATTTCAAAATAGAGTGCTTCTAAGGAACACTTGAAATTCTTGAATAAAATTATAACTATTACAAAGTCAAATCTATTTCAAAGAAGAAATGCCATTAGATGTGATTGTTATATGCTTAGTGATTCATGGCCCTGGTTATATACGTGTTTTGTGATGTATGAATTATTTAGTAAGAAAAATCACAATAATTTTGTTGTTACTCAAGAATTTATAGGTTGACAGAAACAATTATGCAGACCCTGAAGCTGGCCTGGTGAGGTACAGCCATTTTTGCTCAATCCAACTGGTCTAGCTTGCGTTGTAATTTTTCAGTAATTGTGCATCATATCTGGCCTTTAAACAATATTAATTTTATTATGCATAAAACATGCCTGTATTCTCTATTTTAAAATATGCTCATAATTTCAAGCAAGAGCTTTAAACATCAAGTTTATGGCCTTTTTTTTTTTTTTTTCCTGAAGTCAAGATGAATTTACGATGGGAAGGATTTTTTTTTTTTTTTAAAGATCACCTTGAGGCTAGATTCTGCTCCCACTGAATTGAAAATAAGATGAATTCATGTCCTGATTTTTGGTTCACAAACAGCGCTTTGCCTCATAGTGGCACTGATTTGTGCCCGGAGAGGCTACGCAGTGTTTCTGCCTGTTTAAGCCCGTGCAAAATGACTGCGAGGGGCAGTGGGAGGGCCTGGAAGGAAGGCAGATGGTTTTCTGCAGGTTTTGAGAGCAGGTTTTAAGGGATCTTTATCTATACTTGTAGTTATCAAGCTGGTACACTTGGGTGATTCTCTGCTGGGAGATGCGTTTTTAGAGAAGGAAGACTGGACACTTGACCTACTTTTTTCATAAGCCTAAGGGAATGCCGCTTGCTGCACTTGCTGGCAATCTGAAGATGTGGGAAGGAAAAAGTGAATTACACTGTGGTTTGTTACTTCAGCTACATAGAAAGTTATGTATTAATCTTTAATATATATGTGTATATATATGAAAATGTATGCTACTAAAGCAATGACCAGGTGCCTTTTTTTTTTTTAATAAGGAAATGAGTTTATCCTTTCTTAGGTATACTAGCTATCTAGAAACTGGTACAGGAAGGAATCAGAGGTGATTGATTGAATTTAGTGAACCAAGGATAGGCATTTAGCTTCTGTTCCTCTGAGTTTGTTTTATATACTGTATATGAATTACATATACATATACTATACTGTAATATAGTACAGTATTGATAATAGAGTATTCCAAAACATTTTTAATAGTTAAAATGTTGAATAACTTTTAGCGCGTTGTTAATAAATGTCAACTCTTCAGTGCATTACGTGGTAAATGCATGCTATTCCTCTGTCATAACCAGGCAAATTCTGGTGGTAGTGAGATTAAAATCTCCCAGAGATGCTCGGTGGGAGCTATAACGAAGACGCGGGACTTCCTGACTCCGCGTTATCCTCAGCTTCATTCCTGTGCCTCATTTCCTTCTCCCCAATGATCTGAGCACAGGACTAGCAGAAATTATTTTGCAGTCCTAATCCTGTTCCTAGTGCATTTAACTCCTCATACGGCCTAGCGCAATTGGTGTAATTTACCTGCTTTCATTTCCACTGAAGATTTACAGCGGGAGTATTAGAAGGGCTACTGTAAAAATAGCATGTAGTATGGAGGTAAAGAAGTGCTGTGTAGAGAGGACTGTGTGAGCTCTGAGCACTGCATTGTTCATCTGCACTGGCCTGATTCGCTCCGGAGATTCAGCTCACGTACCCCTCCACTGATGGCAAGCAAAAGGGGAGAGAAAACCTGCTAGGCGCTGGTCCTTGAACAGGGCTATTCAAGAACAGGGCCAGGAGAGTCAGCTCTTCCTTTCCTTCCCCTTCTTGCTATGGAGTTTTGGTAGCAGGACTCAAAACTTCATTATGTTACATCTGTGGCATTGAAAAGATGGAAAATGAGTGTATTAGGTATCTTCCCTTGCAGTGGGAATTAGAGAGGGAAACAGGTAATAACTTATTTCCTTACTTTTTGAGGGCCTTGCAAATTACCATGATAACCATTGTTGCAGGGAATCAGTGGGGTACTGCATTACTTCCGTACCGCTCGCTGGTACTCCTCTGGGATTCTGCAGCACGGCAAAGCTGGCAATTTTCATATTCTTCTGCGTCAGCATCTTGCTTTTCCTTGAAAACAAAAATTTATTTTCTTTATGTGGCCATTTCCAGATCTCCTCTGTCCTTTCCAATGGCAATGGAAAGCAGCAGAGAGCAGCAGCAGACTGCTCTGAGACAATCGTTCCTGCACTTGTAGCGTACAGCCTGGAAGTCTGTGGCACTGATGAAGGATGTTTCCCCCACACAAATAAAAATAGAATTTATAGAAATCATGGGCTTCATGAGCCTTCTGTAAGCAAAGAACTGGTATATTGTTCCTTTGCAGGTTTTGAATGTTATGTCATTGTGGATAGAAAATAATTTCCGATATGTAATTATAAATAGGAAATTCATGCATATTTCTTGCTGACAGCATGTCATCTGGATTTAGTGGAGAAAACCAGACTGCTTCACTATTTTTTCCTGTGGCTTTCTGGAAGTCTTGAATTTCTTGTGTCAGAAACTTTTAAAGAGGAGACTCTTTGGGCAAATACTCAACTGTAAGAGTATTTTATGAATATTCTTTAAATTTAAGAATTTTAAGAATATTTTATGATACATTAAAAAATACCTGTTTTGCTACACAAAATTCCCCATAATGTTGAGGAAAAATATAAAAATAGATTTCCATTCTCATAGCAGAAATTCTGGAGGGTGATAAAATTTAACTATTTGTTTCAAATGCTGGTGCAGTTAGAATGGAAATTTCTTATGAAAGATGGGTTCTAAAGAAATATGTGGCAAAACCAAACCTGTATCTAGAGACACATGCTTGATGCACTTTACTTCCTAAGATATATATAAAAAAAAAAACCTTGAAGTTTGATTACAGCTGCATCAACACAAATCAGAACGGGGGATTAAGGTTATGATTAGCCCTGGAAAAGCTACATAATATTTATGCAAATTTGGCAAATTGGGTTGGTTTTCCCCAGAGTCTTGTAAATGAAAAAGACATTTTAGAAAAATTGCGGCTCTATAGAAATTCTACGATTTTGTATCCTATTCTTTAAAATTTAATAGAAAATGGATCTGATTGAAATGAACCTGATTTGAAAGGTATACAGGGACCGCAGGTAAAAGGCTCATTTGAACAGAAGGAAGTCTGTGTGGGCAGCACCAATTCCTTAGATATTTAGGAGCTGGGGCTCTATTAATTTCTAGTGTAGGAACTAAATTATAAAGTTATTGAACACAGAGAGAATTTATCTCTGCTAATAGCCATTGAAAGATTTTTTTTTTTTTTCCTAAAGCTCAAACAACGTAGAATTCTAATGTGAGGAAGCTTGAAGATGTTTCAGGAATTAAATCAAATGCACATTCCATTTTTTCCCCCTCTAAACTGATAATATAAGTCAAATAGTCTAGTTTGTCATATATGATAATGTGATAGATGGTGATAAAATGCACAGATCAATAGCCTACAATTGAGATTAATGCTCTTCTCCCTCTGAACTGAGCAGGAAAGTTTTGTGCTGCTGAGCTGTGTGGAGCAAAGAGCCTTCTTACCACCGTCTGTCAGACAAAAAGCTTTTTCTTTTTAAAGCAGCTGAACGTAGCGTATCATGGCTCGTGGTTGTAGGGATTGCTGTCAGTATTACACAGTTGTCATGCTCAAAAACGTAGCCATTCTTTCCTGCTGCTGAGGAAGCTGGGCTTAAGCTTTTAATGAGGACTTGCTTCATGGGGGCTATGCTTTGAACTGGAGTGCGTATTGAAACGGGCCATCTTCTGCTGCAGTGCTGAACAGACATGGAGAAAATCTTGGGTGAAAGACTTTTACCTGGGCATCAGCGTGAGATATTTAGCTGAGCACTCGTTCTTCAGAGAGAGCAGAACATACGTGACAGCAGTGGGCAAAACCGCTTGGGGCACGCTGATACAGCTGTTCGGGCTGCAGCAAGGAGCGCGGCCAGAACGGGCCTGTTCGCGGTGCCCCGTGGCCTCGTTGCCCTTGCGGCCTGTAGCGTTTTAGGGCAGGGACCTGGCCCCGAAGCGGAACAGGGCTGCGAGCAATGGCTCGATCGACCCTCACATGCACGCACGTGTGTGGGCTTGGATTTTCATCTACTGGGGGAGGAATCTCAGCTTAAATAATCCCAAGGCAAAAGCCCCGTGAGTTCTTATGGCAGACCTGCCACTGGAGGAGCCTCCATTACTTTACATTTTGCAGACGAGCAGCACTGGACATTTTCCACATCTCCAGATCCAGGCAGGAGCCCCAGTCTGGCTGGTGCGCGGTCTCAACAGCGGCCTTCCAGCTGCCAGCCGAAGGCCTCCACTCGGAGCGGGGCCGCCAGCCTCCTCCCGCAACATGGCGCCGCCTCCGCTCCCTCCGCCTCTTTTT
>VXAL01002707.1:67811-158205 GCA_013399475.1 Chauna torquata
CGGGGATGCTCTGGCTGCTCTGCGGCCCCTCCCGCGCCATGGAGAGCCAGGTGCTGGTGATCCGCATCAAGATCCCCGACGGCGGGGCCGTAGACTGGACCGTCCACTCGGCCCCTCAGCTGCTCTTCAGGGACGTGCTGGTGAGCGCGGGGCGGGGGGGAGCGCGGGGCGGCCCGGGGTCCACACGCGTCCTCCGGTAGCGCAGCGGCAGCCTCGGGCTCCTTGCTGCCTGCACCGGGAGCCTTTACCAGGGAAACGGTCTCCTCGTCAGGCCGCCGGCCGGGGGGAGCGTGTGCACCGCGTGGGCTTTAGGGGAGGTGGTGCCGCCCCACGGAGGGAAGCTCGTAGCCGCCGTGAGACGGTGGGGAGGGCCCGTGCTGCGGAGCCGCGCGTAGGAAAAGTCCCCTGTCGTGCCCCAAGGATTTGTTCCTCGAGGGGTTTGGACGTGCAGGCCTGCCCGGCACGCAGCATCCCCTGATGGGCACGATGGGGGGCTCGCAAGGCACCGCTGGAGAGCGGCTGGAAAAGTTGTCATGTGGAAACGGTGCCTCCCCGGCTCGGGCACGGAGCTGCGCGCTCTGTGCGCGGGCTGAGCCTGGGGTTGGGCTTGGTTTTGGCAATACAGCCCTGCTGCACTGTGGGTTCAGGGCATCTCCTTTGCCCTGAGTTGCCCCAGAGTCTTCTGAAGGCTCCCTTGTGCCCTGCGGTGTTGCCGAAGCTCCTTCCTTCCCACTCAGGTAATCCCTTTGCACCTGTTGCAGGTGTTGTGGGCATGGCTTCGCAAAACCATTTTGCTTTTTTAGCTGTCAGTCTTGTTGCTTCAACATAAAAGCAGCTGGAGATACGTGGGCCTTAAACTTGAACTGAGTAAAGTGTTTGTTGAGTGGGCTGGAAAAAAAAGAGCTGTTTAAGCTTGAACTGCCTATGCAGTAGGAATTGGAGCTTACGGTTTGCTTGGTTTGGGGTAGCAGTGAGGTCTGGGGATCCGTGGCTGAAGCTAGAGAGGTGTTCAGGCAGCACAGCTGTAACTCAGTGGTCAGACCGCATCTCACATGTGAGGCTCTGCAGCTGCTGTTGTAGCTCTTAGGGTTGCTCCGTCAGGTAGCAGCTGTGGCCAGTGCGTGACTTTTTGACCTGCAGTTAAAAAGAGACTGTGCGTTCGGTTGTGACACAATATTAAAAGCATGATTTTTGGAGCCAGATCTCAGATAAGCAGAAGCACAACAGCACAGTTGCTCAGGTAGCTCCGATAGGCTTTACCTCCCTAGTTTATTAGTTGGATCAGGGTGAAGTACTGAACTTGAGTCTAGTGAGGTACCCACAACCTTGCCCTGCTGGGAGCAGTTTGAGTGCTTGCCTCTAGCACGCTCAGACAGAGCCTGACAGAGCCCTTGACATCTGAAGTGCTTCTAAGAGTCGTGATCAATGGACCACACGGACCTCAAGGAGCACCTGAGGTTGTCAACACCTGCAGTAATCTCCAGTCATGTGGCAGTGATGTTTCCTGAGAGCTGTGGCCACGCTAAGGGTGAAAGAAGTGAACAGGTCAGGGAGAACGTGTCAGGCAAATCTTCAGATCTCTGAAGATCTCTTGGCACATCTCTGGTTGGAGAGGACTCTTCGCTGCTAATACTTCTGGAGAGGCAGTTATATAGGGGATCTGTCATGGAATATGCATGACAGGTCAAAGCAGAGGGAGTGTGATATAGCGGGGGTCACAGAGTGTTCTCCCTGCCGCTAGATGGGCAGTTCCTGTCATCTGCAAGCCTTGTGCAAGTTACACAAATCATCCGCGCTCAAGAGCCAAGAACTGCAGGTGGGCTTGACTAATGCAGTGCTGGTCTTGTTCTGCATCACTGTTGAAGTCCTGCTGAGAAACAGGAGGCTTCTGATTCTTCCACTTCCACACGTGCTTCTGATGCTCATCTTTGTTTGTAGCCAGCTAGCAGATCTATTTCATATTTCCACGCACTGATAGAATATAGAGAGTTGTTCCTGGGTTGAAATGTCCCAGCTATTTGTTGAGGGACAGCGAATGGACTTCTGCATCGGGTCACATCTGTGTTGGTGATGATGATTTTCATTTTTCAAAGCTGTCCACGGTCAGGCTGTTGCACCGAGGACAGCAATACCTCCATCCTCCCCGGCAGCGTTGGGTCGCGCCTGGTGAGTCAGTAGGCGATGACACATCCCACCGGCAGCGGACATCTCAGCCGTGGGATGATGGGCGCCTCGGTGGCACGCAGCTGGGAGCGCAGCCCTGCGGTAGTACTGCTTGGTGGCTACCACCTGCATGTCAAAAACACGCTGGTGAACACTGAAATATTAAGAGAAGGAGGAAGAAGTTTAGTAAGGTCTGAACTGTCTCAAGGCCCTCATTTGTTTAACTGATTGTGTTTCAGGAGCTGCCCTCACAGTATGCACGTGGTATGGTAACTACAGAAATTAAATGAAATAAGGCTCGGCACACTGAGGCGTGGTGGATCTGGCACCACCTGTGGCTGGGGAGGGCAGGACTCGGACAGACCTGGAGTCTTTTGTTGCCCTTCTGCCTTCATTGTGCTTTCAGCTCACCTTGTAGGCAGTTACAGAGGGCTTATGTGTTGGAGTGCCGATTAAAGATAGCGTGGAGAATTGAGACATTCCCTACTAAGGTAAATTACTGACCAGTAATAATCCGGTCAGACCCTGCCGTTTCCCTTACCGCCCAGGCGTCTCTAAGCTGGAGGCAGGGGAGCTCCAGGTACCCCTTTTCTCTTGGCTCCCGCTCTTCGGGGCGCGATCAAGCCCCGGACGCTCCCAGTGGTTTGCCCGCGGAGCGCTGAGCCCGCTCGCCCCACGCGCAGCGTTGTGCCGGGCACGGCTGGCACGAGCCAAGCCAGCCGCCTGCGCCATGCACCTGCGGTCCACGTGGCTCGCTGGGAAGCGTCATCGTGCCTTGGGCTGCGATGGGTTAGAGTCCGGGAGTCTGATGCTCAGTGCAGTGCCTTACACACAAAATGACACTTTTTTTTTTTTTTTTAATTTTCAGCTGCTCTAATTCTGTCTCTTGGAGGAGCCTGTACAGGTAGCTAAGCTGTGCAGCAGGTATGCAGACCTGAAAGCCTGATACCTGCAGGTGGGTGCCCATCGCTGGCCTGGGTGCAGCAGGGCTGCGCCTGACCCGTGGGAGTTGCACCGCTGGTGTATTTAGGGTAGGCATTTGCCTGATTGCTTTCCTGAAGTGGGTGCTAAGAGCTGTTCTTCATAATGTCACTTTAAATATGTTCTGTGTATATCAGCTTTGCAGACCTGTAAGTTACCAGTAAACAGATTTATTTTAAAGGCACCACTAAATGAATTACAATGAGCTTATGTTTTTCATCAGGCTGTCTGGATTCATTTGCCCTAGCTGTCACTGAAGTATTTAAGCACTTGGTGTTAATTCAGGATAACTTCATGATGTCATACTGAGACAAGACCAATCTTAAGTGATGAGAGAATGGGGCCCATGGTTTCAATATTTACACTGTTGTTAAAAGTGGTGTATTCGCATTTTCTGCTCTCTCACCCAAGATAAGTGCTCCACAGTTCTTCCAGAGAGCAGATTTGATGGAATTCCTTTTCTTCTGCCTTTCCCTGATATTTCTCTTCATTGTTAGAGGCTTTTCATTTTGTAAGATGAAACAGAAGCTATCACGTGCGAGCCCACTTGAGCAATTGTTTACAAGTCATAGTATTTTATTCCTTGTGATCTCTGTTGTGGTAGTAGAAAATCATCGCACACAATCTGCTGAAATTTGGAGTAATCCTTTAAGCTTGGGTCACTTTGAGGTCTGCTGGATGTTTGAGCATGGAAGTCTGATGCAGCTGATGAAAACACTGCGGTAGCAGCAGAGCGGTGGCATGATTTCCCTCCCTCCCACCTGCTGCGAGGCTGGTTTTAATTCAGTGTGTTGTTTTAATAGAAATACTGAGAGTTGGCCAGAGCAAAGTTTTTGTGCTTGTTGGTAGGGTTGTCTTTTTAACTGTTCAGTGTAAGGTGGAATTATTGTGAACAGCTCTTGAATTGCTGTACTTGGTTATTACTCTTTTAAAGAAGTTCCAGTATATACAAAAAGTGATTCTGAACAGAAAAAAATATTGTGAAAGAATTTACCATCGCTGTTACAGTGCTGTTGCAGCTTTGGGAGTCTTGGAGCTTTCCTAGCAGACATTCGGGGCCTTCAGAAGCATCTCTCTCTGTAGCATATTCACATACCTCTCAACTACAGTTTGTAAACATCCCAAAATTGGGCTTCTTTTCTGATACCAGTTTTTAAGTCCATGTAATGCAAGTGTCTGTGTGCCCATACATGAATGTTTTACAAATGGCTTAAACCATATGCAATTAAAGTGTGTTTGCTGAGGAATATTCGGTGTTTAACTAAATAGATTTAGAAATAACTAGTTAACAGCACAGTCTTCTGTTTCAGCAAGACTTTAATTTCTTGTTAGAGACAGAGGGTACAGCTCATCTGGCTTTTGACAGTTTCTACGGAGCTGTCAAACTGTGTAGAACTATTTAAATGGAAGAATTTTGGTTGATGTGGCAGTGTTCTGGATTTTTTTTATGGTTGCATAGGTTTACAACATATATCTTTAGAATTGTTAGGTATGCTGTATTGCTCATCTTTTGTCTTTTTGTATACAATTAGTAGTTTAAATTACTGTTCATTTATTTTCGCATCTAAAATGGAAAGACAACAAGAGAAAGTTTTTAGAAATAATATTTGCTTCAGTTAGCTCTGTGGAAATCTTTGTCGCTTTTACTGCCTTCTCATTGTATTATTTGTGTCTCTTTAACACTGCACAGAATGTTTAATATCCTGTTTTCGGATGAAAAAATAGAGAAAACAGAAGTGACAGGACAATGATTACTAAAGCTTTGATACGGGGGAGTGCTTAGCACCCCAAGATGCTCACAGTGTACATACTACAATAAATATTTTTGTTCATTAATTTCTAATCACTTTGTGACACTGTCAGTGGAGAGACTGTCTGACATGAGAAATCAGGCAGCAGGAAGGAGAAAACCATGCTGTGCATTTATGCCATGCCCCGACATGACATATTGCAGCCTCGCAGAGGCTGACAGCAGCACATACACTGGGAGGCCAGGATGACTTAAATCTGAGCAGAAAATTTCTCTGAATTTTCAGTAAGCACTGTGTGTAAAGGCTTTAAAAAAAAAAAAAAAAGTCTCCTAATCTCAGTTTAGTCATACAGGGAGGATTTGTATTTGATCCACATAAAAATGCCACTTTGGAGATGCGTAACGCCTGCGAGTGTTTGCGATGTTTTGCGATGGCCCACGTGCAGTTCACATCTTCCCCAAGAAAGGGGTGGCGTGGCATCGGAATTACGCTGAGGCTGGGTGCTGCTCGGCAGGTTAGCACGTTTACTGCTTTGGGTATTTTAACCTTAATTCCTCCAGGGCTGCCAACCTATTTGAATCTATCTGCCGAGTACTGAAGACGTTTAAATTCCAATTAAAAATGACAAGGAGCCCTCCAAGCTTCCCGGTCGGCGTGGTGGGGAGTGCATCTTGCAGCGCAGCGCGGCCGTGCCAGGCAGCAGCGGGCAGGTCGGCGCAGCTGCTGGGTCCCGCCGCTTTCCTGGGCAGTTGTGGAGCGAAAGCAGCAAAAATTCCTTCGGTCTCACAACGACTGTTAATTCACCTCGGCGGCCCTGAACCTGCCCAGAGCTATGGTTGTTACCCCCGCAGGCAGGACAGGAGATGGAGGCGTGCGATGAGGTTGCCTTGCAGCGGAGGGGAGGACCGGGTCAGTTGTCTGGAGGTGGAGGGATCTCTTCCAGGGACTGGGGCGATGTGAGCAGAAGGACCAAGACAGAAAACCTACTTTCTCACTTAAAAAGCTATTCATAAGCCTCAGTTTTTATGATACCTGCATGAGTTAGATGTACGTTTTTCCATAACCCACGGACAAAATCAATCCTTTAAGCTGCAACAACAGACAACACTGACTTGCTTGCAATTATGATTGAGCTATTTAGAAAGAAAAAGGTATTCCTCAAGGTAACATGGAGAGGAAGGAGAAGAGTACAGTGATTTATATTGATTTGTGTTGTATGCTAAAAAGTTGGTGATTTGGGAGCAGTGGTGAGTAGCAGGACTTTGTCTTCTGCATGCAGCTGGGGAACAATTCAGATGATTTACTCTAAATAATCTCAGGCATTTCCCCTTTGACATGTAGCTAATTCTTCTTTGCATTTTAGGATGTCATCGGTCAAGTTTTGCCGGATGCAACAACAACAGCGTTTGAGTGTAAGTATAACTGTCTTCTTTGTCATGTTATAGGGTTGTCATTTTTTAAATAAGTAATGTTTACGTTCATTATGTTACAGTTAAATATTTATGCATTAATGCAAGTTTAATGATGATACTCGACTAAGTAATATTTTATTATTTAATCACAACTTGAGTGAGCATATTTCTACAATATAGCTTTAATTACCAGCATGACCTTACCATGCTCTTACTCCTCACTGCAGTTATATTGCTTGAATTAAATGAAAAGTATAAAGTACCTGTAGGTCTGAGTTTAAAATTTTAATCCTCTGTTGGAAGAAATCAGAAGAGTATCGGTTTCTACAGAAATGTGGCACAGCCTATGGATTTTGTACCAAATACAGCAGCGTGGCTGTATTTGCGGCTTTGTTGATAAGGGGTTGGCCCTGATATGGAGGTTGCGCCTCCACTTTCTGCTCAAAATAGGAACTTTCATCATTTTTCAACATCTGTTGCTGATTGCTGGGAGAGTAGGAAAACAAATATTGGTTATCCTCTTATCCCCCTTGTTCTCAAACGTGAGCTAACCGTGTCTCTCCTTACCTGGAAGAGCAGCGTCCTCCCGTAGCAGCCGTGTAGAGCCCTTGCAGTGCAGAGAGCGATGTGGCTCTGCTGCCCGCAGGCTCCTGCGGCTGTGAGATGCCAAGTGCAGGGGTGTCCCAAAGCTTCCCTGGTTTGCAGTACTCAGTAGAAGAAGTTAATGCTTCCCTTCGCTGGAACAATCGTCTGGTTTTTGTCAGAAAGGCTGTTGTGCCCAGCAGAAGGAAAAAAGGAGAATTTACAAACTAAATACACCGTCATCCTGTTACCTTTGTCCTGTGCAAGAGTAGGAGATGTGGATAGATACTCAGCTTCAGCTCCTGGAGGAGGTACAGGGGCTGCAGGACAATGCCTCCTGGTTAGACTTGGGCCGGAGAAGTAACTTCTAGAAGGCCATGTGGGTCTGGTTGAGAAGCGGGGAAGTATAGCTTGTGTATAGGATCTGAGCAAGCTCAGACTGGGGTTGTCCCTACTAGCACTTACACCCCGTGAAAGCGGTTGTCTTGTGCTTTTGCTGAGTTAGGAAAGCTCTCGGTGGCTGTGTTAGTGTGGGTTTAGACTTACGCTGACATACCTGCTGACTACTTCAGCTCTGTTCTCTGAACCCTGTTTGTTCTTATTTTTGAAGGGATTTCCTGGTGGATTGTCCTGTCTGAAGAGCAATAAGGTGCAGAGGGGAGTCAGACTGTGTTTTAGGGGATAAGATACTGTGCTAAGAGGTTTCTTGCAAGTGGAGAGGACTCCTGCTGTTCCCTTTTAATATTTTTTTCCTGCGTATCTCTATGTTTTCCTTTGATGGAGACAAAATAGCGAGGAGCTGGAGGGAATTAGAAGTGCTGTATAAGCAAAGTAGCAGCGCTGAAGGTGAGAGAGCAGATAGGACAGGATAGGGCCTTGCATTCTCATTAGCATTTCTCCCTTCTTTAAAGCCTTACGGGTAACTGTGTGTAGATAATAAAAGGAAATATTGTTTTGTGAGCTTTCAGGTACTACCTAGTGCTTTCCGTTTTTCTTTTCACATTTGTGTTTTGCCCTCCTAAAATACCAGAAACCTAAGAATGGACATTGCAAATGTTATTTCTCTCTAGCCAGGACAATTCTCCTGCCCGGTTTTTAAAAGAAGACTTCTACAGAGACCTGGGCAAAACCAATCTCTAGACCTTGCCTTTTTTCTTTTTTTTTTTTCCTTGATTTATTTTATTTTTTTTAACCATACCTCCCACATCACCCATTAGCTTTGTTTGAACTTCATGCACCAGTAGCAGTCACTGCAATCAGGGCAGTAGCCCATATTAATGGTACCATGTGTAGAACTTCCCTGGAAATACTTATTTCATTGTGTCTTCTAACATCTGCTTCTGTGCTTTCAGTTCATGTCTCTAGTCTGTCATTTACATCTGCACAAAACCATTTCCCCTGCCATTTAACTGGCATCTAAAATATGTTATGTATATTGATGCCTGATTTTTCTGGTTACTTTATCCATATCAAATGCCTAGATTTTTCCAGCTTAAGCTTCATTCTCACCTGCTTCATTGCTTCTTCAGATGTGGATAATTGCCATCTAGCATAGTCTCCTCTACTGTTTGTTTAGTTATTGTTATCTACAGTGCATCAGCCATTGCAGCTTCTACCTGGGGCAGCACTTCTCCTGCTATTGGACCTTTATGTGGATTTCACCATTGTATCACACATTGCTACAAATAAAATCACTAACAACATATGGCCTGTTATGATCCTTTTATCCAAACTCTGCCATTTTGTATATTTGTGACACACTGCAGATTTTGTGAAGATTGCTTCATAATATTTGTTTACCATCTGCTGCACTCTATTTGGTGTCTTGCTAGGATTTCTTCCTCCATTTTAAGTGACATTAGCAAAATCCAGCCAATACGTAGGATTTTTTGTTTCTACTTTTGCTTCCCTAATGTGCTGGAAAATCGTATTGCTGTGCTCTAGGCAAGCAGAGAAGCCTGGAAATCTTTCTGAACCCGTGAATTATATCTGGCTAGTTTTTGGGATGTGACTGCTTAAATGTCATGGTAGGATGGCAAAGGATCTCTGCACAGAAAAGAGAAATGTATTTTGTTCTGTTTTTGCTCTTTAAAAACATTGCTGGCTATTTTAGATTTGGCTTTTTTAATGCCAGGTTACAGTTTCAACCTTTTCATCAACACATTTTTAAATTCAATTTATTCTCTTTGCACCACTATCAGGAATGTTACAGTTCTGAGAACTCTGCAGTTAATTTCTTATCATTTGAAATGAATAATATGTGATTTTTAGAAATGTTTTGCAAGTGGGCTCTAGGAGTTTTCGAGCCTTTTTTTTTTTTTGATGGTCCCAGCTCAGTTTGTTCCCTCAAGCCAAGCCTATCTGATGGCTTTTATAGCTGTTTGTCTCTGTCATGTGGTTCTGCTTTCTACTCTGATCACTTCTTATTGATGCACGGCTTTCGTTGTGTTCATTGCTCCTACAGCAGCAGCTTCTGTCTTGTTCTGCTACTACGGCATGGTTGTGACTTGGGTTTTGGCCAGATAGCAGCTCTGCAGCTCCTCCTCCTTTCTGCCTAAAATGTTTCCAGGCAAGGAAGCATTCAGTTTCAACTCGCTAACTCTTCTTAATCTTTTCATCATTCATGACTTGCTGCAGGCTGGTAACCCTAGCAAGTCGTTTTAGCAGTCTGGCAATTCATCAGTTAAACTTCCACGAGACAGGGCTCTTGTAGGACACGGCTGTGCTATCTAGTTCCTCTTCCAGCTTTCATGTTTCCAGTGGCCCACAGTTCTTTTCTGGTACATTTTTGAAGTGCAATTCTAAGGGGGTTTTTATGTTAGTTTTTTTCCTCTTATTTGTCGCTTGTTGTTTCTTCTCTTCTGCATTATTTTTGCTCTTCTTCTTAAACCCTCAGAATTAACTGCTAGATTTTCAGAGCCAGAATGAACAAACTCCTTTTCTCGGGTAATCTTAATTTGTTGATTTAGATCTGTTCCCAGATTCTTGTGCAAGAGTGAGTTTTCACCTGGGGGAATACTGGCACTTCCATGTGCAAGGGCTGTGGTTGCAGAGGGCGTGTATCAGAGCATGCCTATGGACATACATGAGGACAGACAGCCTTCACCAGCCTCTGCTCGCATCCAGAGGCGGTCAGGAGCAGATCTGCTCCAGTCCCAAAGGCGTATAAATGCATTCACTCCATATCCTCATCCGTTGGTATCTGATAGGTGTTTGAAATATGGTATGTACGTTGCTCCTTGGTTTCCTGGTGCGCGTTTGCTCGGGCAGGGTGCTTCTCTTTGGTAACCATGTGGCTTGCTGACCGGCTTGCCTGCAGCTCAGAGCATGGGCAGAGGCGTTCTGGGCTGCCTGACCTCGTCTGTGCGCGGGTGTCTGGTGGGCTGAGCCCCTGTCAGCTTTCGTGGGCGGGTGGGAGTCTGTCCTTTTAAATATCCCAGCTCAGGTGGGCCCGTGTGTTTGAGGTTCACCACAATAGATGCTTGCTGGCCAAAAAAGTGTGCGGATGTCAGCCAGTCTTTGGTACTTCAGTTAGATGTTCTGTTGCTCTTTTATTCTCAGAGCTCTCTGTCCAAGGATAAAAAAACAGATGTAAAACTGGAATATACACCAATGTGCTTTATTTATGTATTTTTATTTTTTTGTAAGTATCTGAGGAAGATATTTAGATTGCAGCAAGCAAAAATTGGAGACGGATCATTAACCCCTCCCTTCTCCCCCAAAGCTGGAGCAATAGAAAGAAATTAAGGCTTTGTTACGGATTTGGAGGGGAAGGGTCCATGCTGTTGGTCTGATGACTTGCGCAGCTCTCTGGACAGCAAACACGTACGACCTTTTCTCGAGGGCTGGGGGTGAAGAGGATGAGGTGGGATGCTGCTCCCGCCTGGGCGAAGGAACCGCGCCGGGTGCCGCAGCAAGCGCAGCGTGTGACGCTGGAGCGCGCTGGTGCACCAGGTGGTGCTGACGGGGGATTTAGCTCCCTGGTACATCTGCACCTGCTGAATCCCGCTGCGTGGCTTTGGGAGGTCTGCTCCTGCACTAGATCCTCGTATTAATAACTCTTTCTGAATGCTTTGCTCTGCTGGAGCCTCTCCAAACCTTGCTGTTTGCTCTGGTTCTGTCTCTACAGCAGCACCTTTCCTCGTGCCAGAAGTGCCTTGTCTGCGTCGTGGCCGTGCCTGAGCTGTCAGCAGGGACCTGTAGTGGCCTTGTAGTGCTCCCTGCCTCGTGCCTCCCGTCACCCACACGAGCGCTGTGAACAAAAACACAGGCTGCTTTTGCTTATTTTCAAACTTATGTCTTCATCTAAATTCATCTCTATTTAGATGTGCAGATTTTTGTCCACTTGTAAGCTACAGTTTTAAGTCAGCATTGCTGTGTCATGACGATGCAGAGACCCCTGTGCCTTCGTGGCAGGCATGGGGGCAGAGGGCTGGGAGGACCTTGACATCAGGTCAGTGAGAGCGACAGTAAGAGCACAGGGTTTTACTGGAAGGAAAACAGATGAATAGAAATTAAAAAAAAAAAAAAAAAAGAAAAGAAATTCCACCAAAACTTAACTCCATCTGGGAAGAGCAAAACACACTAAGAAACCTTGCTTTCTGTTTGCTGTGTCGGAAGAATAACTCGATGGGTTTCAGTACTAGAGCATGTGGGGGATTCTCACTGTCTGGAGAGGTTCTGGCAATGAAAGGATTGTTGAAAGCAAAGTTGTGAGCACTCATGCCTCCTTTTTAGATGTAATTGTTGTCTTAGTGTTTGGAGTCATTATACATTATTATTTCGGAGTACCTGGTTACCAGTGTTGGTTTATACATTCTTCTTATTTTCACTTACATGTAAATGTCCAGGTAAAAAACTTACATATTAAAATTGTAAATATCCTTATGCTGTTGTTCATGAATGCAATACATTTCTTTGTTAGATGAAGATGAAGACGGTGATCGAATTACTGTTAGAAGCGATGAAGAAATGAAAGCCATGCTATCCTATGTAGGTATAGTATAACAAATGCTGATATTTTCCGTGTTTTTCAGTTTCTGTTCATGTATTTTTGCTTGTATCAAAGTGTTAATGTAAGCTGCAGTATTCACAGTATAATATTCCTGTATTAAGTGTAGGTGTTTAAAAACTGTATCACGTGAGATATATGGTCATGCTTGACTTTTTAAAAGAAGACTTGTACACTTACTGATCATATCATAAGCATTAAGAATAATGCATCTTAATGACTTTTGCATTAGGTATAGTGCAGGCTAAATGGACTATCAATTTCTTGTATTTTTTATGCAGTACTTAAAGTAACGGCTCATTAAAAATGAACCCCTGGGCTCTAAAAATTTTTCAAAATCTACTTTCATCTGGAGACTGTTTCACCCCTCCTAACAGAAGAGTTTCATTGTAGCTGCAGGCTCAATATTCATAGAGGATTTAAAGATGTATTTTGTGTTTTTAGTATGAGATGTGTATGTGTCTGTATCTTAATACACATAGATATATGTAAAATCTCTATCTAGATACCTATAAATATAAAATCAGTCTACAGAAATAAAGTATACAGTTACTTATTGAAACATTGAATATAGCTTAAGTGTATGTTTGATGTTGCAGATGTAAGTGAAAAAAATCATTTAACCTTTTCTTTCAAATGAAACGGATAGCAAGAAAGTAACAAATGGATATTTTCTAAGTCAAATGGAATGCTAGTTCCTTACAAAGTGCACTTCTGATTACGTTAATGGTTTTCACTTTGAACATATCAGAACCTAGCCCTGTTTAGTACCAGCCGTAGGTGCTTTTGGTGGGGCTTAGTGACTCGGTTCAGTTTAGTCCTCCTCACCAGTCCTCTGTCGTAGAGGAGGCAGAGCAGGAGTGTGCCAGGATCCCACGTCTTGCCCTAGTCTCTACTGAATGGATTTGCTCCTGGGCACGTGTCCTCTACTGTCTGGCAAAACAGCGTGGCTTTGTTGTGAACTTAGCACATAAATACATCAAACGACTGAGCTTTCTCCTGAAGAGGGCTCATGTTTTCTGGCTGGCCCAGGAAGGCTTCCCCAGTGAGATTCTGATTCGTTTGGTGTCTGCAGAGATGGTACTATTTCTGCACCCCAGGGTTTTAGTTTCGTACAACTGGATCACTGGTTGCCCATTGGAATTCTTTGTATTTATGGCTGTTCCTTCTGAAGTGTCTGTCACTTCTGCTGTTAAACTGGAAAACCAGAATTTTTCTGGCACAGTCTTATGATTAATCATGCCTTTGTAAGGTCATCTTTTTGCTATGCTTCCAAGCTTACTGTTAAAGTTTCAGTACATTAGAGTTATGATTGCTCAACTCTCTGCTTTCCCTTAAAACTTATGGGATGTCTGTAAATGACTTCTTTCCACTTCAGCAGCTTTTCTTCTCTGAAAATTTTCCCGTCAGTTTTAAACTAGTTGGTTACTTCGGTGCTGCATTGACGGTTTAACCTTCTGACTTCCATAGCTGTCACTTTGGGATACATTTGTAAGAAAACAAATCTTAGCCTCCAAGAAAAAGAATTAATCTTCTGTAATCTTGAAGAACATGCCAGGGGAGAAAAAATACTCGTCTTTTTTGCTGCTCTGGGAAGTCCGTTGTCACAACTTACTAGACGCGACTGCCAGGTTGTTTAACTCGTTGCTCCGCCGGGCTGGGGATGTAGGGGCATGTGCGCCTGGCCAGCCTGCAGGTGCTGTCCCTGCTCCCAGGCAGTTCCGCTTGTATGCGATACGCTCGGGAAGGTGTTTTTATGCTGGGGGGGGGCCCAGCCAGATGGCTCAGCATCAAACACCTCAGCTACCTGGGTGTTTCTAAACCTGCTCATTCTGCAGTGAGGCACTTGTAGTGAAGTGGTCTCTACGCCTGTAAATGTTGTGGGCTAACCTGTAGGACCGCTGCTGGGAAGACGAGCTGCGCGCCTGGCTCTGGCGGTGCCTGGGTCCCCCCAGGCAGGTATGCTGGGGGAGATGCTGGGGGAGATGCTGGAGTCTACCACCCAATGTGATGATGTGCTGCAGGCCTGCGACGAATGCTTGGAGGACTGAACAAAAATGTTTGTAGGAATTTTAACGTGGCACAGTTTGCCTCCAGTCCTGCTAGTATTCCCCAAAACAAAAGTGAAGGATTTTCTTTCAGGTTAAGAATGAAAAAAGAATTCTTTGAGGTTACAGATCTGTTCCACGCAGGCATGACGTTATAATTGGCAAAGCTGTTTTGAATCGTGCACAACCTTTTATCTTTAGGTTCTTTGGTTTCAGAAGTTGACAGTAAGAGTGATTTCAGGCAGTTCTGGAATTACTTCAGAGTAACTCTTTTATATTATGCCTATGCAAATATTTTGGAATAGTAAATAAAGTTATTTTTCTGTTGTGCAATGCAGTTAATTAAAGACAGGCGTTGAGTAGCAGTGCAGTTGCACTTTAGCTGTTGACTTGTGTCGGTATAAAAAGGCGGTGATTTTTTTGACAGCCACTGATTGGAAAGTTGCTTGCAGCTTTCTGAAAGCAAGGGGTACATGCTCTGGATCAATAACTGGCAAATTTTCCATTAAAAAGAATACCTGAACAATGTTCCAAATAGCCACTGGCATCTTAATTTTCCATGGAAACCTCAAATGCTCATATGTGGAGGACAAGTCATTTTCAGACAATTTTTCCAGACTACTTGTTAACAGTTATTGCTGTCCCAAAAGGTTGACAGCTTACATGATTGATATTTCATTTACTTGTCATCATTGTTTGAGTAATGGAGAGGGCCACACTTCTCTCTCCTTTTTTTTTTCTTTTTTTGTAAGAAACATAGTCTCATGTATGTTTATTTTAGTTTATTATTCTGGAGAGTATGTAATATCTGTTTATGTATATGTATCTGTGTATGTATATGTCTTGAGGTCATAGAAAGCCACTAGTAAAGTGGCAATAAAAAGTTTGTTTTTTCTTGAGCAATTTTGGCCCCCAGTGGACCAGGAGATTCTTTCACCGCTCCATAACTGTTAGGTACTGCTGACACGTTTTTGTGAAGGGGTGTGGGGACATGGGGGAGGGTTTGGCTTGTTATTCATGGCACACCCACACACGCCCCCTGATACAAAATAAGGCTATGGGATAGTCCTGACTCCCAAAAAACCTCTTGATCGTTTCAAAACAGTGAGCTTTTGCAATTAATAGCTTTGACCTGTATAAACACATTGAAAGCATGAGTCATGGGGTTATTGAAGATGGGGATTTATATGCTTACATGCTAATATGATTGAGATACCCCCCCCTTCAAAAATCTTGTATATTACCAAATATACACACAGGAGGTGGAGCTGGATAAATACTTAGGCCCTCAGCAGTTTTCTTCATAATGATTTTTTTTACAAAAGGAAATTTCTTTGTATTTCTTAATATGAATTTAAAAAAAAAAAAGAAACAACAACAAAAAAAACCAGAAATACTGAAAAATTTATTTGTGCCAAGCCAGTGGTCTGTTTTAACAGGTTAGGGTCTTTGTATTGTAATGGAAACTGTGAATGAGGTTCTGCACATAAACTGACTTTGGTGTCCATCTGAAATCTAGTTACCATAGCTCACATGTTTAATCCCCTTATAAAAGGATGAAAAATGTTCTGTAACGTTAAGTAGTTAATAAACTTTTGCATTTTTTAAGTTGTGTAAGTTAAAAAATGCTTGCGTTGTGAGAAATCATTGGTGTGAGTACACGTGTTTGATTCCATAGAGACTTAGGATTTTTTTCCTGTTGACATCCAGTCTTGCCAATTTGAGTAATAGTATCACAAAAAGCTGGTAATAGTGACATTCTGAAGTCTTAGACCACACTCAGCTGGTGAGAATTAGCATGAAAGTCAGTGGAGCTACACTGATTTATGCCATGGAGATCTGGCCCACAGCCAGCGTGTTTGCTTCAAAGATGCTCGGTGATTGCAGAAGAAATGTGCTTTGTGATGTGCTTTCGATATTTAACACATCGTGA
Source organism: Chauna torquata (assembly GCA_013399475.1). Lineage (NCBI taxonomy): Eukaryota > Metazoa > Chordata > Aves > Anseriformes > Anhimidae > Chauna > Chauna torquata. The sequence goes on from VXAL01002707.1 coordinate 83,693, forward strand.
TGAGAGATGTATGGGTTGTAGACAGTAAACTCGTAGCAAGGTCCGTCTCCTGCCCCAGGACTGTTGGTCGTCCTGTTAAATGTCCTGTCTGGTGAGTGCTCGCTGCTCCTCGAGGAGCAGGGTCAATTCTAAAAGGCTAAGGTACTTTCTGTCTTCCTGAGTCGTGATGTTCTCAGATGCTTTCATATCCCTTTTTGTCAATTCTTAGTCTGTCTTTATCAACACGCTTTCCCTGCAGATCACGCCTAGCAGTCCCTGTAGAGCCCAAGCGCTGTAGTCCAAGGTCTCCCGATGTCTGCACTGGCTTTCCAGTGACACTGCTTTCTGTACCCTGCTATGCATTAAATGTGTACAGTAAGGGAATGCATGACTTCTCCGCTTATGTGGCCCCAGCTGCCCTGATTATGCTTCAGCATTGCAAATTCTTGGATAGCTTCCAGATTCTTTTCTCCCTTGGAGTTTTCTTAATTGCACTTGAGGGGGGCAGGGGGGGCTGTATTGACAATGTTTCTTTGTTTCCACATTTGACTAGTTTTCCTGACTTCTCCAGGTGTGGCAGCTGCTGTGTTTGCTGTAAATGTTTCATTTGCTCAGTCTTCTGAAGCATTCCCAGGTTTCAGGTGAGCCTGAAACTTGCATAGTTGGGGCCAGTAACAGATCCCTGTGCTTGCGTCAGTACCATGCTGGTTATCGCTGCCCCTTGGTTATGTTCCTCCTGTGCCACTTGATTGTGTGAACATTGCAAGTGGTAAGAAAGCATTCTAAAGGCTAATATGTATAATGGCATTTAAAAAAAAAAAAAAGTACAGTGAATTAAACAATCCATAAGTGCGCTTACTAGTATTCGTACATTACTGAGTAATCTCTTTCTTTAATCTCTTTACAGTATTACTCCACTGTAATGGAACAGCAAGTAAACGGACAGTTAATAGAGCCTCTACAGATATATCCAAGAGGTAATGCTTAACAAATTCTAATCAACAATGATTATATCAGTAAACTGTTTCATCTACAGTTATGTTTTTGGGAGGTTTAAATGCACATAACATGATGTTTACCTCTTAATTTGGATAGAAGAATTCATTATTGTGGGGAGTGTAGTGAAAACTACATTCATTGCATCTAAAATAGCTAATTTACCGGAGTAAATTAGACTAACAAGATTCAGTTTGCATAGTACATATTTATGTACATTTAAGAAACTCATTGGTGATGGTTTTGCGTGTATGCAAACCAAAGCAGATGAATAACTTAAGTTTTGGATGCTTAGAAAGATTGGAGTTTAAGATTTTTTTTTTAATACATTAAAATGGTTAATCCCCCTAACAGACTTGGGGAATGTGACTGTCACTGTTCATTTTGAAAATGGGAACATGCCTGTCACAGAAGCTCTGCGTGTGACATATTTTAGTTGAGATTTGGGCATTTAACGGTGATATCAAAATGATCACAAGTACTTTAATAGTTCTTCTGAACAGGGAAGATGTAATCAATTTTGTGGGCTGAGGCAATTGAAAAATAGGTTGTCTACATCCTGAACAAAAATCCGTAGGCAGCTAGTTAGGTTTTTGGGAATGCACTTCACACTCTCAACTCAAATAATAGTTTAAAAAAAAAAAAAGACTAATACGTTACATAATTCCACTGATTCATTCAGATGCTCTCAGTATCCAATCTTTGAATCTGATTCTTAATTGATGAAACAGATAAGGTTTAAATTCTCCAAGTAAATCTCCCAGCAATAAATTAATTGAAATAATTAAAAATTAAACTCCTCTCACTTAACTGATATTATACAAATAATCATACTATGAGTTTCCCAATTAAACATTCTAGACTTCCATTACTTACAACTCTCTGAAGTTTGAATTGGGCAATTAACCAACAGTCTTCTCAAACACATGCTAATAAGGTCTCCAAAGGAGGCAGGGTTTCCTGGTCGTTCAGAACGCTCCTGTGGAGAAGAGACTTGAATGCGAGGGGAATGCGGAGGTTTTTACGGCTCAGGCCTGCAGGGGCTGATTGAGGGGGGTACCCTGGCTCTGTGAGGATGCGTAGCGATCGAGAGGAGTTCTTCAGACGAGTGTGAGGGCAGCTACGAAGAGGGGAGCTGCGTTCTGTCCCGCTGCCTCTAACCAGGCTGAGCTGCAAGGGTCTCAGCCTTTCTCCTGAACCTGTGGACGGCTGTTTTATTACCGACCAGCAGTGTGTCTAGAGCACTGGCCACCGCTTGCAAGGAATAAAATGCTAGGCTTTCACGTGGCTTGGAGAAACAACAATACGGTGCGTGGCCCAAGTAGGTGGGAACCCTTCTTGGGAATGCAGAGCAGTTAGATATCTCTCCCCTTAGGCGAGTGGTTCAAGGAGGTTGTGCCAGGAGATGCTCGCTCAGTAGCGGGCATGACTGCATGTTTGAAGGGACGTGTCTGCAGTTACAGGTCAGGCTTAGCCTTCGCTTAGATTCACCTTTTGGGGTAACTGGGTCATTCCTGAAGAACCGGCCAAGTGGGCTCCTGCTCCTGCTGCTGGCTCCTTTTCTATTTGCATTACATCCAGAGATGATAATCATTGACTGTACAGATTCAGAATTCATCTCTGTGCTGATGAGGATGTGATCCCCACTTATTCTCTCAGCTTATTCACCGCTGGCTCAACTACGCACAATTCCTCACAGATAGCTTGCCGCTTACTTCTCTGAATTGCTTCGGAGCTGAGTTGCTACTTCATCTTTCCAAATCACCTTCTTAAAACATCTATTCTTCCTGTTTCTAGGTTACAGCTTTAAAGCTGCCCTGTGCTCCCTTCATACCCAGACCGCCTCTAAGTTCTCCTGCTTTTCTGCAAAATTGAACAAAATGTGCTTTCCTGCATTTTTTTCTGTCTTCTGCATTCGAAGTTCTAGTCCTACCTCTCTAATGAACATCCCAAATTTTGTTAGCACAAGCAGTTTTCTTTCATGCCCTTTTGGCTATGTCTCTTTACGTACTGTGGTTTGAAGCCTCATCTGTAACATGCAGCTTTTCTGCCTGTAGTTTAAGGCTCTCCATTTTTAAGAGCTTTCTTCACAAGCCTGCTCTACCTTTGAGTCCTTTCTGTCTGCCTCTTACTTTTGAGGGAGCCTCCCAATTGCTGCCTCCAGTCAGCTTCCAAAAACTTGCGTATTCCACAAAGCCTGCCAGCAGTAAATGCCCATGTGCCATTCTGCGTTATCTTGGCTCTGCTGCACTCAGTTAATAATTTTAAGGTCTTTGAAGGGGGAAAATTGTTATTTAGTCTATTTTGTATATTTTAAAAAAAAAAAATGGTTGTTGCTATCTAAGTAGTAAGAGCCAGAGTTCTTTTTTATCCTGAAAAGAAACCTGTGTATATATACAAACACAAGTGCATGCACACGCATCCTGTCTGTATTTTTTATATATATGTGTATATATATATATTCACCTTACATTCCATAGAATCCTATATATATAGATATATATCTATAGCATTCAAATACATTATTTGTCATAAAAATACTATTTTTTAAAATCTCATTCAAAATGTTGATTTTCATCACTTGGAAAAAAATTATAGTATGCTTATGTGTATTTTAGAATAGTTTATTGTTTTCTGTTTTTTTTTTTTTTTTTTTGCTCTGCCCACAATATCATAATATTTTTCTTCTTTAAGACACACATGGTAATTTCTAATGTCATATAAAGGCACGTGGCCCAGCTTGGCCCTAACTGATGTGTTTAATAACTATCATCTGTGTCCTTCTGACTAATAAATAGTTCTGTTTCCTGCTGTCAAAAATTGAAGTGAAATGCATGTGCATCAGAGAAAGAGAAAAATCAAATTCATCCCTCCTCAGACAATCAATCAAAAGTGACAGGCCCTTTAACATACACTTTGTAGGGCACTGTAGTTTTAAAATGGGAACTGTCTGTAACATGTAGCTAGAAGCCTTTGTGGCTTTAACATTTGACAAAAGCACATCTACCAAAAGGAAAAACAAGGCAATATATAGTTCCAGAGACTTTAAGAAAATACTTTTTCCTCAAGCATCATGTCCCTCTGTAAACCCAGACATCATAGGAAGATGCCACATTTGTACATCTGTGGTCAAAATGTGGCATTTTGTGTTGCTTTTATCCAATATTTGATTTCTTGAGACTCACTGCTGTTGCCCCTGACATGTTTTTTCCACATCTAAACCAAAGCGTCTGCGTTTGACAACATGACTAATTTATGACGTGTGGCAGCTTGATTCTTTTAAAATACATCTTACAAATATTGCTGTTAAATGTCAGAAAAAATGCAGCATGTAAAAATATAATGACATAAGATATTGATTTTAATTTGAATTACAAAAAGAATCTGATAATTTAAGCCAACAGTTCTCTTGATTTTTGTGTTTTAAGCAGAAATTAGAATTTATATTACATGGTGTCAGAAAGCTCTTAGCATTTATAAATGCTCACTCCTGCAAGTTAAAAATCCTGCTTCATAATTCCCACTCTGGGTCTTGTGAGGCACTTTTCAATCATTTCTCTCTGCTAATTTTGGTGTCACCCTCATTTCTTTTTAAAAGATTCATTTTGAGCAAATTTGTAAATGGCCCTGATGTGTTCTACAATTTAGTCAATTACTGTTTCAGCCTGCAAGCCTCCTGGGAAACGGAACATACATGGCCTGAAGGTACGAATTTCAATAATTGTTTCAGTAAAGTTAGATGGATTTGTAATGCTGTTCCACTTATTGAAATGTCAAATAAAACTGCACTTTCTTGAGCTCTGACAAGCAGATTTTTTTTTTTGTGAGGGTGGGAGAAAGATTCATCTGCTGGGTGTTGGCTGCAATATCTATACATACTGTTTTAATAAAAACGGAATTGCATTTTTTTAGCCACTGTTAATAAGGTTCTTAAATTCTAATACTCAGTTTATCAACTGATGTCTGCTGTTAGTTCAAAGTTTAAAAAAAAAATACACATTCATTTGTTTTCAGTAATCTATCTCAGTGTGGAACCAACTGCAATGACATTCTTTTAGGTTGTTTGATTCATTCAGGTATACCTACTGCTTCTGTAATCGTACCCATTCTGAAATGCAGAACACTGCTAATATATTAAATGATTGTTTCGTTTTTAAAATGAGAATAAATGATGGAGGTGCCATCTCTTTCTTTCTCTATATTATTTAACTGTTTAAGATGTAAGGATATTATACTGTAGCCCATGAATTATATAGCCTGCTAACCTACATACACACAAGACCTCAACCATCGGCATGCCTAGCAACAAGCTAATTAACCTTCATAGTGAAATGAGAAATTCATGGCAAATTACAGGTTAATTAGAATAGTGTCCTCTGAACACAAACGACTGATAAAGATTCTTTCCCTGCCTGCAGGTAAATACGCGAGCAGGGTCTGCTAATAATAGCAGTTCAGCAGTCTCGGATTCCCTTCCAAGCAATAGGTAAGAGTCAAGAACGGGAGCATATGTTTTGTTTTGTTTTCTTTTATTAAAACAAAATGGAACCTTGTGTGCGGTAGTTACCAACGATAAGCTTGATGTTGAATAACTTTTTCAATATGACTACTGGGCACACAGAAGTGAAGTGGGGAAGACGAAATTACCTTGATTCATGGATCTTGTTAGACTCATATTGCTGGCTGTTAAGGAGAAGGATTTTCTGCCAAAAGAAATATGTCTGTGCTGGGTATTTCAGATGGCTTTGTTCTTTATAAAAAGCATTGAAATACTTTTTATGGGTGGGCTATTGTTTTAATTGATCTAATAATCACTGTGTGTAGCAAGGTCTGTATGTTCAGGTCTTCATTGCTTATCTCATTAGGATTCTTTGATTTTAAAATTTGATACCCAGTTCAGTAGGTTTCTTATAATGGGGTAAGATTTTTTTGAAAAATCTGAACAGTTTAGGTGCCGTGTTTGATATTGTTTGAGCAAAGTTTTCTAGTCCGTCTCCCTTATTTTTCCTTTCAGATTCCAGTCCTGATTTCAAAACCTATATTAAGCTCTTAAAATGCAAGAGAACTCTTTCTTTTTTCCAGAGATCTGTTTTTAAATACTGAAGCATAAACTCACTTTTATTACACGAACTGTTACAAGAAGGTGTTGTACTCAATATTGGTGTTTAAAAATACATGTATGCACATATACAATTTAAAAAAAAAAAAAAAAAAAACCATGAAAATGTGTATCCTTAAAAGGACATAAGAAAAGTCTGGCTTCATCTTCTTCATATAAGAGCCTATTTGAAACATGGGAATAGAAACCTCCAGAGGTCCCTTCCAACCTAAATTATTCTATGATTCTAATAAGCATATGCGATGTAATATTACATTTAGCTGTGCTTCAGCATGCTGCTCTCTTTTGTCTCTAAGACTGTTCTGAAAAAAATTGACAGAGATGAACATGATCAAAGAAGCGATCACATTGTGCGAAGCCGGCGCAGTTGGTGAGGTGCTGGTACCCGTTTTGGCCAACACGCTGCGACGACTGCTGCAGGAATCCCGTCCGCGCCTGGTGGGAGCGGCGTGGCGGGGCTCCCCGCTGGCGAGGGCAATGCCGCCCCGCGTGGCTGGAGTCGGGACGCGGCGTGTAGCCTGATTCGTGTACCACTAAACCAGTCTTGGTGCTCCATTTGGTGGCTTTGTTAACTGGAGATAAAAGAAAGCCAGTACCAAGTGGAAATCTCTGGCAAAGCTTGCCCCCATCCCTAGAGGAAGGTTTGCTGCATATTGCAATGGTGAAGATCGTATCTGAGGCTTTTTAAAGAAAATGAATAGAAATGTCTTTATGAGCTGCAGTCCTTCTGCCGCTCTGTCGTATCACTGAAGTAAGTAAAGCTCCTTTCTGTCACCGCTGTGCTTTGGCTTTCAGTACTTCCAGTACTTTGAGCTTGTTCTTAAAGTGCATTGAAAATGAGGCTTCTAGAAGATTCTTGTCACCTTATTTGGTGGTTAATTGCCATTCCTTTTCCAAAACCTTCTGCAGTATGAGTTTTGTTTTTGAAGTAATTGAAAGTCTCTCTTTGTTTCATGTTCACAAATTGTTAGTCATGAAAGATGACAAGATCAACTTATGTTTCCTTGGAAAACTTAATTTTTCTTTAAAGTAGTCGTGGGAACAAGAGGCCTATTAAAGAACAAAGCCAACAAATATGAAATCTGTTTTCAGTGTTCTTGTTAATAATGATCTGTGATCAAGACACGTGCACATGCCTTTCAAGAATATATTATTTTGTACTTTTTTTTTTTTAGAAACTTCAGTAATAAGAGCAGAATGCCTCTTTGAGATAAGTTTTGCAGAGATGCTGCTCCCCAGGCAGTTTGCTGTGTTGAATGCACAAGGAATGGAGTTTGTCAGGAAGGGAGGCAAAGTGGTATTTTGGGAGTGGGCAGTTTGAAGCCATTAATAACTTTACCTAGCAAACACACCAAGCTGATAGTTGTGGTTTGTTAAAGTTCTCTTACTAGAAAAAATAATACAGTTCATTTTGCGTAATCTAAGACCACTGACACAGAAGTAGTTTCTCCTGAAAAAGAACGAGGACTGTAACAGCCAGTTAACCTGCAATGGATGCACATGACAGACAATATGGACTTGGGCCCCTTCACTTAGATAGTGAGGCATCATCCAGCGCTCACTTCTGCAGAAGTTTTATAGAAATTATCAAGGGATGATGCCTTAGTGGGTTTTGAAACAAGATAAGGCACCTGAAACTACATGCGAACCCAGTTTTTTCTGTTGTTTTTGAAACATGTGATGCATGAGGGTATCTTTTTTCTTTTTTTCTTTTTTCTTTTTGAACTGACAAACAATAGGTTGTATCTCAAGGGGTAGTATCGTCATGCATCAAAAAATGCTAGTTTGTAAAGGTGAAAAATATATTGATTCTCTTAAATATTCTTCTCCATTTCTGCTGTGGACAGTTCGAGGAGTAGCTATACTGAACATCAGTAAGCCTTGCTAAAGTTAAATCTACTCAGAAATACGTAACCTTGGATTTAACCTGATGGCTTGTTTTTCAGTATGGTTTCGTTTCATTTTATAGAGTGAAATGGCACAGTCGTTAAAAATAATTGCCTCTTATTTTTTTCAGCTTGAAAAAGTCTTCTGCAGAGCTGAAGAAAATACTTGCCAATGGCCAGGTAGGTGCAGTGAATTGGGTCTTGGCTACATGCAAGTCTTGTTACTGCCTAATACTGCAGTGACTGGCATACCACAAATAGATGGAGGGATGCTTGCTGCTCATTTAGTTGTAATGTGTTCTTTTAATACAGAACTGGAGAGACCATGAAAACCTTCATGATATGAATGAGTTATGTGTCCTGATTTACTTTGATTGGCATAGCAATTTGCTTCCCATTTCTCAAAACGTGCTAATCAGATTTAGCTTCGAATAGATTGTAGTACCTCACACATGTTGCGCTGCTGCCACAATTTCAGGGAAGAAAGTTAATCAATTTTGAGTAACTAAGTCAACTGCTCCACTAGAATGACCTTCGTATTTTTAGGGCAGTAGATACTTAAATATTTAGCAGGTTCTTGCGAGGAACTGCTCTGCACTATTTGCAACAACCGTATATGCTGTAGCTTCTTTAAAAAAAAAAAAAAAAGCCTAAAAACAACAACAAAAAATACAGCTGTAGAAAGCTGTCTTGTTACTTTCTCATCCTGCCCCAGGCATTCAGATTCTAGCACCTAGAAGTGAAAGGTTTAATGTAAAAGTTGATGGACAAGTGGATGTCCTGAACAAACGGAGCAGTCATTTCTTACTCATTTTGAACTGAGCATCTGGGCAGGCTCACAGTAGTGTAATGACTTTAAATATACACCATTAAATTAAGCTACCTTGAAAGAATCCCGGATTCTTCAGTAGCAACATAAATATGTTTTAATGTTTGTCATAGTGAAAGCCCTTTGATAGCCTTGGAGGCAGGCACCTGTCCGTTGCGATCAAGCTTGCCTATTAGGCTCTATTGACTGAGACATCTGTGTCACTGCAAATAAAAGACTCTTATTGATTTTCTTAACTGCTGTTCACTTCCCCTCCATGTTTCGAAGGCTGAAATCTTAATTATCTCAGATGCGTATTCAGTGCCTTCACACAATGACCTCTCCAAGCCTCATTGGCATTTCATGAATCAAGTAGTTGTAGTTGAGCGTGTCAAGAAGATAAAGGCTGGTCTTCATGCTTGTCCTTCAGTATCACCTGTAACATTGTGGTCTAATAGATGAGAGTGCCCCTTTAAAATGTGAGTCTAACAGCCTGCTATTGCAACCTTGCCTATTTGGCACTGAATCCTTTGAATACAGCTTGCAAATGTATTTTTAAGCTTGTCAGCATTCCTTACATGCAGACATAGTTCAATATTCACAGATTTTTAGGGTGTAGGTTTGCTAGTGTTTCAGAATTACAGCTAAAGAACTTATCTCTGTGGATAATATGTAAGTACCATGCTTCTGAACTTTTAAAATGAAATGTGATAATTACTCCAATATTACTAACTCTCTTCTGGAAAATACACACACACACACTCACACTTTTTTTTTTTAAGTAGGATTAGCGAACATGAGTAAAAGCCATTTTCATATGACGACATCCATAAGCTGAATTTAGCATTTTATTTGTTCTAAGCAATAGAAATGAATATGTTGTGTGCCCTGCAGAAGTTTGTTACGGATTTCTTTCCTATGTAGTAGAATTTTAGGAAGATATAAAAGAACCATAAATCTTACATTAAAAAAAAGTTACTTCTTCTGCAAAATTTGGTCACAGATCCGAAAGCGGAAATAGGTTTCCAGTTGTATCTTTAACTTTTCCTCCTTTTGGAGGATTAAGTCACACTTATCATTACTTAAGTATGGGTTGGGTTATTATTATTATTATTTTTTTTGGCAGTTTACGCTTTCAGGCATTTGTAATGATATCCCTCTAGTAGTTTCCATTTAGGTTTAATAAGGAATTCATATTAATCATTAAAAGAAGGGGACATGATTCTTCAAGATAATCAAATATTGACAGGTTAGAAATAGCTTTCTGCCTGGGTTCATTGATATAGGTGATGTGATATAAATATTTATTTCTTTTCTGTCACTCAGAGTAAATGCCACCAATTGATTCAGCATTGATATAGTGTCAACAGTTCATAAGAAACATTTGACTGGCTTGTGTTTTCCGATTAGTCTCTGCTCTATAAAGTGGGATTTACTAAATCTCTTCAATTGTCTGCTCATAGAGTGTGACTGCTTTCTGAAACCATTATTGCTTCGATTCGTAAAGCAAAGGTATGGCTGTAGGACTCTGCATCTGTCAGGCCTCTACATATAAAATAAGGATTAATTGAGCATTTTGTTTTTAATGATTTACAAGAGATAGACACTGATTTCTTTCAAAAACAGCAGGTATAAACAAGGGATGTTTTGTTTGCTGATCCGTAATTGAAGTCTGTTTTGCTTTTTCGTTAAATTCGTTAATATTGGCATCCAATCAAACTTGGTTTTGCAGGTTTAATATTCCTGCCCATGCTGTCGAGTTCATTGTTGTTATGTTATCATTTTATGATTGAGAATCCAGAATTCCCAGTAAAATAAATAAATCACAACATGTTTTTGGCATCTTTATTTGAGCCAGTAAATCACATTTTATCACTCCAGCGTTTGCTGGCAGATGCTTGCTCCACCCCAGTCTTCCTGTTTCAGCCCCGGTTTCTGGTCGCTCCGTTGTGCGGAGCCGGCAAGCAACGGTCCTGGGCGGGCAGCAAGCGAGAGCAGCGCGGCATCGGGGGAAAGAGCTGCTCTTGGCAGTGGCTTTTAGGGCATGGTGTGAAGGAAATACTCTCCTTTTTACCAGTTAACAAGGAGAAGGAGAAAAGAGAATACGCTTCATGTCTCTGGTTCTGCTCAATTTGTTGCTTGTAACTTGCGTAACTACAAAAAATACTTCTTTTTTTCCCCCAAGAAACAAAAATACGAGTATGTTCATAGCTTTGTGGATTCATTTGATTTCTCTTAAGAATTTTGTTTATAAGAGTGTTGATGGGAATATAGAAGAGAGACATGTTTGTTGTTACCTCAAAGGCTGGAGAATTAAAGCTCTCTAGCTTAGGAGAGCAGAAATCCTTAAACACCGTATGTGCTTTAAATTAATGGGTGTTGCAGTCTGAGCAAAATAATTTTTAGAACAAGGGACCTAGTATAGATTCTTTACATATTTTAAACCCTAGTCATGAATTACTGTTCCTTATGAAACATCTTTTTGTGCTCTTTTTTCTGATTGATGCAATAAACAAGATAGTTTTCAGTAATAAAATAAATTTTCGTTTTCATCATAAACCTTGATACTTGAGTGGGCCATTTCATACCATCATAAGAAATCTGGCCCAGGTTTAACTACAAATAAGTAATAATGTAAAGTCAACTTTGGCTTTGAGGTGTTTCTGATTTTGTCAGAACTCGGAGATTTTGGCCTCACTGGAAGAAATGCATAGAAGAAAAGTATTTTCTGTGAGAAACGAGCATGCTTTTTATTCGGGTAGTGAAAGAACAGAACACAAGTTTTGGAGTTCAACATTACTGTCCTTAAAACATTTTAAATCAATTAAATATTCCATTTTGTACTGGTAAGACATGCTGACTATTGACTCTTTAGAGCATTTCAGCTTGTTACCATCGCTTACGTGTTCCAGCTGAAGCCAGGGGCAAAGTTCCTCTTATCTCCACTGACATCGTATGAAAGTGGATGCTTAAGCGCAGCTACGTAACTGAAGGGCACGTGTCCCCGCTGAATTTTAAAAGGCATTTCAGAAGTTGGATAAATACAGATAGTTAGCTTATGGCAAGCTCTGCATGGCTCTCACCATGGTGCTAGTGGTACTTGAAACAGCTAATTTAAAGCTACCTCAGATATGCTTATGTGATCTCTAATCACATCAGTGATAGCAGATCAGACATATCATTAAGTATTCTTCTGGATGCCTTTTAACAACAGAAATGACAGGAAGTCTTTCAGCAGCCATGCCAACTCATGTGAAATGTTTAACTTGGTATCCCAGAAAATACATAATTTATAGAAACAAATTAATGATTTGGTAACAGATACCTAGGAAAATATTTAAAAATGAGAATTGTCCAGTCACCTACAGTGAACAGGCAGTGGAGGAGATCTTTTTGAAATAGAAAATGCATACAGCACAGAAGTTATTCTGCTTAAAAGACCTCTTTTCAAGTAGGAGTGTGCATTACAAAAACGTCTTTAGTGATTTTTGAAAAGGTGGTTTAGCTTGAAAATCAGTATAACCATATTTATGCAGGAGAAGGTTGAACTGTAGTTTTTGATTTGAATCACTCATCCAGCAAGGTGATGAATAATAAGCTTTTATAAAAATTTGTATCAGACCCTGAATTCCAGCATTTCCAGTGTGCAGTGCTTGTATCAGGCGTCTGCTTGAATATTTGAGGATATTGTCACATCTAAAGTCATCCTAGTGAGCAGAAAGATTGAAGCAAGCAATTTGTTTTGTATCTCAATGAAAATTCTTTTTTATTGGATAGTATTTAAAGACTATTTTTATTTCAGAATATTTGCTTTAGTTAACAGGTATGAAAATTAAGCACTGCAAAGCAGTCCTACCGATAGAACTGTCGTTCAATTAGTATCAATTATGCTGATTCCAGAATAAATCATGAACTTTTCTAGCCGTACTTAAGATGACAGTTTTTTGTTGGATTGTTTCCATTCACCTCCAACTTTGGCTTTGGTTATGTGCTGTTCTGGAGACCCTTTTCCTATCAGTATCTGTGACCTGACCCTCTTCAGCTATATTATATCATTCCATTTTGACACCTTTTATCAAACTTTAATGAAATGACCCAGGCAAACAAATTGTCATTAAACTTTCCATCACTTTGTCCCTTGGTATCGTCTTTTATAAATTGGACAGCAAATGTTGTATTGATCTTCTCGTTCTTGCAGCTGAACTTGAAATGACCCAGACTGCTTGTTGTTTATGGCCTAGAGTTGCTTTTCCTTGACATTTCCATCCACAGCATGACATCTCTTTTGTTTTTCTTTCTTTCTTGTGGAGATGAATGAACAAGACATACGGTATCGAGACATCCTCGGTCACGGCAATGGAGGCACAGTCTACAAGTGAGTGCTGAATTTCACTTAAAATTTTTTAAAACAAAATTTAACAGCTCTCCTTTTTTTCCCCCTTTGTATGTGTAGTGAGATGTAGGTGGGCCATTGCTGCTGTGCAGGAAAGATTATGAAAGAAATTCTTAATATAAGCTTCTTAAGAATTCTCTTTACATATTTACAAGGTATCTGCTTTTGGGTGCCGTGAGGGCTGGTGCATTTTTATTATCTTTTTAATACTTAGCTTTGAATCCCTTCTGGGTTACAAGTTAATGGTTCACAAGTGGAACTTGAAATGTCCTGAAGCATAATGAATTGCCTTCCGTATTTGCAATACCATTATTCTTGCTGGCTTACCACGCCCTTTGCTAGCCCGGTACTGAGAATGACACCAGTGGGATGTGATGACACCATTGCTCTGCCTTTCTCTAGCAATTCAAAATTGGTAAATACCCCTTTCACTGTTGCAGTGACTTCCCTCCCTTATGAGCAGCTTCACATGGAGGCTGATGAATATATTAAATGATAAACTCCCCCAAATTTTGGTAGTGAAGCTCATACCCTGGAGCAAGTATTAATTTTAATATTGTAAAGATTATAATAGCAGAGAGATAGTTTTCTCGACAGGAAAGTCTTTCTCATGCATAGTGCAAAGTTTAAACTACATAATGTAATATCTGGTACTTAATAGTCTGCAGTGGTGTATGAAAAATATTCCACTAGGAATTAAGAAATCCATACTATGTAAGAAAGCCCTGAGGGAGTAATAAAGGTTTCCTCTGGAGAGCTATTTACCATATACAGTAACCCAGCATCCCATTAGGATTTTGTTTATACCTTAGACATTTTAACTTTGATATTAACATTTTAAAAAAATGTTTTAAAAGCTATGGTGCATTTAGTTTAATTTCTAATTGGCTGCCAACATTGTGAAACAACTAGCTTTGGTTACTCGAGGAAATGACCACAAGTTGCGCCTGGGGAGATTTAGATTAGATATCAGGAAAAACTTTTTCTCTCAGAAAGTGGTCAGGCACTGGAACGGCCTGACCAGGGAGGTGGTGGAGTCACCGACCCTCGCGGTGTTCATTAGCGCCTGGACAAGGTGCTACAAGACATGATTTAGTAACTGAGTGGGTAGTATTGGTGATAGGATGATGGTTGGACTAGATGATCCTGTAGGTCCTTTCCAACCTTGTGTTTCTATGTTTCTATGTTTGGTCTTCTTGCAGAAGTTCGGATAACAGCGGACTTCCAAAACCTTTAGGGGGCAAAACTAGTGTTTGAATGGACTCTCAGAAATTAGGTTAGCCTTGCAGATGGAATGAAGTTCATTCACATTCTCTTGTAGGAAGATATTCCTAGACCAAGCAACAGGCAGAAACAAGGTCCTTTTCTTACTTTATAATAAGAAAGATTTGAGAGAGTGTTGAACTTCACAGCTCAGTCAGTGACTTCTTAATGTTTTCTGATTTAGGGAAGGTTGCTTCTCTTCCCCGTGTACTGATGGCAGCTCCAGGCATGGGTGTAAGTGGGAGAAGCATCGCTAAGGAGGGCCATGTGCTGCGAGCCGTGTAGAAGGCACTTGAGGCCCATTTAGGGAAGAGATGGCCCCCAAAGTGGGGGAACCCACTCCTGTCATTGTTACCCAATTTGGCATCACTTTCTTTACAGAAGTAGCTGAAATATGGAGCTAGCAATGTGCAGTAGTGAGCAGCATAAGAATGGCTGTACCAGGTTGTACAAAAAGTGTCTCCTTCATCCTGTGTCTGATAGCGGCCGGTGGCCAAAGTCTAAGGAATGTAAAGTAAGGCAAGTGAATGTGTGCTTTGCTGGTCTTTCTGCATTAAGAACCTGCTGAACGTAATGTCTGTTTGCCAACGTTGTGTGCCCTGCTCACAAGGGGCAGCTCTATTCCCCACTTGGTGCGTGCATATAGTCTGCAAAACGGTACAGTGCTTTGAGGTGCAGAAGTTGGTAAAAACGTGTCTCTGTTTATAATACTGCCACGTACATAGTAAGTACTCCACATTTTGTAAAATTCACGTGGGAAGTTTGGATAAAATGCTATGTAAAGCCAAACTTACACCTTTTCACTTTGTATTTCTGAGGGGCAGGATAGCTGCATGTCAGCTCTTTGTTTAGTATTCTTACAAAAATGTGTGTGTCTTACGATGACTCTTTTAGTAACAGTCTGCAAAAGTGATGAAGAAACAGAGGTGTAAACGTCAAAGTCACAGAGGATAATGGCACAGGAGGGAATGCATAATACTTCTGGCACTTCTACATTGACTTGCTGCGTTGTATGGGCTGATGTTGTGATTTGCTTCGTTAAGTTTTTTGAGTGTAACAGTTGCCTGCAATTTGTGAAAGTCAGAAACTTTACCTGTGAAAACTTGAGCCATCATCTGTAGCAGGGAAATACTTAGACCTTTCTCTTCCCTTTTTATTGCATTCACATTTTAAATTGGCAGTTGCAGTGACTTCACAGTGTTCTTTCCAGTGCAGGTATTTCAGTGCAGTGCATTCTTCACAGCTCCAGGGAATGCGCACCATTTTTGTGTGGATAATTTGCATGTTCCTGAAGTTTAACAGGAGTTCTCCTGAAGGAGAATATAAATATGAAATATTTTCTCCCAAAACTGGGCTGCTCTGAAGCTATGCATTCCTCTCAGATCTTCCCAAATTTGTTTCTTGTTGTGTTGCATTGAAGAGTTGTACCAGTTTACTCTTGCATCCCTGAAGAGCTGATGGTTGCCATTGTTGCAGGGAGTTGGTATTTACCGTGCTTTGGAAAAAAGCAAACAGAACTTCCCACGCTGGAGCAATCGCCCCTTTGTACAGGGGAGCCTGTTCTCCCTTGCCAAAGGAGCGTCTGTGTTACACAAGCCAATAAGAAATTGCAAAATGGAATACTTAGAGGTAGCTGGATTGCACTAGTCATAGATAGCAGCCCACATATATTTTATTCCAGTAAATCAATGAACATTTGTCAAATAAAATTAATTGCAAACGTTTGGCTGTTTTCCTCTTCCAGCATTCCGTGCTGTCGGTTTGTTTTAGAAGAGGCTGTGTGTAGTATTGATTTGAATCTAAAGAATGACTGTGTGTATGTTGTATCTTTTTTTTTTCTTTCCTTCTTTCTAGCTCTTTATACTAAGTCATATCCATTATGGCAATGATATATTATCAGCGTTCAGCAAACAAGATAGCGTGTCGCAGGTCGCTGAGCAAAAATTTTCAGCCTCTCTTTCCATGTGAATTAACTACTATTGAAATAGTTTATTGAGATTGAAGTATTGATCACTTTTCATGCTAACCCTGGCTTAAGGGGGGAGAGGAGAGGTGTTTTTGTTCTCTTTGGAAGACACTATGTTTAGTTAGAAAATGTATTTCATTTATTTGGGTTCTTTACAGCTGCAACTGGTTTATTGCTTGGAGAAGAGGTATCTTAGCTTTATTTTTATGACAGTGTAATTATACTTTAGAAATACACTTGATTACTGCATGTAGCAAAATTGTTCCAGTATATTGGCTTGGCCAATATTGCTATACAAACAACTTTTCAGTCAATTGAGTCTGGTAAAAAATCAATACTTTATAGCAATATTTTTAGTGAGAACTTGCTGAATCTAAATGTTTTTCCTTTTCTAGAAAGAGAAGGGATTTTGTAGTTGTTTGGCTTCCTGTTTTTCCCGTACTTTTTGATACACTATTTTCTTCATTAAGGAATGATAGCAGTTATAGCGTTAGATATGGCAAATTCATTTAATTATTCTTGCTTTTTGGTTGTTTGTGTGTTCAAAAATGTGTGCGAGCATGCAAGTGATCCAAAACTGTATATTCAAAAAGTGTCTTTAAATACAAAAGCAATCAGAAAGCAGGAATTCTTCCACTCTGACTTGAGTAAGATTGTCATGAAAGTGGTGAAATCTACCATAGCAAAGGCTGAAAGCACCCCAGTGCCTTTCTCTTCTGTCTCCCAGTTTTGGTAGTTTATTTGCATCATTAACTGAGATTTCCAGTTTCCATGGAGCGTTGTAAGTCCAATACTGTGAATTCTTGGAAAATCTCAGCTGCCTTTATCTACTGGAGATTTGCAACTTACCTTACAGGGCTGGCCCTGAGACTGATACACTGGTAACAGTACAACCTTCCAGCTTTGCAGCAGACTTTCCAGTTTTTTTATCAGCTAATTTATAGAAGTTGGTAGGATGGAGAATGTAAGGCTGGGCTGCTTCACAGCAGAAGAAAACTTTCATATACCAGCACATCTAGGATATTTTTCTGAAAAAGCAATTTCAGTAAAATAATTCACTGGCATATCCAAAAGACATTTAAAGCATGTGCTTCTCAACTGCATCTTTGAGCTCCATCATTGGCTGCGGAGCTCTGAGGGATGCCGTGTTGGTAAGACTGCTGCTTTGCTTCAGTGAAATAAGGTTCACGTTTTGATTTGTGATGTGATGTACACACTCTGCCAGCCGGTCTCAGGAGTAGCTACATTAAATTACTTAGAACTGAAATACTTAGTTGTGTATATTTTTGCATCTAAGTATTACACAGTAGATCTTGGGCAGATAATTACGGCGTGAAGGCTCTCTCTCACATGGCATATCTGAAGTATCACTGTTTCCTTCCTTTATACGCAAGCAAAAAGAATATTTTTCTCTTACCTCATATTTTCTAGTCTTTGCTTTGTAATTGTAGCTAAAGACAAGGGAGATCTTCAAGGAACTCTGTTTAGGGAATAGTATAGAGCTTTGTGTGCCTGGGATATTTTTTAAGCGTATGTTGTGTATGGTATGTAAGTATTGTGGATTCTGTTAGAGGAGTCTTCCACAGCAGCATGCTATAACTCTCTGTGTACTGCAGTAAACATAAAGACCCAACGATGCTGTAATTAATTTGTGAGGTTACCTACTATCTGGGAGAGAGGGAAGAAAAGGGAGGATCTGTTGTTGTCTTAGCAAAATGCTGTTAAACCAGACGGCTTTGCTTTGAGTGATTGGAAGAGAAGTGGCTGTTGGTGGTGAGCTGCCCAGAAGAATGGTATAGCTGGGAAAATACGGGTAAATGTGGAAGCTTAATTTGTTTGAGCAATTTACTTGAGCAGCTCTGCTGTTTGGTTGAGTTGTACATTGCAGCATATGCCCATTTCTTTATTCTATCTCAACCAACCTTGGGGTGCCCCATTAGCACATTAAACATAGCGCGTGGCGAGACAGCTGGAAAGTTGATCTCTCTTGCAAGACAGCCTGCTAACTGTGCTTTGCGAGCGCATTGCAGATACATTACAGGGAAAAGTGTCCTCACTTCTGGAGCGAGGAAGCTGGAGGTGATTTAGCTCTGTTTGCTGGAATGCTGGTGGAATAGCCGGAATTTATCATTGTCTTGAGGAGCTGTGGCTCTGCAAGGTTTGCTCTTTCTGGCTTGTCCCACAGCTTGTAATGCAAGACGCTGATGCTTTTCCAGCACAGGTGCTGTCACGAAGGAGCTCCCACGGGAGGGTTTCTGTGGTGCAGGTTTGGTCTTCAGAAGCATTAACTGTCATGCAGCTTGCGCGGAGGTTGCTGAAGCCAGCCTAAACCTCAGCAGAGCCATCATCTTCTTGTAGCCTCCTCTGTTCTTCTCAGCTTCCATTCACTTCTGTTGATCTGTGTAGATCCACAACACAGTAACAATTTGCCCAGTCTTAAAATACTTTCACAGATTTTTGGCACTTTTTGCAAAGGAGGTTAATGTCATTGTCTGCACACAACAGAGGGTAAATGGAGATGTGAACTGATTTTTCCCAAGGTAGCAAAGCAGCAACGGAGCCCACGTCTACAGCTTCCCAGCCCAGGGCACCGCCACGTGAACCACACCACTTCACCTGCGCTGCACTTCCCTCAGGAGGGTCCTGCTGCGTTCCATAAACGCTGCTTGTCCCGGCACGGTGCTGCCACGCGGCTCTGAAGAAGGAAGTACAGGAAGGTTAAGTGCTTTGTTTGGTGTTCCAGCAAATCCGTGGCTGTGTGAGGTCTGAAATTCGCATCTCCCTGCGGTCCTGTGCTACAGCTGCGGAGGCGTTTTCCTTAATTTCCTTTCCCTGACTACATTCCTTTTCTATTTCTTGTGGTTACTTTGTTTTATTTTTAGTCACACTGAAAAGCACTGTAGCAACAATAGCTGAGCTAAGTTAGAAATACCCCACAAAATTTCTACGTCATTGCAGTTTAAACAAGACTGACCGGTGATTGCTGTTCACTTGTTCCTCTTGACCCTGGCTATCACTTGCCTGCCTCATAAAATTTGTTATGCACAAAAGTGCATAAAATGAAGATAAAGTACCTCCTTCAAGACTGACAAAAACCATTCCTTTGCAGAATGGTAGCTGCAGTGAAAGTAAATAAATGAATGGACAGCAATCACAGCCTAGTTGATGAAACTGTTCAATTAAAGCACAGGCATTTACATGGTGTAATTTCCCTAAATTGCCAATGAGCCCCTTTAGACACAACCAGTGTTCAAATTGATTTCAGCATTGATTTTGGCTGAAGCTGATAAATTTCTGCTTGTTAGTTAAAGTAATTTTGCAGAAGACTTTGTACTGCAGTATTGAAGTGTTCATTTAGCTGATGGTTAAAAGAGGAGTTATTTACAGAGGGTTCTACTGTTGTTCTGAGATGGGACAATTCCCCGATCATCTTTTTACTTTTAATTTTTTAAGCTTCAGTATACAATCAATAGGTTATTGAAACTGATTAAAATGTATCCAGCCAGCTGCCTATGGCCGTTTAATTAGAAACTGGATGATTCTTAAATTAAAGTTGGTTTGTTTGCATTGCATTCCATGGCTTGGAAGATGAGGCAAATAGTAAGCGTGAAAATTTGTTTGCTCTTGTTGCTAGCGTGTGGGGTGTTGTGTAAGCACAGCGCAGTTTTCATTGCAGCTCACCTCGATTTAGGAGATATCAGCTGTTTCTTGGTTACAAATAGAAGCCTGTGTAGTAGAGAATTGATGGAATTTGCCACAGCCAAGCTTATAGACACGGACTGTTCCCTAATACAGAATACTTTTGTAAATATTGCTTTGGCTTGCAGAAGTGAATGTGAGATGGCAAGGGACAGAAGAATGTATGTTTATGTAGAAATCCTTTTTTGCCATTATGCCGTCAATTTTGTTTCAAGCTTTCTCCTTAATCTCTGTTTGATGTCTCTGTAAAGGACAATGAGTGTAACCACACCATCGAGGTTGATGCTGATTTTTTTCCCTCTTTTCACCCCAGATTCTTTCAAAATGCTAGAAACTAACTGCTCAGCTGTTCACTGGTCGTCACGGAATATAGTAATTAGCCCACCGTATCCAGTTCTGACATATAAGCACCTTCCATGCGCCTCACTGCAGCTGTGTTAGTGGTGATGGCGAGGAGCAGTGCAAGAGGAGCAACGCAGAAACTACTCCCAAGCGTTGCCCGCCCCGCTGGTACCTCAGTGCAGTCCAGTGGTGAACTGAGCGGTGTAACACCAGTGTTTGTGCTCTCAGGCTGCTCCTGGGGCAGAGGCACACGCAGCTGGGAGTCTTCTTGGGTAGGGCTTTTCTTGTGCTTGGGGGGTTTCTTTTGAGGATTTGTTTATTCAGTACTGTGAATTGCAATCGTTTTTTTGGATACTTCTTTCCACACTTGTTTGCTCTGGTTCCTAAAGGGCCCGTTCATGGGCAGGACAGAATTACAGTGCTTTCTTGGAAGTTCTGTCTGTGTCTTAACTAAAACTTTCATGCAAACTTCCTACCCAAAATTGCCATGATTAGAGCCATGATTAGAAGAAAATACTATTTCAGGTATTACTATGAATGCCTAGAAAAGTTTTCCTTCTTAGAACAGTTCTTTCCCAGTCCTGGTCATTACTGAACTGCTTTGTGTTTCCATAGCAGTTGTTTTGCTGTGAGAGTGTCATGAATATATCTACCGTGAAAAAGTGGTTTGCTAATGCAGAAAATCCAGCTCTAGGTCTCCTTGTGGAGAGATGCGAGCATCTAAATTACCGGAGGCATAGGATGTGACAAGTTTTTTGGCTCACTCTTGTTTCTTTAAATGTCTTTCAAAAGCTGTGACAGGTTTACTTTGTACTGGCAGGCTTTACGCTGTGTCTGGTAACGCCTGTCTATGTCAGTCTAAGCTTATGACCGGTCTGCTATCTTTTGTCCTTTCAGCTAGTTTAAAACCAGCAGCTGAAGTACATTACTGTGTCTGCATCTGATCTGGTTTGGTCCTGTGGCAGTGGGTGAGCTCGTACTGGTGACAGTGGAACCGCAGCCTCAAGCAGTGAGGAAGTGACAGCAAAGCCCTCGCTGTTTAGTTCTTTGTCTGTACAGGTCTGGCCTGAGGAATGGGAACCAAGTCACTGAGATGGGTACAAGGAGGAAGACTTGTAACCCAGTTTTTAAAGGATGACCCTGAGAGGTTGCAAAGGAGAAAGAAAAATGATCTGAGTGGAAACAGATGGAAATAGTAGTAGGTTGCAGAGTAAAAGAGGTGAGGGATTCATTCTGCTGTGCTTTGGCTTGGATGCCAAAGCCTTCTCTTCCCACAGAGACGGGTTAAGCGAGACATTTTGCTGTTCTACATTTTCTTTATGCAGCCTCTAGTGCCAGTTGTGCTCTTTGTAAAAGTTTAAAATTTAGATACAAGTATTTTTGGTTTGTTTTCTAGTTTAACAACAAATCATTTTGCAATCAGTACTCAAGCATCTGTAATGGGATTTTAGATAGTGGGGAGGTTGGCGTAGATTGCTGTTTGAACTAGCACAGTCCCCATAAAAGCTCCTTTTTACAACTGCTGTGCACTTTGGATTTCCTGTTTTAACAGCCAGAGAGTCAGGCTAATGTGTATGTCTATTGCAGAAGGCAACAACTGTCAAAGTGTTTATTTCCGAGAAACAATTTGAATCTGTTTCTTTAGATGGCCATCTGAGTACGTGACAATTCTATCACTAGACTGCCAGAGTCTAACCAGGGGCACGACAGACAATGGCAGTACTAGGAAAACAGAGGGGGAAAAAAGGAAAAATTAACAGTGAACCAAATCTGTGGGTGAGTTGCTGCATATAGTTTGCAGCTGGTGACTGGCATGTCATTCTGCAATGCATAACACTTGGAGAATTGCATTCATCTTGTGCGACACTGACACAGTGATTTTGCTCTAGGTTATTTCTCATAGGGCAGGAAAATGTTCAGTTTGACTTCATTTAGTGCCCTTACAGCTGAGGGTGCTGCTTGTTAACAACCATTGCTGTATGTGTTAACTTTTTAGCTCAAAGAAACCTAGGGCTTCTCTGTGTATGTTCATTTCTGGTAGAAAATATACTCCCCAAGTCTCTGAGACCTTTCATGAGCGTGCTGTTCTGTGTGTCGAGTGAGGAGGATGTCTGGAGGACATCCGCTGCAGTTCATCAGTGCAGTACTGAGGGTGAGCCGATGCAGGTATGGGTAAACGGAACAGTATTTGCGGATCTTGTTGAGTGAAACCATATCTTCACATTTTTTAACAAATGTGTTAATGAGAAGGAGATGTAACTGCAAGAAAGGACATGAAATATTTACTTGTATTTATTTTTACTTTTTGGCCTCTGTTTGCCACTTGGGAAGTTCACAAGAAGATGGTGCAGCACTGGAACAGGGCACAAGAAAGGCAGAGGATCTCCATCCTCAAGACTTCCAGCACAGAGCCTGACAAAGCTATGGCACCTCTGCAGTCCTTCAAGTGGGAGGCTGGATTAGATGGTGTGCAGAGGTCCCCTTCAACCAGCTTTTCAGTGGTTCTGCAGGAAGCAGCACATGTATTAAAAGCATCATTTAGCAGAACGATAAGGGACACACGAGTGTTTTTTGTGAGCCAGTAGGACTGCAACAGATCTACATTTGTGGCCTTAGCCATAAGTTTCTCTGGTGCCTCGACTAGAGGGGGGAACATTGCTTCCCTGCTTCCTGCAGTCACATCACTAATGTAACAGTACTGTCAGTATATCATTTTGTCATATTTGCTGATGTTAGTTATATTTCTAGGAAGGGAAGGGACTGACTCATTGGCATAGCAGACAGGTCATGGCTTTCCCTTGAATCATTTGGTCTTGCCAAGGAGTATCTTATTGATTAGAAATTGTTTCCATGGCTATTGGGGGAAAAATAGAAAAATATATCCTGGTGGCCAGAGTGAACAGATGGGAAGTAACATCTCTTGTGGAGTAGCTGCTGCAGGCTTCTCCAGTGCTTTTTTGCATCAGCGTTTGTAGCATGATGTAATAATTGTAATGATTTTTTTCTTCTAGGAAGAGACTGATTTGTTTTGAATTTGTAGATAATATTAAATTCAGCTTGAAGTTGAAAAAATTTGCATATTTTTGAAAAAGCTGTTTGAGAAAGCTCAAGGATCTTTACATAGTCTGTGCTTCTGATGTGACCGTCCTTAAGTCTCCCGTATGTGGGCGAATGCTTTACAATTAAAAATGAGAAAACAAATTGAAAATTGCTGTTTCTCTCGAGTGCTTGCATGTTGAAACCTGAAGTTAGTTCTTTGCCCTGAAAGAAATTATACCACAATCACAGCAAGTAATGCAGCTCCCCGTGGTGCTTTTAGGTAAAATTTCTCACAGGGAGAATATGAAATTGTTAGTCTTAGCAAGTTAAAAGGGAGAATTTTTTTGTTTGACATCTAAGTTATTTATAAAGAACCTTGTGCACGTTCTGTTTGGTTGGTTTTGTTTGTTTTACCTTTGAAGTATAGTATCTAAAAGTGCTGTAGAAATTCACCATCTCTATTCAGTGTCAAAGTTTTAGCATTAAATTTAGGAGGGGCTGTGATCTATTTCATAAAGAGGATTGAGCCCCAAAGCATCTTACATTTCTCCTATAGCTTTCTCTGCTGTATACCTGAGGAAGAACAAAGAAGGCAATGTGAAATTCAGCTATCTTTTTTTTTCTTTTTTTTTTTCCTTCTTTAAAACAGAAACCAGCTGCTTCTGACGCTTTCATTTTTTAATTTGCTTTCCTGTAGAAACACTTCTCTTATAAGGAGGGGAGAGATGCCAAGGAGTTGGCAGTTCCCCCAAAGCCCTATTCTAGTTTTCCATGATATTGATTTTTATTTTCTGGAACACAAGGGATGCACACACGGTACTGCGCAGTCCATCAGAAGTTTTTCAGGCTTAGCTGGAGGGCTTTGTTCAAGCAGAGTGCACGCTTGCTCACACCGTCTTTCTTGTTCCCCAGAATATCCCAGCTTTTGCCACAGAGCTGGGCGAGCT
This sequence comes from Chauna torquata, assembly GCA_013399475.1. NCBI lineage: Eukaryota > Metazoa > Chordata > Aves > Anseriformes > Anhimidae > Chauna > Chauna torquata. The sequence goes on from VXAL01002707.1 coordinate 108,130, forward strand.
GCCTTTGCAGCGCTGCCTGAGGGCAGCTCCTGATTTTCAGAGTAGAGGAGGCAGAGTTATGCTAAAGGACTTGGCTTGTGTGGGTCCCTTCAGGGCTTTAAATATCTAGGGATGTGCTTAATAGTCAAGGTTAATAAAATATTTGATACAACTTGGCCAGCCTTGCTCAGAAGCTGTTCATTGTGTGGATGGAGGGGGCTCAGAATAAAGAACTCTAAAGGGAGCGTGAAGGAGGAGATTTAAATGTCTTCTCCCCGGTGGGAGTGTTTCAGAACGCGCGGTTGTTGGAGTCTCTGCCCTGCGCTTTCACAACGTGCCCAAGCTCTTGGAACCGCATCCCTAGAAGATCCTCCGCAGAGGAGACGTCGGCCGCCTCCAGCGCGCCGGCAGCGGCTCCCGCGCCGCGCTCTGCGGTGCAGTGTGCCAGGCACGAGGGCCCCAAAACTCTTCTCTGCCTATCCGGCTTCCACCTTTCTCGCTCCGTTTTTCCCCTTTTTCTTCAGAGCTCGTGCAGTGCTTTCAACCGCGCTCTCTCTGTTCCTGCAATCGTTTTGTTTTGTTTTTCTGAGATGGTCTGAAAGTTGGTGCTTGTTTTCCTCCATCCTCCCTAAAGATTTCTTCCTTCTTTTGTGAAACCTATAGAAGCTTTTTGGAAAGAATTATTAGTCTGAGTTATTAGAACTTGGTCTTAATTAAACAACAGTCTCTTGATTTGCTCTCTGCACCAGCTACTGCTAATATTTCTAAGGGGTGCACCTGCATTTCCTCCTTTCCACCATGCTGTTCATCACGTCTCTCCTCATCTGGCAATACTAAATTGGTTTACTCAGTCAAGCACGGTTTTTGTCCCATATCCGTTTTGGACACAAACTGAAATGTAAGTCTGAGCATCAAGGAAGAGCAGTTTGCTTCTGTGAAGAATTTTCATTTTCTGGGGAAAATTGGTGTGAATTATTTTTTTCCCATACATATTTTGAGACTAAGATGCAGTTTTCAACTGTTAGACTTTACTGTTCACTTTAAAGATATGACTGTAGGTCAGCGTAGGTTATCTACAATTTTTTGCACCATCCAGTCTTCGTACAGACACACAGCAACTGTTTTCAGTCAGACTTTGGCGAATTTGGATAAAATGCATCATATTGTAAGATGGTGGTATCCCTAAATAGGTTCCCGAACTCTGCTTTTTTTTTTTAGTAACTTTAATCATTATCCTCAGCCTTAAAAATGCTGGGGCTTCAATAACTAACAACTGTCTTTTTAAGTTTTAAAAAAAATCATTTGGGTGCAGGATGTTGGAGTTATGGTCTCTTTATGTGCAGAAATTGGACACTGAATGAATTGTGTGATTGCTGTTGTGTTTTTCTACTAGTTTAGTAAATAGTACGTCATTATTTTTAAATGTATGCTTAAAAAGTATTTTTAGTATTGGTAGAGAAAGTTGTTGTTACGATGGTTATTTATCTAGCATTTCTATTTTGTGCTTAAAATAATAAAACGTCAAATTTCTCTGATGAACCTGAGTGGGTTAATCAGGCTGTGCATAAGAATCCATTCTCAATTTGCCCCAATGTCTGTAAGGAGCTTCCTCTCCGGAGAGGAAAAAGAGCAATCCATGCTCTTGCATTTGTCACGTAAATGCACAATTTAAGTAAGAGACAGAAAGGTAAGGGGAAATGTGCATTGGGTTGGGCTTCCTGGAACTAGGAAATTGCGACAACATTTCAATAATAACTTCTATATTTTGTTTAATAGTTGACACTGGCATCAAGTGTTCAAACTGACATTTTAAACTCCTCTTGCAGAGGTTGGCTCTCTGTGGTGCAGTACGGCCTCTTCCGTTGCTGCTCGATGGCCGCCTATTCCCCGTTGTCTGCTATAGCTTTTGCAGCGGGTCAAAGGCAAACCGAAACCAAACCTCAACAAAAACAGCAGAAAAATGAGCTCGATCTTCCAGAGCTGGTTTCTTCAAGGCGTGACATTTTGCAATCATCAAAATAGTATTTTCACTGAATATTTTGTGTTGTGCTATCTTTCCTGGAAAGGGTCCTAGTGGAAATAGGAGTGCAGGGGTCACTTTGTCACCACGTTAGCACTTCGATGCGGAGCTATGGGACGAGAAAAATACCAGCAGGAGTTGAAAGGAATAAAAGCACAATCAAGGTGGAACCACTGCATTTCAGCTCTGCTGCGTTAGAGGTTTCCAGGGACCCGATGAAACTTACGTAGGCTCTCGCGGTGCAGAACATACTGTTCGTGGCTCAGCTGGCGTTCAGCAGCGAGGCACGCCGCAGTGCTGCCTGGAGCGCGGTCCCGCAGTGGGCCAAGCTCTGCTGCTGCCCCTGCTCTCCGGCAGCAGTCAGCCAGACGTGCGGGGCAGAATTTTATCCCAAGCATGAGTGCCGACTGAAAAATGGGTCTGAATGTGCGCATTTTAGGTGTAAAGGGCAAAGTGTTCAATGCATTTAATTTCTGCTCTTTATTTTTGTCTTTGAGTAGTTCAGTAGCTATTTAGCAACTGTTCTCACTCGTCTTTAACATCCACTTGTCTTGGCTGTTAGGCACTGCTCAAATGCGTTTGTAGCAAGAGTTGTTGTAGCTGTTTATTAGGCAACATCATTTGCCTACCATCCTGGAAGATTTTAAGTGTGTGTTCACTGAGATGTACAGCATTGCTGAGGAACCTTTGCATTTTGCTATTTCCCTTCATCTAATGATCTGGTTCTACAATGATGAGTTTTTTTACTTACTTTGGGAGGTGATACTGAAATCTGTAGGGATTGACCCTTGAGATGAGACTTGACATTATTTATAGAGTACAAATATTAGTTTAATCTCCTCATAGATATCCATAGACTTTCTGATGGGTGCAATACACCCAAAAGTATGTTATTCTTCATGCTGTGCACATTATTCTGTGGGATTTTTTTAGTTTATCCTTCTGAAGCTACGTAACGGCATAACGGTGCTAAGTCTTCAGGCTTTAGCTGTGCTGACTGGAACCAAAATGATCAATTCCAACTTACAGTTCTACATAATATCTAACAAAAGCGTTTTCCCTGCACACTCATTGGAACAGGTAATTACTGCAGCAACTACAGACTAATTTGAAGTGTTAGCTGTTAATTAAAACACTACAGAGGTGTACGGTTGTCTTTTGGTGTAACCAAAGCTCCTATTCAGACTCCATTAATCACTTTGCAGTTATTGTGTTGAGGAAGGTCAGGACAATTGAGATGCCATATCAGCCTGGAGAAAACAAATTCCTTTCCTCCCAGGTAGCATGCCATTTGCAAAGCCAACGGACACACTGTACCCATGGGCATGGTATCTCCTTTGTGATCCAGTTCTCAGTGATAATTAAATGTTAAATTGGTACTGTCAGTGCTCTGTAAACCAAACCAGGTATCTGCCCTCTGCTGGAAATTTAACCCAAACTTCCACGGATGAATTAGCGTGCATCATAATTAAATAATCAAGTCTTCCCTTTTAATTCACTTGGAAACAGGAGATCTCTCTTATGGAAAAAAGATCAGCTTTCTTGACAAGCTAATTAAGTTGCCAAACTGTCCAGCACAGTGCATATTAAGCTAAGAGACGTTAAGCATGCTATCTCAACCTGTTCATTTTCTTATCATTTCTGCTGATCTTAAGTCCATAATGTTTGGCCACTGTTGGTTCATCCATAGTTACAGCAGCGTTCGTTTACTCCTTCTGAGTCATCGATTACGCGTTCAGCTACCAGTCTGCCAGGGCTTCACCTGATGGTTTTGCTTTTTGCGTGTTATACTGACATTAGATAACACTGATTTTGGTATGCTTTTTTAAACCATGTTTGTTCCTAAAAGCTAATGCCACTCAGTTACGTAAATGTTTACCCAGGAGTTCTTAAATCAAGGTGAAGTTTTTAGAAACTTCCCAGCTATTAACAGAAATTCTATGAGCACTCAGGATTATAAAGAAGATTAAACAGACCCGCTCTGTACCATGTGTGATTTTACATGTGGAAAAAACTATTAAGCTTTTTTTCAGTAATAATTGCTAGAGGTATATAGCGGTAAAATATTATAATTCTTTAAAGTTAGTGCCACATATATGACATTACTGTGCATAGTGTCATAAATCAGTATGAGACAATAAAACTGGTGAAGAGGAAAACCTTTAATGGTTTTGTTTTTATGCAAAATTACATTGGATTTTTAGTAGACTTTTTTTTTTTCTTGTACCTTTATTTTCTTAAGAGTTTATGGTTAGGAATACACAAGTCACTGTTTAAAAAGCCAATTATAAATGTTTGTCTTCAGAAATTAAGACAAATGGCTCTTGAATTACTGCAGAAATTTATTTCAAGTACATGTGAGCTTTAACAGTAATGCATGCTAACCTTACACGTGCACACATGCTAATCAAAAATATAAACGTGGGAAGTTCATTTCACAAATATTTTTTGTGAGTCCTTGGGTTTTGATAAAGAATCAATCATCATCTGTTTTACTTTAATTGATATAGCTGTGCCTCTCATTGTCTTATCACTGAAAATACCCTTCCGATTGGCAAGCTTGTGCAACAAACCCTGGTTTTAAGATTCTGAATAACATATATATCATAACTTTCTCATTGAAAGAAAATATGAAAGTGGATAAATTTATACTTGTTTGCTATTACACTGTACCGAAGTCTTCAATGTATAGATTTTATGTAAAACATGCAGATGTAAAAAACCTGCTAACCAGTTTCATTGTAAGTATGTTCTGTAGATCAATTGTTTTCATCACTGTCTGCCCTTAGAAATGCTGTATAAAAATTGGTTTACAGTAAAATGTATTAGCTCTAAGTCATTTTTCTGTGAAATTAGTGTATACATGTTGCACATATGTATAGAGGTAATTTTATGTCATCTCAAGTTATTTAATTTTTTCCCTCATGCAGGGCATACCATGTCCCTAGTGGAAAAATACTCGCAGTAAAGGTAAGATATTACAGTAATTCTGTCCCTCTCTCCCAGTCCCCACTCCTTCTTTCTTGACCTGGGTTTCCTTCCCCTCCTTCTGATGGTTAGATTTCAGTTTGTTTCACTGCATTAAAGTCAACATTGTTTATTCTGGAAAACTCCACTACATAAATCCAGTAAGCCCAGATGAACACAGAGTTCCCAGAATCCAAGTTTCACCCACTGGGAGCTGCAGAACTGTTTTAGCACTGCGTGTGGGTACCACCACGTCTTCCCAGTGGTTATGTGGACAGGTACAAATGCAGCTGTGGTTTGTGCCACTGGGAGAAGCCCTCTCTGGCGGCTGGTAGAGATCCTGCTTCACCTTCCCGAAGCCTGGCGTAACAGAAATGGGGATGGAAAGGTCGCAGGATGTGAGCCTCTGCAGCTCTCTGCTAATGCCACAGTGTCCCCAAGGGCATATTCTTGAGTGGTCTCTGCAACCTCATTTTTTAAATAATTTCCCTATTTTCTTAGGGATAGTACTCCTGGGATAGTTTTCCTAGGAGATTCTGTGGTTTTAACAGGTTTATTTATTTTAATGCTCTTGCTCTCTGCTGCAGCTGTTTTTATACAACTGTGTGTGTGTGTGTGCGTGTACATTATCTATCTATCTATCTTCTGTTAGCATTCTTAGCAGTGAAGCTGTATAGTGTAGTGTTGTTATGTCGTCATCTAAGTACTAGTCTTCTCTGAAGTTCGAGTAAAGCTGTGGTAAACTAATAATGCACGTACGACTACGGTATGCCAACCCCTCTATGATTTAGAATTCATTGCTTCTTCAAATTTAGAATTTAATGCAGTTAAGCTATAGAAAAAAAAATTGATGTCTGTCTTTGTAGATATGAAACTTTTTTTTTTTAACTTGACGATTTCATTCAAAATTGAAACAGTAGAGACCTTGGGAAAACAAATGAACTGTAGTATTCATATAATTCTATTTAATAGTCTGGGATCAAAAGAAAGGTACATTTACAACAATATAATTTATAGAATAATTACTTGAAGATCTGTAAAAGTATGTTTTGTCTCAGTTGTCTTTTTTCCCCATCTTTGGGTCACTGAAGTCTGGCATAACTGGGTTAAACAGAAAGAATGTGGGAGGTGGAAGAGGGCAAGAGAAGGGGTTGATGGGGCTGGTTGCTGCAAGCAGAATCGGTATTAAATGACATGAGATTATCCTAAGGCTTCTGACGGAGCATTTATCTTTACCAGAAAGTATTTACGTGTATGGGTAACTTTCAGATTTGAACTCAGGTTGTCAGTAGTTCTAATCATATATAACTTACTAAAATGAGATTCTGCCCATGTTTTAGCTTTCCTTGAGGACCATATAAATCCCTGCACTCCACCAGGAGAAATGCTTTTGACTTTCCTGTGAGTTAAGAAAATGCTTACTACCAGATTTGAACTGATTCTCTACCTGTCAAAAATACGGAATTTGAAACTTAAGTAACATCCAAGTAACTTCTGATTGTATAGAATATAAATATCCCTTGAAAAAGTCTCTTCAAGTGGTATCTGTTGTTCCTAAACCTGTCATGAACAGGTAGAATAAGACAGGAATTCTCCAAGTTGCAATAGGCGCAAAAGCACAGAAAATCTGATATTCAGAAATAATTTTTATTACAACTCTCAATGCAGAACTGAAAAATGCTGGCAAAAAGACTTCCCCTAAGTGCTGGGGTTGCACAAGGATGCCGCTTTTCTCTGGTCTCCTTCTGCACCAGTTCTGCTCGGTGGTGGCCGTGCCTGCTGCCCCCAGCTGCCCCAGCCATCACGTGCCTGCGGTGGGGCCGGGTGCCCCCATAGCTGGCTGTAGAGGAGGTGGAGCGAGCAAGAGCAAAATCACGCCGGCAGGAGGGGAAATGAGTTCAACCTTTGCAAGGTTAATTGAAATCACCTCCCTGTGGCAAAAAGCCTTCCCGCCCCCCTTGCAGCTTCACCTTCTTGTTTCCCTTAGAGTCCGGGGGTTTGGTTAGTCCTCATGGATAATTAGCATCCTGAAGATTTGGGAAGCTGGATTCTCTGTGTAGGCACTACCCCTGGTGGTCCCGTCTCTGTCGATTGTATTTTTTTTTTTTCAATGTGCTTGCAGAAGAAATACCACGCCAACGTGTGTATTATGGTAGTTTAAAATAACATGCTCACAAGCTGGAGGTCAGGAAACCTACTGTGATACTGATCATGCTGGCTCGCTCTATTAATAAAATTACTTTAATGCATCTACGGCTCAGCATACCCAGCAATAAGAGGAGGATAGTCATATGTACATCTTGACAAGATCATCACGAGGATCAATTGTTTTGACAGAGGATTACCACGCTGATAGCAACATCGTTGGAATGAAGGATCTGTGAAAGAAGAGTTCTGTTGTTTCTGTTTGTTTGTTTGTTGACAATAGCATACAGACTTGATATGACAAGCCAACATTCAGAAAACCTGTTGATTAAAATGCTGTCAGCTGGTAGTTAATCTTGCAAATATATTGAACAGGAAAACAAACCAATGCTAATATCTGTATTATAGACCAAAGCTATCTGTGTCATTACATATTTTATATAAACGGTACAGATAGTTTTTAACAGATTTAATAGATTTTCAAAAAGATTTAATAGATTTTTTTTAATGTAACTTTTTTCCAATTGGAAGGAGAAATCCAAATGAAAAATTTGAGCTGATTGCCATTCTTCAGCTGCTTTTAGTTTCTCCTGTTCTTAAGCTAGCATTTAAATGGACCATTTGATTAATCATTTGTATACTGACTATAATACTCCCAAATTTCCTTTGAGTTGTACATACTGTAAAAGACAATTATGTCGGCACAGATTAAATAAGTGAATTAAAACAGAATAGCAGCTTAATTTGACCTGTGATTTTGCTCTCGTTCCCTTTAGTGGAACGTATGCCACTCCAGCAAATAGATGAAGTCATCCATGACAGCTTGTGATGAATTGCCGTATTTATACTGTATATTTTAATAGCCTCACACTAATTTAAATTGAGCACAGAGTAAATTATAATTCAGTCACTTGACTGCTTGTGTTTAACTTGACAACTCATCCTTATTTGTCCTGGAGGTGTAGTGGAGAGCAGAGGAAATATGTTCAGGTATTCCTCTTAAAAATTAACCCTTTGCACTTGAAACGTTAGGTACGTTGAGTTCACTCGCATTATATGAGTGCTAAGCAATTCCGAGATTGCTGTATTTTGGGCAGGACCTCGAGTTTCCTGCTCAGCTGGCTTTGCTGTGATGTTTCATCGTTCAGTTGCCTTCAGAGGGAAGACGGCTGTTGTGGGAGATGCAAGGCTGGTGGTTAGGAGGCACGGGTTGGTTTCGGCTTGTCCACAAGGCGCAGATTGACTTCTGGCTCTGCCAGGGGGCACCACTTCAGCTGGGCTGGAGGCCCCTCTGCCCTAGCTGGGCCACGTCCAGCCCCAAGGCTGGGTTCGCTGGGCAGCAGGCGCAGCCTCTGACCTGCTCGTGGCTTCCGATGCAACCTTGGTAAGGAATTCTGCTCCTGCCTATGCCGAACAGTGCCGTGCGAGCTCGCAGCAAGTTACTTTATGCTTGGTGAATTCGGTTTCACTTTTCTGCTCTCAGCAATCCTGAGAAAACTACAAAGTGACTTTTTGCTGCAAAGTTCTTTCCAAAGGTGCCGTTTTGGAAAGGTTTGTTTAATGCTACATCTCATTTGCTTACCCGTGCTACGACTGTGGGAGTTGCAGCCGAATCCTTCTTCACAGCTTCTTCCTCGGTAGCAGTGGGTTTGAGGAGCATTTTTTTTTTCCCCTTGCTTGGGAACACTGTCCCACCCCACGTGTACACTGCTGGCTCACATACGCTTAAAAGTTGTTTCCTGCATTCAAATTTCATGTTCTAAATATGCTTATAAGCTATGCGAAAGGAGTATGACAGTGGAGGTTACAAGTGGAGATTAAGGCAGTGCTGTATAGAGGCTTCCTCCTCCTGACCCCATTTCAGTGCCGTAAATAGCATAAGGCTCCTCCAACCGTGACGTCAGGTGGATGTCTCCAGTTCTGCAAGTCACGCAAGCCATGCATGTTCAGATGGAATAAAATGCTTCCGTGTAACAGTTATGCGGAGAAAGGGAGATGGTAGGCTCACCTAATTTGTTTTGTGGTGGTGCACACTTGCCGTACCACTGCGGTGTATTTCTGTATGAGCTCTACCCTATAGTATCCAGAACACGGGCAAGTTGGGTAGCTCTGCTTTTCCAGGTTATCGTCACCATTAGAATGCAGGGTCTGTGTGCAATTATGGCTAATGCAAATCAGCCAGAGACCTTTCTTCTTGCCAGGTCTTGGCTGACTGGATGTCAGTGATGTATTTGACACTGATCATGCTAACTAGTCATTGTATGGGTCGGTGAAGCCTTCACAGTGAGCAAGGCAGGGAAATCTCTCCCTGTGAGTAGAATTTAGTGAGATAAAATTTAATTTTATACTGTTGACAAGATTAAATTCTGTTAATATTCAGTGGGTAAAACTGATGGTATTCCAGCAAATTATTTTAAGTTTTTTGTGCTGGAAAAATGTAAGCGAATATTGTTGGCAAATGATTATTGATCTAGACAAGTGTGTTAAACGTTTTTGGCAGCCCTGTATTACACTTACAATTTAGTTTAGTGACAGCTTTTATAAATAACCCTAAAGCAAACTCTTGATAGAAACAGGTTATCGTTTTTTCTATTAGATTTTGATAGTGTAAAATGTGTTTGGAAGTGCTCTGTCTGTATTTTGTTTTGTCAGCAGTGTATGTGGCCTATAATGTCTATTCTGTTAATTCTGCAAATCGACTATATTTTGTTTTCCTTTAGCTTAACGTATTTAAGTGTGAAATACCATACGATAGAAGGCTGAGCCTGGCTGAATGCATTCACAGTCCATTTTGGTCTATATAGTAGTACTTAAGAGTTAAGTATGCAAGTCTTCCAATAGTCATGGCAAAGAATGTTTAAAAGTCAGCTTTTCAGCACTGGCCCTGCTCATAGCTACCAAGGACAGACTTTTCTTCTCTGGCTGCTTGTGAGTGCAGCGGTGGCACTGCAAAAACGATGGAAGAAAGTTTTGTGGTCTTTTTTTAATAATTACTTTATCTTAAAAATTCAGGTATTAGTGAAAAGACTTTGGAAAAGTAATGAGGTCATACAGAGTTGTGGTGTTTGTGTTAATCTATATTTTACCACTTCAGTGCTCTGCAGCGAGTGTCCATCTTTGGGAAGGTCCTTCTGGCAGACCCAGAGCCCTTACTCGGGGCATCTGCCTTGTAACTGCAGGCGTTGCACCCTGCCTTCACGGCAGCGCTCAGTACTTCAGTCCTGGGTGGCAGCCTGGCTCACAGCGATGAAAAATGAGGGCATGGATGAGAGAAGCAGATAACCATGGTAGTGGATGGCTGGTCTGATCTGAGCACCCAAAGTCGGGTTGTTTGTAGTCATTTTCAGGAATGCTTTAGTGATGCTTACCTAAGCATCTGTGCAATCTGCTACCATTTGCATTTATTCTGTATATTTAAAAAAAAATGTCCATGCTTCATAAAAGCATACAATGATAGGAGTTTGTTAGAAAAGGAGGTGAGTATTAAACTGAAATTGGAAAATTGGTGGTAGGAGATGGCTCTTGGCACTCCTTTAGGGCACCTTTGAGACATTCAGATATATTTTCGGTGCTGCACTACTTGTTTAGCTCTTAAAGTTAAAATCAGCACATTCATCAAGGTCACAGCATTCCAGAATTTTTCACAAGACATCTTTGTAGTGAGAGGAGTCGGTGCTGGGCAGATGAGGAGAGATGGTACCAGGCCAGGCGGTGATCAGCTCTTTGGGTGAATAAGCAGCAGCTCCGAGTTTACGGACCCACAGATCGACCATGCCTGCTCTTTATGTTACATGTTGGGCTTGTGTTCAAGTTCTAGCTCATCTGTTGGTCAAATGAGTAAACCACAAACCTTAAAACTTTCCATGGATAAAATTGGCTGCATAGCTTAGTTTATTTGCAACTGACTTTCCAAAGTAAATACTTCTGTCCTTTCATTTCCACTTCCTTTCTTTGCCCATGGCTCTATTACAGTATTCCTTCCACCTATTCCTTACACTCCTTTTCACACCTAAGGTTAGTTAATACATGGGTCTTCTGTTTTATTTTGAGTCATTCACTTACCTTTCATGTCAGAGCTGACTGTATGTCTTATATTTGTTTTTTAGGTCATACCCTTAGATATAACACTGGAGCTCCAGAAACAGATTATGTCAGAGTTAGAAATTCTTTATAAGGTATACATTTTTTTTCTCATTTTAATTATTCTTGCTTGTAATCATCCTACAGAAAATTTTAAAAGACTTCTTTCCTTTCTTTTTCCAGTGTGACTCATCATATATCATAGGATTTTATGGTGCTTTTTTTGTTGAAAACAGAATTTCATTGTGTACAGAGTTCATGGATGGTGAGTTTCTTTTTTTATCTAGTGTGCTTTTAATTGCTAAGCTTGTAAATGGGAAAAATCATATAAAGATGTGCTTTTCCAACATGGAGCAAAATGCATTCTTATGACTTTGAAATATAAAGTAAAATATTGAGAACTTTGCAGGTAGTTTTTTTAAAAAAAAAAAAAACAGGTTATTATTGGGATTGTGTTACATTCTGTGGTATGCTGTATTTTCCTGAATGCAATTTCACTTACTTTTATTGAAAATGTAAATAGAACAGAAATAAATGCTAGCTTAATTTGTGGTTTGATATTTGAGTCTTCCATACAATCTGTCCTCACTGACAAAACAGCTGTTCCTCACTTTTAATGTTTTGCTAGCCAAAACAGATTTTCTTTTAAAGAAATCTATTAACCCAATGTCCTGTGTGTTTTCAGTAGAAATCGGTTCTTAATTGCAAGACAAGGAATTATTTTCCAACACAGCTGTTTAGCAGTGCTACACTAAGTTTCTTCCTGAGTGTACTCTTATTTCTCCCAACGTGAATCTTCAGACCGACGGTATCCCCTTCCCCACAATTTGATGCCACCATCATTATGGAGACATATTAGTAGTTTGCTTTGGAATTTTGTGCTGTGTGACGCTCTTGAACAAAAGGCAGGAAAAGCGTACTGATTACAGCAATTTGTAATCATTGCTGCCCTCTGTGTATCAGTTTTGAGAGTGTCTCATGACAGATGCAGTCCCCTCGTGTGTCGTGCACAAGAACCCCCTTTGCAGCGTTCAGCTTCTAGCTTCGTGTTGTTACAAGCATTAGTCTACTACTCTCTTCAGGATTTTCCTGTGAGCCAGCATTTTCTGCCCTGTCCAGGTTTTTCATGAAGGTTCAGTTAAGCTGTACATGAAGAAGTGAGGATCTTGCAAATAATTTACTATAGAGAAAAAGCTCTCTGGCAAGAAAAAATTTCCAAAGCCAAATGCGTACCATTAAGCACTGTTGAGTAGCTTCTTTTTTTCTGATGGGGGACTGCAGATAAAGCCCTTTAGGGTTTTATGGTGCATTTTGTTTTCTCTCTGTTAAAATGGTCTATTATTACCGTTATTTCTCTCTTTTTACACTCACTACCTCTGTTCCAGTGATCATTGTGCCCCATTTCCAAGCATGAGCATTCTCTCAGATTTTCCGTATTTGCGAAGCTTGATGAAAAAGTGTTATATTTATTCACCAAAGCCCACAAGTTAACTTCTTTGGTGCTCTCATGCTGTGTGACTATTAGCCATTTCTCTGTTCTGTTCTTGCAGTTGTACTCAGATTTGCAAACCTGTGTTAAGCAGTAGTCACATGCGGTAAGGAAGCAGCTGCTCATGCCAAAACATGCATCTGCCTGCAGTGTGTATGCTCCTACTAATTCAGAGACTTTTAAAAATGATGGACATAACTGCTTGCAGTCCCAAATTCTTGTTTGAAAATATTTAAGCCTGTAGGGTATGCATCCCTCATGATGTTGCACAACAGTGGTGTTTACTGACCATGCACAAATTACTTGGAATTACTGGAGATGACCTCTGATCTGCCTCATGTGGTGCGCTCCTTCTGGCAGAAAGCAACAACAATCATTTAAAGGAAGAACAAAATGCAGATAAAAGGATCTTGCCAATTTTTTTTTTGCAGACCTTTGATTTGGATGTATAAGGATGCAGGTGAAGATGATGATAAATATTTTCTAACCCTGCAGATGAACAGCCTTAACCTTGACAAATTTTTAGCCCTTTTGACTTTAATAGGCCAGTTTGCAGTATTTTCAGAGTCCAGGTCTTTCAGAAAAATCCCATGACTTTGCCCAGGTGCATCCTGTACCAGCGAGTTCTACTGATGGTATTACAAAGGATAGGTATTTTGTTTGTGAATTACCTAGATACAGGTCGATTCCCCTCTTTTGGGTACTCATGCCTTAGGGGCATGCATAAAAAAGGGTGCATATGTTGTACCATGTTGGTTCTTTCCTGGCACCTGGAAGCAGGAAAAAGCCAGGTAACACCAACTCTGCAAATACCAAAGCACAGAGGTTGAACTGACCTGGATTACCCTTCCACCTGTGAAGTGATCATAAAGATCAATAAAGGTATGAAACAAGGCTTTCTAATCTCTGCCCTCTTATATCTGTAATAGAGTTGATGTTCTTGTAAATAAAGATGGTGAAATTCGCCATTGTCTTTTACTTACGCCGTTGCCTCTTTTCCTTGAAGCTACTGAACGCTCACCAAATTCCCCTTAGAAACAGTGAGAGGTGCAGGCTGTCAGACTATACCTAGATGTCTACACATAGATTTGGGAGCTAACCTTACATATTTGGGTTTGGAAGTTTTGTCGACAATGTTCATTTGCTATAGCTTTTTTTCTGCATAGAAAAATGGCAGATTTCCCCCAACTGTTTGCAAAAAGATTTTTTTTATTTTTCAAACAGCAAGACTTAGCAGCATGGTGTGTGAGAGTAGGTCTTTTTTGTCCAAAATTTGAGGATAACTTGTAAGTATTAACAGGAACTGCCTCACCTTATGATGGCCTTCTGCTTGCCTCATAATGAGCAGAAGATATCTGCAATGCTACTTCCTCTTATTTCTGTTAAATGGTAGTTACAGTTACTTTTTGAAGTGAAGTTCATTATAATACACAGGCAACTTAGACAATATAAATTGAAAGATGAAACTTAATGAACAAATAGTAGTTTCAATGACCTGGAATCATAACAACATTAGTGAAGACAAACACATACTGTATTCTGACGGTAAAGACTATAAAGACAATGGAAGAAAATCATTACAATAAAAAGTATTGTATAATTAAGGCTGAAGACCGGTGTAAGGACCTTGTGACTTCTTTGCATTGCAGCATTTCAGAACGAATGTGTTTTACTTTTAAAAACTGAACCATAAGCAAAGTACAAAATACGGTTTTCCTAATTGCTGAGTATTGGCCCAAGTCTGTTCCCAGTGGTGTCATCAGTAAAATCCATAGGCTACACTGAGAGCAGAGTTAGATCAGTGCTAAGCACTTCTGAGAACCTCTAGTCTGGAGTAAGACTATGCATTCTTGCAAGCTATATGTAATAAGTTTGGCATGTAATTTACTTGTCCTTTTTTTTTGGGCCATTCTACTTGGATTTTTTTAATTCTCAATTTTAAATTCACTTCCTTATTCAAGAATTTGTATTTCACCCCAGAGACATTTTTAACACTGGTGTGGTCATGAATCTCATATATGGAAGATAAGGGAGACAGCCTTTCCTAGTCTTTTGGGATGTCCATAAGACTGTGACTTAGGTTTCTTGCTTTCTCCATGAATGTATGATGCTGGCTGGACAGGGTTTTACCAGGTATTAAGTTGTGTCCCATACTGGAGTTTTCTGGCAAAACTTACCTGCTTGCCCAGAAGCTGATCTTTCAGACATCTCTGTGGACACAGACGGCAAGGCTCAACCAAACTTTCACTGGTATTGTCGTCCTGAAGAAGCTGACTCAAGCATGTGTTTAAGCATTGGATCAGATACCATGTAACATTAGCCCCAGGTTTTGGGGACAGGGGTAGAATACTGTTGCTTTTTCTGATAGCTTTGTCAGTCCCTGAGAAGCTACACCAAGCTTACTGGTTTTGAGTTCTCCAATTTCAATATTGTGTCCTGTGACTGGAAAGCTTTCTGAAAAGAGTTTTAGCATTAATGCAACGCACACAAATAAATAACATGGGTGAGAAGAGAACTGAGTGCTGTCTCATGCGTTTATTCAGTTTGGTAGATTTTTAAGGTCAGTTATTTCTGACACAGTTATTGTTATATCATTGGTGGTGTTTTTATTAATAACCAAGGCCTAGAAAACCCTTGTGACTTCAAATCTAGGGCAGTATTTCATTTTGTATTACCTAAGCACATTTTGTTTGTCCCTGCAGGGGGTTCTTTGGATGTTTATAGAAAAATTCCAGAACATGTACTAGGAAGAATAGCAGTAGCTGTAAGTACTTTGTTTTTCTCTTACAGTGTTTTGATTTTGCATGTAAGACATCTCTAATTTGAGTGTGCCCATTCCCCCTTAGGACACTGAGTCATCTACAGAATCCTTGTCCTCTTTGTGCATGTGTAGAAGTGAAGTGGGGGGTGTGTGGAATCCATCCTCTTCATCACTCCTCTTAACCATCCTGCATCTTCGTAAGGACATAGGTCTGTGGTCTGCTGCCACCAGAGTTCAGGGTCATAATTAGCTCCATCTGTGCATGCCTTACTGTTGGAAAGGTTTTGCCAGGCCAAACAGGGGTTAAGGAAATCATCCTGTTGTGTGACCAACACATGCACTGCCAGAGGCTCAGGAAATGTGAGAGGATGTGATAAATTGAGTGGGATAAGAAAAAAATAGACATGATTTTGCTGGAGAACTATGTGGCCATGTTTCTTCATATCAACCTTTTTAGGATGGGGCGGTCCTCTTAATCTCCTTTATTTACCCTTCAAGTCCTTCTGTGATGTGTGGTTTCTTTAAAAATTGATTCAGCAGCCCTGTCCTAGCCCTCGTGTTGGTCCCTCATCTGCCACTTCTGCTGATTCTTGTGTTATTTCCATTCTAACTGTCCTCACTCTGCACAAAGTAATTCACTAAGATTTGCTTTTCAGGTTGAAAAATTAAGTCAGTTTCTGTTATCAGAATTCAATGGTAGAACACACTTTGTCTTCCCCCTGTGGTAGGTGTACTCCTTAAGGCAAATAAGACAGCTGAAGTTTTTATTTGTCACAAGTCAGGCCTGACAAAGGCTGCCTAGGGACAGGATGCTTTCTCCCCCCTGAACTGGAACCCTTCACACGTGAACAGTCATGGCTGGAGACCTAGCCATCATTTTAGGGATGAGCAGGGAGCTGGCCTGTGTTCTAGGCTGAGCTATCAGCCCCAAGTGTCTGTTTGGTTTGGTAGCAAGGGGTTGAAGCTGGGCCATCGTTGTGTCTCAGCAGCACTCAGAGCCTTTGTGTTGCTAGAAATTCACTAGTCATGACTGAAAACTCAGATTATGGAACAAAAAAAAAAAAAAAGAAGTGCTGTGTTTTACCAAGGCTGAACACTGGGTAATTGACCACTGTCTTAGTGGATCTCACAGGGGAGAGATACTGCTAAACAATTGCTAAATATAAGGAATACTTTGATAACTTAAGCAGTTTAAAGCATAACAAAGTTATTCTATCGTGTGCCATTTAATTAAGTGCTGGGTTTTCACATTCATTATACATCAAGCTGACAATTTAAATCCTTTAATCCAACACAGGCAGCTATTTAGTCTCTGTTCATTGTAATTCACAGCTCTACTTTCTCTTAATTTGTGTGTCCTGCCCAGGGTGATGAACATCCTTCTCTGATGCTGTTTCCTCAGAGTAGCTTCAAATCTGCTCATTATATAGCCTAGCAGTTTCTTATGGAATTTGAATGCTTTTCACCTTCAGTTCAGAGTAAAAACGTTTCATCTCTTCTTCCCTATGGAGCTATGAATGATAAGTTGCTCATGGTGTCCTCATATTCCTGTTGTTAAGTAGCATGTGTATTGTGTAATAATACTGGGATGGGCCTTCGAGCATTTATTCAGATGCTTTTTCCTTATCTCACATCATATTGTGTAATTAATACATCCACGCTAACTTACTTTACCATTTCTTTAATTATTTTTGTGTCTCCTCTCTCACATCCTCCCAAGCCAACCCGGCTTGATACGCTGAAGATGTTCTCTTCCAGTTTTTCACTTATCCATAACAGTGGTGCTTCAAGCCCTATCTTTTCTGTCTCAAACAAATATATATTTGTTCACCTACAGGGTCATCTCTTTACAAATCTGTTAGTTAGTGAGCATGACTCCCTGACATGGATGGTGAGCTGATACTTAGCTTTTTTTATAGTTATCTTATTTGCTGCTTTAGCAGCCTGTACCATGCCCTCTGCAGTGCAGGGGGTCAGTAAAGTGGTGAACAAAGGAGCAGGTGCCTTCAGAGGAGGAACTCGCCCCTTTCTCCTGCTTCTCAGTACCAGAAGGTGTGCGCTGAGGCTGAACCAGCACTGGCAGCTTCCTCTGCTCTGGTGCAGAGTTTTTGCTCAATTGGCATAGTAGACTTGTTGGAAGGAGGCACTGAAAGCTTTTGTTTTCTCTATAATTTGTCAGTAGCAGCAGGAATAGCTCCTTTAAGTTTTCACAAATGACTACCCTGCATCTCGGTGTTTGGCGTTTCGGTAGAGCCCAGCAGCCCGTTCTGTAGGTTGGGACACCTTGTTGCCAAGTACTGTGCGTGGACACCATAATCCCCACCGCGAACAGCTTATGAAGATTACCCAAAGCCTAAAGGATTTCTGATCATGTACTGATGGGAAGGAGA
This sequence comes from Chauna torquata, assembly GCA_013399475.1. Lineage (NCBI taxonomy): Eukaryota > Metazoa > Chordata > Aves > Anseriformes > Anhimidae > Chauna > Chauna torquata. The sequence continues at coordinate 125,961 of VXAL01002707.1, forward strand.
ATGTAAAACAAAAGCTAGAGCTTGCATGGATTCTGTGGGCAAAATCTGGAGCTTCCACAGTCTTTTTTTTTTTTTTCCGTCTGTGTATTTTCTTTTTACCTTCCTTGCACCATGTACACAGAGTCATTTGTCTTTTATTCTCCTGAGACATGTACAACGCATCAGTCTATTGAAGCTGCTTAATAATATGTGTGACCTGCACATCTGTTAATTGGAATACCTTTTTGTTATACTTGTAGAAGTTTTTAAGTGAAACCATTTCCAGAGGAAGATGATGTGGAGATGCTTAGCAGTGTCCCAGTGTTTCCCTCTCTGATTTGATTATTTTCTTGCTTCCTTTCTTATTACACAAATTTAATCTCCATGAAAAGCATTGGACTGACAACCCTCAAAAGCAATTGTCCTGCTCACAGCAATGAGCGCAAAAGTCGCTGGCAATTCCAGCTGGTCTAGAACAAGATCTGTGTCTGCTCAACACAGCACAGAAAAGGGAGTGCAGTGCCCCTGTGCTCCACTTGCTCAATTAGATACTGAGTTGTATTCAAGGTCATTTTGTTGCCCTCCTTGATCTCCACAGGCTGAACTACCTGAGAGACATCCCTTTCTTGACAACCTTGACTTGCCATAGTCCAAAGTATTCGGTTACTCCTTTCTCACTCACTTCGTTGTAATACTGCTGTAAATGCTCAAGGAGTGCATTGCAGGTGTCTGTTAGTGGGCGTGAACAGTTCTTGCTTTCTCATACGCTCCCCTCCCGATCTGATGCTCTCATGATTTGGCAGGAACCAGAGGAGAGTTCTACCTGTTAGGGCAATCAAACATGCAGCTGCGGCAGTATTTTTTGTGCTGTGAATCCTTATCTGCTGAGAAAAGGACTGGATGTCACGGAGCCGTGAATGCAGTTGGTACACCACAGCATTCTTTTGCATTATCTGTTCATGTTATCTATTTCATGTTGAAGAAGTGGTCTCCATTAATTGTGGTGGACAATCAGCTTTCAAGCTGAAAAATAGCAGGAATTTATTGTCAAGTGTGCTATTCTTCTCTCAATTATTTTTGGCGGGGGGATGTTGAGGCTGAAAGACAGAATGCTGGAAATAACGCAAGGCGTTGAGAGGAAATCCTCCAGGGAAGAAAGCATTTGCCAGAGCTTGGGGCGAAGCACTGTATTTTCAGGGGCAGGATAATGCGGTAAGAGAGCGGCAGGGTCTACTGGGACTTAGGTCCCTGCGATACTGGAGAGATCGCTTACTTCATCACAAAATTCATCCTGGCTGCCTGTATGAGACAGTATCAACAAGAAGAAGAAATATCTCTTCTTTTTTGTGCCCTTTGTTTGTGCAGAGGGCTGGTTTTTTTTCCAAGGGAAAAGTATATCTTGGGAATCCCAAAGTGATGTGCTTCCTCCTGTTTTCATGCTGCTGTGTATTTGGGTCTGCCAATGTAAAATCTGTTCTACCTTTGCTTGCCACTTCACTCATTTATTTTCACTTCAATTTCTGAAGCAGTGACATTGTGCACTGTATTTTGAGTGCTAATTTTGATTGAAGTTCTCCCTGAAAGGATGTGCACTTGAACTGTCAAGAGAGTGAGTGATTGACAGCAGGTGGAAGTACTTTTTGTGTCAAGGCTTTGTCAAGTCATTGTTGTAAAACCTACTTTACTGAATACCAATAATTCCTGCTAGATGTTCAATCAAGAGATACTCTGTTCCAGCACCATTTTAGAATTTTAGAATAATATTTAATAGAGTCCTGCCATAATATGGGCATATGTAAGTTAGGTGAATAACAGTACTTTACACTAAACTGGTCTGTTTGGGGGCTTCTGTGCACGTATTTGCAATCCTGCATAAAGGGAGGAACTCTTTTCATTCCTTTGTACACTGTTGCTGAGACAGTCTGAATGTGAGAGTTGGTTTAATACTGTGTCTTTTATAACTGCTTATTCAGCACGTGCTCCGTAATAAAGATATTTAATAACTCATAGCTGTTGTTTTTTTCCCCCTCTAGGAAATGTTTCCTTCTTTCTATAATACATGCTTTAAAATAAATAATTTTATAATGATTTCAAAGATGTTAAACAGTCTAAATATATGTTTAATAATCAAAGAAGCTTAGTGTACTTAAAATCACTTTTACCTTTGGAGGAAACCTGAAATGTTGCATCCCCTTTTTGCATCAATGCTTTTTTTCTTCTTCTTCTGTCAAAATGCTGTGTAAGTAGAATTCCCATTTTGCTTTTTGAAAGGCTAAAGAGAACAAGGCCACACCGCAGGGCATACAGAATTTGACTAAGGCCTTTTGTTACAGGTAATTACCATCTGAGGCCATGAGATAGTTGGGTGTGGAATGTGAGTTTAACACTGAAGAATTGCCATCTAGAGCAATTTACTGGGGGATCCAGAATCATTATTTGGTTTACAAAAGAGATTCAGATTCCACTTATGTTGTTTTTGGTTACAGAATAAATTTTAAAATGAGTTTCTAATCTGATAGGAAGGCTGAAAATTACTATGCTATCTGCTTTCACACTGTACAATATTTCTAGCACTTCTGCTTGATCACTGTAACAGAAGTAATTTCATTTCAGTCTACTCGGACAATGGAAAGAATGTAATTGTTTTGTCTGAAAAACTCATGCAACTTTACAAATGTCAAAAATGCTTTATTGTTCTGGAGGTGCACAAAGAGAAGTGTCTCAGGAAAATGAATGAAATGTCATTTCATAGATAGAAACTTTGTAAAAAAAAAAAATTGCTCTATTAACAAGGCTGGCTGAGACAGCAGAGATGGTTTGGGTAAAAAGTAAACAGAAGTAGAAATGTTTCTTGAATCCTGTTAGTTCTCTGGGCTCCTAGAAAAAATAAATCTGAAGAAAAGAAGAAGAAAAAAAAAAACAATTAAAACTGCAAGAAGTTAAAAATGCAAGAAGTATTGGGATTTAGTTACTTTACAGAAACAAAACCTGCAGAGAGGATAACTAGTAATACCTAAATGCCCTCTTAGGGAGTTGACTGAATGTCTTGTTTAATTTTTGGCTCTTATACTCGTATCGCATATGGAAAATAAACAGAGTAGTGATTGGATCCAGCAGTGAACTTGTTGGAGCTGAAAGAGACATACATATATATTCTGCATAAGGAAGTATCATGGGTTATTGTTTTGGGAAATATGCTTGCATTTGTAGTACAAATGCATGTGCTGCACATTTTCATTAAAATGCATTTCGTAACTAAGACACTCCAATGTAGTACTGAAGTAATACTTTTTAAAGTTTGATTTTAACTGTTTAGGTAGTGAAAGGAGCACATTCTGGAATAGCAGGCTGATTTCTGTCCTGATTCTTATCCTTTAAGGGTCCCAATTTATCTTCTGGGGCTGTGGGATACGGTAAGGCTCACGTTTGGTTCAGGATAAATAATATGAAGAATAAGATCATTTCTGCAGTTGAAGAAGAAATGTTCAGTGTTTGCATTGCATAAGTGTAAAACGTGGGAAGTAGGTGAGCAGGAAAAGTATAGATGCAGCAAATGGTGAGGGGCAGAAGAAAGAAAAGAAAAGGAAGTAAAGATGATGCTAGAGGTTTTTTTTTTTGTTTTCTAGCCTTTAATTTCATTGGATTACTTTTGTTTCAAGAAGACAAATCATTACACACTTCATCTTTCATGATCCAGCACCTCAGCAAAGATAGATGAATTAAAAATCCATTGAAATGTCTAAAGAGATTCAATATAAGCTCAACTGACCTGGGAAGAAGCTAATTTGTGTGTTCCCAAAGAACCTATTGTCGTGTAATCTACAAGTTTCCATCAGAGGTTCATCTGCGGCCCACAGTCCTGTGGAAGAGATGCTTTGTCTCCCTTTTTCAGGGTCCTGGCACAAATTGTGCCAGCTGAGATGTGTAGTGTTTCTTACCAGGACTCGTTAATATGTATTGTTGCTCTTTCTCTTGAATTCAGGTTGTGAAAGGCCTTACCTACTTATGGAGCCTAAAGATTTTACACAGAGGTGAGTAACAGATGCTTTCTGTTTTTCAGTGAAATACCATATTATTTTATTTTAACAACACTTTCTGCAGTAGACCAAACTAACATCTGGTTTGATTCCGTTGGAGTTATGCAGAATGAATCTTACTCGTTAACCTTGCAGATTTGTTGATAAAATATTTTTACTGCTCTTCTCTTTTATTGTTCTTCCTCCTCCCCTACATACAGTAGACTGAAGAGAGAAATGAATTTTGTAGAGATTTAGATGCTTAGGGTTGCAAACAGGTGCCAAGTGGAATTTTCAAAATCAGCAAGGATCATCAAATGCTTGACTACTTTTGAAACTAGAAGATAGGTAGTGTGTTTTCTTCTGTACTTCAGAAATCTCACATGGCATCCACGAGCATTACTACAATCTCACATCTCTGAAATTGTCGCCTGTTGTCCTCTAAAATGATCATGTGTAATTAAAGAAACTTTAAACCTTCTTGGGCATAACAAGCCATTTTTAGGTTTTTGCTGTTTATTCTGCTTCGTGAAGCTAACTACTTTTTTTTTTTTTTTTTTTAAACTCATTTATTTCTTGCTTTTAGTGTTGTTAGGTTTTGTTAAAAAAAGAATTGTCTACTGTGGTGAGGTATACTGGAACTTTAAAAAACAGTGTCAGTTCTGAAAACAGTGGAAAATGCTGTTTAAAGAACAAAGAAGCCCCTTCTCCCCCTACTCTACTCCCCAAATAAAAAAGAGAAAGAGAAACTCATTACATTTATAATGTTTCTAAAGTGCATGAAAGTAACAGCTCTGGCTCCTAATGTTGCTAACAATACTGTTTAATTTAACCCATCTGCTCACTCAGCCCGTGTGCACAGTTGGAGCGTGCAGTAACCAACATCGTTTGTGATTGAAAGAGGAGTGTAAAGTAGGGAGACAAGTAGAAAATTTTAAGTTGCGAACCAAATAGGTAAGATCGTTTCCTCCGGGGTGTCTAGTTTTGGAGTGGCTGAGAAGTAGGTGCCAGGCTTTGGCAAGGTGATGAGAAATGCCTGGGTTAGGTGCCCCATGTCCTGGTGTGATCGCTGCAAGGAGCTGGGCCCCTCTGGAGAGGCATCCAGAAGTCTGTGCTCTGAGTGGGAAGAACAAGATAATAGGAAACGCTAATTACCAGTATGTGTTGAGGTCCTGCCCCCACCTTGGAGCTTAGGCTCAGGCTGTCCTTTGGTTCTTCATCCACTTGGGAGCCAGCGAAGTGAGGCCTTGTGGAGAGTTTGTGGTGCAGGAGGAGATTGCTCCTGCCCTCCCCGTAGTGGTCCAGCTGGCAGTGTGCAACAGGACCTCTGCGTTCAGGTCCTCCTTGGCTGAGAGTCCTTCTTGGGAGGTCACCCTAACCTGAGAGTGGAGTCTCTCTTGAGTGGCAGAAAGAGAGCTGTGGCCAGAAGAGTGTGCAGAGGCCAAGTGTGACCTGGCTTTGTTGCCACCGATAAGAGGGTGAGTGAAATGCTAAGGCTGCTCCTGTATTTAACTTTAGGCTGTCACTGGATTAAAAGAAGAGAAATAACCCAGAGACTATGACCAACTCAGTGCAGACACAGGTTACCTTACCAAGGAGCCTTCATTTCTGATGGTGGTTTAAACATTTAGTCTACTAGCCTGAGTGTTGCCAGATGCTGAGATTTAACAGCTCCATCTACTCCAGGCAAGAGGATGTACAATCTAGATGCCACAGCTGCCACAGCAAATGTCAGAATAAAAGGAAAAGAAAAAGTAGCTGGAACATGCATGGCTGGGTATCACTCTGAACAGGCAGCACAGTCCTTGCCATGCTTTTATAGCACCCAAGAAGGAAAAGCTGATTTGAAGTTTCTTTTCTTTTGAATCTTTTTCATTAAAGGATATGGCCACCTACTGAATATGATTTGGAGGGAGCATTATGGTCAAGCATAAATACTATACCTGTAAAGTTTTATTGTTTGTGTTGTAAATATAGAGCCCAAGCCTGATTTTTGCTTTCCTGGTAAAACAGTTTCCCCTTCTATATGGGTTTCATTGCCTTGATAGAGAGCAGCTCTGAATTTTTGATGAATTATGTATGGTCATTGCTGTTGTCTAAAGAAAAGTGCAGAAACTGATCTTTCATCACAATTCAGGTTTTTCTGGCCTTGGTCTGTTACTGGGTTGACCAATGTGAGAACAGTACTGCAAAATTCCGTAGAAGGGGTAACTACCATTCCAGGGTCTTGCAGCGTTTCCTCAAGGGTTTGTTTTTTCAGTACATGCACACGTGTGTGTGTGCGTGTGTGTTTTCAGAATAAAAACAGAGTAATGCAGGGTACAGGGTAATGCAATGCAAGGAAGATGCTGATTTCTCATGGTAATCTCCTTCAGCTATCTACTGGTTTTAATGCATCAGAGGTAAATGAAAGAAAATTTAACCCTGACTTCCTTGCTGTCACATGTAAAGCAGGCCACGTAGGAATCTCGTTTAGGCTAAGAAGTCAAGAATTTCTGTGGTAGTGATAACTAAGGTGGAGAAGCAATCATGAAGAAGCTATGTAATGCAGTGCGGCAAACGAGTTTGTGACTAGAGCATGGATTAAAGCAAAGGAAACACAATGAACAAGTCTTTTATTCCAGATCAGACATTTCAGCAAATATTACAGCTTAACTTCAAAACATACCTTGCAACTAATGAGGTGATAGCCGTGCATATTAATAAACGCAAAGCTATAGTCATAGTCATCACACCCACATCAAACGTAAACAAAAGATTAACACCTACACTACTTCTTTGGAAGATGTGAGAATGTCCCAATGATAAGTGTGCTCTTTTCCCCAGAGGATAAGAAGTAGAAATGGAAGGGTAATGAGAAATTAACTTAGATTTAAAACAGAATTAGCAATTAAACAAGTCTAATCATGTACAAAGTCAAAGTTTGTATAAAGACAAACCCAAATCTGTTAAGTTCAAGAATAAGTATAGACCGTATGCATTTTATCTAGTATGTTTTTCTCTGTCACACCTTCTTATTAAAAGAAATGTTTGAAATAAATGTTACCCACTTGTGTTTAATTGAACTGATCTGTATTTGTATGCATGAGTGTGTGTATACTGGAGACTGGTGTATATTGCACTGGTCTTGGGACTGTAGTTTCTGAGTAGGTTTTAAGTTTGTGTCAGAGTTTTGGGAAGTGTTTTCTGGTTTGTGATGTGTGAGGTTGAGCAGAGTTGATCTGTAGACCTTCCTGGACTGCCTGTTGGTTCCGCGACAGTCTACGACAGGGGAGGTTTGTGCTTCACTCAGACGCTCTCTTCCCATTTTATTTCTATAGAAGTGTGTTCAAACCCTCCCTTGTTTTGATTTAAGCTAACTGGAGCGGAGGAGGGCTGGTTGGTAGGGATGGGCAGGTTGGACAGTCAGTGTTCTGCCTTCTCAGCAGGAGCTGTAGTTTGCTGAGGATTTCAGCAAAGATGTCAAGAGCAGCATACTTGGCTTGCTCCCCCCATCACACTTTTTAGCTTTGTGAGAATTAATCAGCTTTAGTGTTGTGTGTAATGAAGCGCAAACAAAGCTAATAAGGCGTGTGTGTACATATACATACGTTCCTATATACGTATGTATAGCTAAACACATACCTGCGCACTCATGGGCTGCTTAGCCGTATTTCAAAAAATAAAATCATGACCTCTGCAAAAAGCATGCTAGTGATGTCATTTTGGCAAGAAAATATATTCATTCTTCCAGCAGCTTCACTGTGTTAACAGTAACGTTCTGTGAGCTGTCCGCAGCTAGAATCTCTTTTGTATCTTGTCTCACTTGAACCTATTGCAGTCTTATATTTTTAAAACACAGAAGAAGTCAAGAGACAGCTTTTAGAAATCATTTTTTCCCCCACAATCATTAATCCATTTGCTTTTCAATAAAGCAAAATGACTGAAATGTTTGGTGTTCAGAAAGCTGAACCTCTGACAGTTCTGTTTACTGGTAAGTAAGAGCTTGGAGGTCCCATTTATCTGCAGAGAGGTGAAACGACTTAGATCATAAAGAGAACTTGTTCATCCTCTATAATGATGCTTCATAGAAATCATTTGTATTAAGCAAGCACTGGTAATGGGAGCATAATGACCCCTTTTGGCTCTTGTTTAAATTCTTTCACTTCTAAACAGTAATATTAATCACAAGCAGATGGTGCAGAACATTATTTATGCACATTTGTTTTCCAAAACCAAAAAATATTTAACCCATTAACTGAAGCAGTTTACAAACAAAAAGACTAATTTACTGATTGGGTGATTTTTTTTTCTCCCTACTTTCAATTTGAGATACTTTGTGAAGTGACATTTTTGTCTAAGATTGTCATTTCCTTTTTTTCTTGAGGAAACCAACACAACCATTGGAATTTATAGCAAATATTTGCTTAAATTCTCCATTTGTAGTGCTATTTAATTTGTGCTGGAAAGACAAATAGTATTTGTTCTTAGCAGAGCTTGTTTGGCTGCAGCTTGCTCAGCAGAGTCCTTAACCTCCACAGGCTTCATTCAGTTCCTTTACAGGCTGATTGCCGATTGCTTTTTAGGATTTTTTTTTTTTTTTTTTCCCAGTTTGTGGAATGATGTTAGGCTTAAGCAATACATAACGAATGACAGATGTTTTTAATTATATCGACTTACGGTCACATCCCATGTGGCAGCAGGAAGGGGAGATGGGGTCTGCAGAGGTGATGGCTGGAGGGAGCCTTGGTGCTGCTGCCGTGGTGGGGCTGGGCAGCCCCGATGGGACAGGGGACACACGTGCCTTGGTCGTTTCCTCTGCCTAGGTCGTGTTACGGGAATGAGGACTTGGAGAACATCCTGCCTCTTCCTCTGAACTCGTGAGACGTACCCAGCTGAGCCCTTATAAAACGAAAATTTGGCTGTGTGTGTGTTGCCTCATCACCACATTCTCTGAGGTCGTAGTGTTCCAGGCTCTGAGCTGCCTGCTGTCTTCCCAGACCCCTCAGTGCCTAGAGTGAAAGCATTTTGACGTCGTCAAAAAATAGTGCCTTTGATCCAGTCCTGATCCCACGAGCCTGTTTCCAGCCGTACTGTACCAGAATGTTACTTGTGCTCATTTGGTTGTTAATTATTTTTGTTAGATCCTTTAGTATTAAAAGCGAGGACCTGTTGTTATACTGCGGCTGTCATTTAAAGTGTTAGTACTGTAAACAGCCGGACTCACAGTGCACAATGTCAGTATCTCCTGTACGGATAACTGCGTATGCTGAGCCCAGCAAACTAGGTGGCCCTGTTGGCTGCCCTGGCCTTAGGAGGGAGGTTGGGCAGGATTGCTGCCCAGCTTGCTGTGCCTGGCACGCAGGATAGAGCCTGCTCCTGCCTCGTTAAACTTAGCAAAGTTACTTGGCACCAGAGAGGAGTATGCTGCTTAGCGGTTGCCGTAAGCAAATATAAAAGTCTTCCTGAAGTTTTAGTTAGAAAAAATATTCCTAGAATGTTGTTGGGAAGTGCGTGGATTGCTCTGTAGCAGTATTTTGTCTCATCACCTGAGGTGGGGGAATAGGTAAAAATCCCACAAAAACACAGCATGCAGATTGAATTTCTAAAGTTGAAATGGAGGTGAGGGTACCCAGACCTAGTTTGTTGATGCTGTAACATGGTGAAGACGTTTGGGACTGGTGTTTCTTTTGGCTTTGGGGAGGAACTGCAAAATGTACTGCCAGTATTGATAGCTAACTTAAACGTACAGACTCAGTTAAGCTATATAAAGTGTCATGGAATGTTCCCCCTTTTTAAACTGGAGTTTTAGCTCAAATATAGGAAAGCGTTTAATCAGCTTGTTAATTGAGGTTATACATTTTTACATTACAGAGACAAATTAAGCAAGCTACTGTGGTACCAGAAGACATCTGCTAAAGAAAGGCAAACTTAATGATAAACAAAATTAGGTTCTTTTCTAGTTGGGTTTCATCCATCTGCGCCCAACTAGTGTTCACTTTTAAAGAAGGCAAAGAAACAAGCTATTGCTTTTAATCCGTAATGACAGAAGAAAGCAGCGATTAGGCTGAGCCACTGTGCTCTCATCTTCACGAGTGTAAGCCAGGCCGTATCGCGCACATTATGCGTTCCCACTGGCATCCCTGGAACAGAAAGATGCTCAGTGTTTCCTGCGGTACAGTTAGGCTGGATGTTTAGCAGTTTATTCGCACATCGATTTTACAGTATGCAACAGAAGTCTACCAACTTCTTTTGACATCAGAGGGGGTCAGCAATAAGATCTTTGCACTTACAATCTGGCTTTACAGCATGTGTTTAAGTTTTACATGCTGAAGCAGGGATTAGTAATCATTTTAATGTGTTAATGGCAGCTAACTTCTGTAAAAGCTCTGAAACTGAGCGATCAGAGCCTGTTGGTGCAGTAGGAGCCGTGGAGGTGGAAAGCAGTAACTTTGAACACTGGTGGGCAGAAGAGCAAAGCTGCAGTGTGCACATTCCCGTGGCAGGAGAAGGCTTGGACGTGCTTGTGCTTTCTCTGTGTTCCTGTATGCAGGTGTTTGTATGGGATACTTAGTGTTGCCTTTTTTTTTTTTTTTTCCTAAGAATATTAAGATCTACTCTTGTCCCTACGTGGAATAATTAAGGAAAGGCTGACAGAGGAAGGGCGAGGCAGGGCTAATTGCAGTAATGCAGAGCACAGGACTGGCAGGACCCGTGAAAGGGCAGCCTAGCTGTTCCTTCGTCCTGCGGCAGGCTGACTGCTCGCACCACTGCTTTTTGGTTTGTCCCTAAGTTGTCCAGAGGTAGCGGCTTTTTTCTAGGAAGTCCCATAATTTAATTTTCTGACTTTCATATGGTTTATTTCTTATGTAAACCTTAAAAGAAGGTTTAAAAAAACCCCATACCCTCCACCCACCATGGCTTTTGGCCCACTACTTTTTGGTCTGTTCACCCTCTGCAACGCAGGTTGTTCCCTTCCACTTCTTTTGTAGCAGACTTTTCTGTATTTGAGAGCTTGGAGTTTGTCCCCTGTCTTCTCCACTTCATGCCATAACATGCAGACCCTTCCTCACAGCACTGCTCCAGTCTCCACCCCAGGCAGTTGGTTCATCCAGTATTTATGCAGTTGATTAATCCCTGTCTAAATGTGGCACTTCCACTTGTCCCTATTGAATTTCATCATATTTTTTCAGTCTCATTTGCAAATTTGTCAAGATGGCTTTGAATTCTGGATCCCGTCCTTCAGTGGACTTGCTGCTCCTCCCAGATTGGTGTCACCTGCAGATTTAATAGCATGGATTGTCAGTGTTTGGGAGGCACAGATGTAATGTCACCTGTGCTAATGACTTACAAACCAGAGGTTACATTTGAAATGTATCTTTGAAATATTTTCTATTAAAATCTATCATGGCAGTGATTCTATTAAAATCTACCGTGCCAATATTCGTAACGATCTCTGTATATACGATGCATATCCAGGATAATATAGATTAAATCCCGTTTTGTTCCTTCCACAGACGTGAAGCCGTCGAATATGCTGGTGAACACGCGAGGGCAGGTGAAACTGTGTGACTTCGGGGTGAGCACCCAGGTAATTCCCCCCCTCAGATATCTGCCTGCTCTCTCTGATGCCGAAATCACCTGGCTGCCAGGCAGGCGGGCCCCCAGCAAGATCTCCTCTGCTGGGAGAGCACTATTCATTTTTAATCTCTGGGCGACTTTTCTTCATCTGAGTATGATTGTTCATTGTTTAATGACAGTAAAAACTGCTGATATTGTAATTACTACTTACGAATAGCACACTTCATTGATATGCAGCTTCGATATGAAAGCGTTTTGGCCAGACAAAAGGGAGGGCAGAACGAGAGATGTGTCTGGGGAGCCCAACTGGCCCACAATAAAAATTAATATTGGGAGTAACAATAGTGGTGGGCTTTTACAATGTGCAGCACAAATTTTAATTAATTTCCATTTTGGGCCTCCCTGGAGAACTTCTCTGATAGTGACCCATGAGCTTGCTGTGATGTTGATTTGAATTTCAGCACCTTTACTCTCAGCCAAACATGAGGACCAAAGAGAAGGTCAGCCTTGTATTATAAGTTGTCAGAGTCTGTTGTCCCTCCAGCGTATTTAGCGCTCATTGCATTCAAGTGATGAATGTGGCTTTATTCACATCTTGAGCCAGCTGACTGAAAAATGAGTGCGTTCAATCCTACTTCAAATTGACTTTTTATATCAGACTAGTTTGGGGTACTAAAGCGATAAGCATCCTGTTTAACAGAATTGTTTAAGGTTATCTGCCATAAACTGTAATGCAGTGCTTGTTTAAATTGGAACTCTCATTCAAAACAAAAGAGAGATTTAATCATTTTTAATGCCTTCGCAGATAAATTTGTTCCCTTTTACATAATTTTTAGTTGATTTATAGGAATGATGATTGTAGGTTAAATGAGGAATAATTGCCCATTTTATTTCCACATTATCTTTATATTGTTCTAACAGACTGTTTTGTCTGATAGCTGGTGAATTCTATAGCCAAGACGTATGTTGGAACAAATGCTTATATGGCGGTAAGTGGATTTATGTAGGAATAACATTTAAATAGAAGTATTTGTTCACAGTCTTGCTGTATGTAATGGAGGATATATAGTAAATCAATTCTCAAACTTCCTCTCCCCCCGCTTCAGCGTAATCGTGTGTCACAAAACACCTCCTGTCCTGCCTGTGCTCAAGTAACAGCTCTGTGGCAACTACAGGTCTTGCTATATGGAAGAGTAATACCGGAAGAGTGTTTCTTTCATGTATTTTAGTTGTCTTTAATGCATTGCAACAGCTGGGTACAAAAAAGAGAGCCAGTCTGCAGTAAAAAAAAAACAAAACAAAACAAACATCTTTCCACAGACAGCCTGGAGCTCCTTGCAGACCGCTGCTGGCCTGTTACTGCCCACAGTTTGGGAACTGCTGCTCTGAGCGTTTAAACATGTGCATAAAGTCTCCCAGATCTCCTTGATACCTAAGCACTTGTGTGGTGTTTCCCATGCGAAACTGCCATGTTTAAATCTGAAGCTTAAATATTTGGGCTAGTAACACCAGGCCACTGAACTGCATGTTGTATAATGTTCATACATGTAATAATGTAAGAAGTCAGAAGTGCATTTCACTTTTCTATATAAATTTTAGTCAACAGAATGCTTGCGTGTTGTACAGAAGTTAGTGTGTTTTCCACTAGTCAGGCTAATTAGAATAATTTTGGTTCCTTGTTTAACAGATGTGAAAACTTAATATAATGCTCTAAACTGAAGCATTTAACTGTTTTCTTTTATTTTTGGTCATTACAAGTTTTTGTTTTTGTTTTAGCAAACTACTTATGTTGTAGTATTGATGAGGAAAAAATCAGTGTTCAGCTTGTTTTAAAAAAAAAAAAACAAGTGCAAACAGCAATACAAAATGGTTGATACTTGTGTTTTTCAAACCTCAGAAAAGAGGAGAGAGAAATCCATGACCTTTAATTGCTTTCAGGTATTTTTTCTTACTTTCTTGTGAGGAGAAAGCATCCCAGGGTGTCCGTTTGTTTGCTAAGTGCTTTTCTAGTCAAGGTGTACTCATTATGTGGCTTCTGAAACACTCATGCCACCATCCTAGAAAGACTTGGGCTGTCCTTTGTGATCAGAATATTATGTGCATAAAAATGTTTTTTAAAAAAAAAATCTGGTTATATGTATTACCACTTTTGCTAGTAAGTCTGCTGATTTCTATGCCTCTTCTCTAAAAGAACTGGAATATTGTGATTCAAACAAATAAACAGCTTCAAATTAATCAACTTCTTCAACTCAGTTCTTACTTTTAGTGTGGTCTTAAGCAGATCTAATAATTAAACCGTATTACGCTTTTAGTGTACAAATCAAGGTTACTGTTCTCTTTCCCAGGTGTACATTAAATAAATTACATTTTTCTTCTTCTTCTTCATGGATGGCTGTGATGCATTCATCTATTAATTGAAAAGGAAGTTTAAGCTAAAACCTATTTGATCTGATTTCTTGTGTTAAAATTGTTTTGCTTGCTGAATTCATTGTTTGTCGTCATCAAATTTGTAATGTAGCCATCAAAATATATTGAAGGGCATAAACTTTGGTGTGTCTGCCTAGTTGAGGGACCAGGAGTGAATCTGAAACCATCAAAAATGGAGGTATCTTTTTAAAATACTTTTTTTTTTTAATTGAGAAATTGAAATTTCCATCAAAAACACGTTTTATGTAAAATCATTTTATTACTTACTATATACAGAAAAAAAGACTTTTTGGATGAAAAAAAGTAACTAGTTGTGGAAATCCGTAACAGAAAGGATTCTGAGCTGTGTATCGTTAGGGTGAGCTGTGCGTTGCACGCTTTACTTTATGCATGTGTTGTTCTTATTTCCATCTTCTGCCCCATACTTTTAAAAGAGAAATTCATGTGACTAAACTTTTTGTTTGAATGTGCAAACGATTTGCGTCCCACTATCTTCTGTGAATACATTATTTCTATATATAAATTGTTTAAAGCTTGAGCTGTTACAGTGGATGAGTAAGCAATTTCACATCGCTCCGTTTGAATTATGCATCTGCCTTGGTGCAAAGGCTGGGGCCTCGCGCAGAGAAGCTCAGCGAGGGTTCTCGCCTTGGCAGAGGTGTGCGGTGTCTGCCCGTAACACATGCTCGGCCTGGATAGGTGGTACCACCTTATGCTATAGAGGCAGATGTGTCACTGGCTGTACGTTTTTGCCTGCTATCTGCATCTCTGTGAGGACTTTTGTCAGTAGAAAAGGATTCTTAAAAATCATATCCCTCTATGATGCTGGTGCAAACATTTCTAAGATATGTTTGGCTTAGGCTAACTGTACTTATGAAGGCTCACTGTGATTTACTTCAACAATTTTTGGTGGCTCGGTCAAAAAGATTTTTTCTGTTTATTTTGCTGTTGTTTTGTTTTTTGTGTGTGTTTTTTGTTTGGTTGGTTTTTTTTATTAGGTTATGGCAATTGTGGAAGGCTACCCTTAAAGATAGCATGGGCAGCACTGTTTTTTTACTTAACATTCATGCTGCAATAAAAGCTCTTGACCTGGGATTAGCAGTACAGAGTAAACATCTGAAAACACATTGGACTGGCACTAATTTGGGAGTTTGTTTTCTAAAAAAAGGTCTCTGGATTATTAAAGACTAAAAATACAGCCAGTGCTTTGTAGGTGGTTGGGCTAGACAGGTGCATTAACAGCACAGTAGGGAGAGAAGTCTCATGGAGCCTTTTATTGTTACATTTCATGCTGTACTTGACCTTGGAAATGCTGAAATTGTAGCTTTCAAGTAAAAACTAGCAGTTATATTTTACAGCATTCTATTTCATGAGGCATTAAACTTGCTACTAATAGTTTTGAGTGAAGTCTTTTTTCTATAGGTCAAAAATGAAGTTAAAAATACATAAAATAAGATGTCTGGCATGTGACTTCATTGATTATTTTGGCTTCAATAACTTTGCCTTTTAAACCATTGCCCAACCCATTGACTCAACATGAGGAGTTTGTTTTCCTAGCATTCCTTACTGCTGTGCCTGAGCTTAGAAATAGATGTATTCCGTTGATGGACTCTTACAACTTGACCTTGTGCTCTGCTGCGCATGTGTGAGTCATTGGCTTTTTTGTTGGATGAAACGGCCCAAACACAAATGCCAAGGCCAACTTTACAAGGTGCATAGCAATGCGTGGCCACACGGCTGAGCATAACTGAGTCCTTTGCTCTTGCAGAATCAAGGCAAAAATAAAGAAGTAAAATGTATTTGAACGGTGTGTTTGCTATCTGCCAGCTTACCTGGTGAGCTTTAAGATTCTTTGCATTTTCTCAGCTGGTTTGTTTGCCCTGGGCTAGCTTTTGTGTAAGAAGGACGCATGTTTGTTCACTGGGCTCAAGATGTTTCTGTCTGTCTCTTTGCAGCCTGAGCGGATTTCAGGAGAGCAGTATGGGATTCATTCTGACGTTTGGAGTTTAGGGATTTCATTCATGGAGGTATGCAAATATCTGTCATTTTCTTGTGCAGATTGGAAGAATCAAATGAACACTAACATCAAAATGTTTTAATACAGTCCTTGTATGCTCTTTTATATATGCATGCTTTTAATTCTTGCTAAAATTCTTGGCTGTATTTAGAATGGATTTGTTCTGACAGAGTTCAATTCAATAAGATACAGGGAGCCTCTGTGCAAACCGTGCAACAATCTTGAGCCCTCCATCGAAACTCCAGATGAGAGTAGAAAGTTGGGCCTGGTACATGGATGCCTCTACATCCTTTCAACACCTCTGGGTTTAAAGATGACAGTATGTCTATATTTCATCTTCGTAGGCCAGGATAGACAGGCCTATTATTAGGGTTAAAATAGGGTTACACAGATTCAAGGTTTGAGCTAGTTAATGCCCTTGCAAAATCTCAGCAGAAATCCTTGCATGATGGTATGAACCTCTCCCTGTCTGATTAAATAAAGTGTTTGAATTAAAATGTTCAGAACAGCTTTTAGAAAGATTTCTCAAAAAGATAGTTTCATACTGGAAAAGTCTTATCAAAACGAAGCAGTTTGAAGAGAATGTGATTAATAATACAGAAATTCGGGAAAACCTGTACTCTCTGCAGATTTGGGCTGATCAAGGCTAGTTTTGATTAAAGAAAAAGGTGGGTCGTTGTTTCTGCTTAGGACTCATGTTTTAAAAACATAAATTTCAAGGACTTACAAAATGGATGATTATTTAGAGGGAAGATAACTTAGAGATTATAAGTTGAGTAGAAATGCCTGTGCTATGATAGTGTCTTGACAAATAAAATCAGATCTGACTTGGTGTGGTCCAGGAGAAGGGACAGGTTGCTCTGCTCTGGTGACGACAGCAGGATATATTTCCATAGCCTATTTCACACTGGGCCAGGCTGGTCACAAACAAGCCAGCTGCAGCCCAAAATCGTAGCAGCTTGTCGGCTTGCGCAGGATGCTCTCGGGAGACTTTTTCAACCCAAGAAGAGTGTTATGAGAGAACTTCCCCCTGCGTGAAGCAAAGCCAGGTCCCGTCTAGCCCAATGGCAGTGAGAATGCTGTACAAGCTCTGCCCATTTGGTTCTGTTCAGTGCGCTAGGGATGATCACCATTACTGGCTGATGCTCTGGCAGAGATCCTTTTGATTGCTTCTTCCTAATGAACAGTTCATTTGAACCACTGATGGCTTGCATCATCTCTCTTGTGCAGCCTGACGACAGCGTGATGCGATTACTGAAAAATATAGGTGCTGTTCCCTTTTCTTCTGCTACATACAGCATCATTGAGGTGAAGCGGGGTATACCTTTTGGTGAAGTGCGACTGATGCTATTAGCAGAGGATTAGATAGAAGTCAAGTTGTCTTGGTGCTGGCCCTCTGCATCTAGGCAAATTTCATATTTTGTAGCCTCTCTAAGACTGTTCTTATGTTTTCAAACAAACCAAAATGAAAATATTTAATGCTGAATCATTGCATTCAGATCTTGTAAATCTTCTTCCAAGTCTGATTGAAGCTAACTCTGAATATACGATAATGACATACTTTAAAGTGTCACAGGGGATGCAGTGCTGTTAATTTGTTTTACTGCACATTTCAATGGCTTGTGATACTGGAGAGTCCTCACAATTTTGGGAGAGACACAGAACATACACACTCTGTAAATGAATCTATCTGACAAAAGGGCTACAATGAGATTGTATTACATTAATACTTGACTATGGTGTTCATTCTGATTCACAGTGGAATAGAGTGATATAAATGCAAAGTTATATAGAGCAAGTATTTACTGGTTGCTTTGCTAAATAAAAGATGTTTCCATGTGGAGCAGCAATCTGATGATTTGCCGTATAGACCAAGACATTTGGATCTTAGTTTAGGTTTATTATTAGGCAACCTGGCTGGTCATGAGTTTGATTTAAAGGATGAATTTCACATCATATCCAGCATTAGGAAAACTCCTTTCATTTGCATTTTTTCTCCTCTTTCAAACCGTCTCAACTTTTTTTTACTCTCTTTCTCTTTCCACAAATGTCTTCTGAACCAGATGTACAAAACAATTTGGTTCTGTGTGCTTTGTTAATTGGTATGTCATCTGGTCCTCTGAGACCTCTCTTCAACATGATCACTGTTTTATTGAAGTGGTTTGAGTGATGTGTTAAATGATGAAAGCAAGGACAGTGGCTTAGAAAAATGTCTCGAAAAAGGTGAAGAAGATGCTCAAAGAGCCACACAAGGTCACTGTCATTAAAGTAACACTGTATTGACTTGGGGATTGGTAGTGGAGACACTCAGGCTCTTGTTGATGGAGCTGTTAAAAAGGGAAGTAAGCACTTGCTGTAGGATTTTAAAATCATTTCCACTTAGTAGTGTAATACTGTGATCCCTACAACGTCAAGCTAGCACAGTTATAGCATGATAATTTGAAAGAAATGGCATATGGGACCAAGTTGGCAAGGTTGTTTTTTTTTTGACATAGGATAATATGAAACAGCAGCTAAGTAAATCTACTTATTTTCTTTAATATTATTCTGAGCCTTTGAAATGTCTTGAATTTCTTTGCTGCAAAGCTATGTGTAATAAGAAACTGAATTGTTACTTTCGAGGGTTAAGAAACTGCCTCGAAAAACTTGCTAGCAGTGTGAGAAATATTAAATATGGGTACCATGTAAGTTTTGGGAGATAGTTTTTTGCAAAATAAATAAATAAAAAGAAATACTGCTAACTGTATTATTATTATTTCTTTTTTTTTTTTTTTGAATTTTGCAGTCCTTTCTTCAGGATTTTTTAAAGAGAATTAAATTTAATACCTGATCTGTAACCGTGTTTAAAAGTGTTTCATCACGAACAGTTTTCATGGGGGTTTTAGATGTAGTTTTATTTAAGTGTTCTGGGATTGACAAAGCAAGTTCAGTTTAAACCAATGACATTGCTGTCATTGCACTGAAGACTATGTCAGCATTTTCATTATAAAAGCTGTTTTTCAGAGGGTTTATAACTCAATCATAAAATACACTCCACACTGACTGGGCTGAGCCTGGGTCCTGTTTGTGTTCTGTAACTGATTCAGTCTCCCTCCAAAAAAAACATGCACCGCACAGGAGGATAGATTAGATTGCCTAATATTTCTTGTTACTCTGCCTGTTACCCTAATCCTGCCTTACATGGCTGCTATCCAGTGAATCTTTGTTATTTTTTAAGACAGCATTCCTGTCCTGTGGTGCCTTTGTGTGGAGATGTCTGAGGTGTTACCTTCGGCTGAGCCACTTCTCCTGGGATAAGCGGCTGCCGTAGGAGACCAGAAGCTGGGTGAGGAGGGGTTGGTTGGACCCAGTAGGGCCAGTGTGTTCTCAGGTGCTCCTGCTTCCACAGAGCTTTGCTTCTTGGTTTTGCCCTGGATTTTGCTGTCTCAGAACTGCATACTGAGGAGCACTTGCTTGCTCTCTAGACAGTACTGAGGATCAGTCTCCTACATACCATGAGGAGATGGTGGTAGGCAAAGAGAAGGGAGTTTTGGGAAGGGAATGGAGTAGGGCTGTGATCCGAGCTGTTCGTTGAGGCAAAGAATAGGCTTGCAGATCTTTGTCAGATAATCCAGGGCTCATTTTATCTACAAATACAGCTGGAATTGTATTTAATTGCAGGAAATGAAAGTGATTTGCTTATGCCACAAACCAAGCAAGTTTTGGAAGTAGAATATGAGCTTGTGTTTGACTGATGGTGCCTTTTTCCCACTTCTGTTCCTCCTTTTGTATCATTTCCTAGTCTCTACTTCCCACTGTCCTCTGGTGAGAAAAGCACCTACTTCCCTGTGTTTCAGGCTTCCTTTTAGAATGAACTTTTCTTGCTAAGATAATCAATGTTCTCTCCTCCAGAGGAAAGAAGCTTTTGTGTATCAGTTTTAATGTTGGAAACAAATGGTTAAAACTCCCCAAATACGTGTTTCAAGTCCTCAGTCACTGGAGTTTTCAGTTATCTGCATGTTTGCGAGAGCTTTCAAGGGCTGCTAATTGTTTGTGACATTTGTGTTAAGATGCTGTTTTAAGCAGTATTTCATATCACAGATATTCAGCATTTGTGTGCATTCCCGTATGTAGGAACACCAGTATATATCCAGCAAAAATGCCTTGCATCATGTATTTCAGGTACACATACGTATCTTCTGAGTGGGGTTAGCACTGTTTGCCTTTAATGTCAGCATTATGGACTCTTAGACCTGTCAGCACATTTGGGCTGGGAGCACAACTGGAGGTGCAAGAGGAGCACACTCAGACCATGAAGGCAAAGAGGAGGAACATGTCTGAAGAGTGTGCTAGAAGAGAAGCTGCTGTGCTTTAAGATGGTTCTCTTAAAGCACTTCAGTCTTCAAGATGTTTGACTGCAGAAAACTGATGTAAAGATGCATGTGTAAGTAATCTGGTCAAGGAGAGCAGCTTTCAGAAGAATTGTTTCTAAAGGGTCTAAAATACGTGAACAGTCGCATGTCGTCATCACTGAAGTGATAATGGTTAAAGATCAAGACTGTGAGCTGGTCTCCAGGATAGTGAGCTGATTTACAGGAAGTCCTGTAGTCCTCTGCAAGATTTCATTTATGCATGGAGGTTATGGTTGGGATTTCATCAAATTTACACCCTTACCTAAACAATAGCAGGTAGATAGATGTGGGGGGACATCCGAGACCCGAAGCTGGGGTGGTACAGCATAGCTTTCTCTACTGGCAATGGAGAGAGGGTGAAAGTTTGGTAGAAAAGGGGTACAGCTGTGGTGGTGCAACTGTGAATGTCTGTGTGACTGCTAGAAACAAAAATGCAGTCAGGTTTCTGCACTCCTTTGAAGGCCAGAGGTGTTGTCCATGGGCAGCACACAAGTTTGCAATGTCTAGAAGTAGAAGTGGAATTTATTGTGGTCTAAAACTTGTCAGAAGCAAATTAAAGTTAAATAATTGTCTCAGTGCTGAGGCCCACTATCACAGTTGGCAGTGCAACGTGCTTGGAATGAGCAGAACTTTATTCTGCTCGTCGGAACTGGAGGGACCGGCAAAGGCCTCAGCATGGTGATGCCGCTGGTGCTGGTGAAGCTGCTACGAACGGCTCCTAGCAGAAGGCTTGAGGTCATCAGTAAGCAAACATTAAAAAAACACCATGATTTCCCTATTCCTATGCTGAGAAATCAAGAAGTTGTTAAATTAATGGAACACATTAGGCGGATCTGGGCACGTTTCAGTAGATGCAGTATGATTTTTTTCTTACTGAATTCCAAACTTCTCTAAATTAATGAAAACCACCCTTACTTCTGTGCCCAGCTATCCAAGAGCCAGCAGTGCTTGGATGCAGTGGGTGTTACTTTGTCTGCAAATCACTCTAGATAATGTTAGTATTTCAGAGGACTGATAATGCATAGGTGTGAGTGTTTAGTAGCAGGCATCTTTAAGGAAAGCAAGAACATAACAAGTGCTTTTTTTCAATGGCCCTCATCCTGTTACTCTGTATTGTTTAGGATTGTACGTAGTGTGATGTTTCTGACTTGTACGGATAAATCCTTACACGCTTCATTCAGCCACTGAAAGCAGCTGTAACACAAAATTTTGCTCAATAACTTGAATTGAATTCTTATCATAGAATATTTATGTAATTTTAATCATTCTTTACAGAATGATGTTTCAAAAACTTGTCCCTAGAAAAATCTAGTCTGCATTTTTTTCTTTTATTTTCCCTGAGTTATTTTGAGCAACCTCTCCAAGCAGTGGCTGTTAGCTCAGTTTCCACACCTGCCACCTTCATGCAGCCATCGGAATGAAGAAAGACAATGTCCAGCTACATCACGATTTTTGTGGTAGCGGAATTAGAAGTAAAGGTACCAGTGCCTGAGGGTTGGGTCATGAATTAATAATTGCTCTGTGGTGGAGGAGGCCCGTCAGAATAGCTGAAAACGGGGAAGTTGCCTTGCAGAGCGCTATCAATCACTCAGTGACCATAACTTCCAGTAATTAGTGTATTTTATGGGCCTTTGCTTCAGTGACTCGGAAGCACATATGCTCCACTCACAGCTAAACTTAGCCGGAGTAATATTCCAGGATGATTTATCCGCTTGCTGCGCTGGGATGTAACCCTATATTAGGTGAAGATTGTGAACTAAGCTGCAATAAAGTGTAAGTTTAGGTACAGTTTGCGCGGGTTGAGACCTCAATGTATCATGTTTCTCAGCAATTGCTCTTAGGCCACTGTGGGCAGTCTGTGCAGCAGCGAAATAAATAACGCGGTTCTCTACCTGAGTGGATGGATGGATGGACAATTAAAGGATAACATCAGCTGCGGTGTATATAAAATATGTAGGTTTATATATAATATTCATGTTCCCTATTCTTATACTATTCAGTATAGCTGTTTCAACTTTTAAAAAGTCAAAAAAAATGAGAAACCCTTGCCAGTTGAGCATGCCTTCCTTGGTTGTTTAATTAGTTCGTGAGGGAAGACGCTCCGGACCGAACACGAACTCTTCCATGCCGGTGGGGATGCGGAGCGGCTCGGCTGCTTCCAGCTGCGTTTCCACCAGCATAGCTGGATTTAGTGTTTTTCCTGTAGGTGCTGGATCTGAATCCAGCAAACAATCAGGAAGCATCCCTGCTCAAACAAGAAGTCTCGTTAATCCTTGTGGACCATTTGTGTCAATCTTGCGTGTGACAGTTTACATGGAGTGGGCCTGAAAGGCCCGTGTTTACCCCAGACGTTTTTCCCTTTGGAAAAGGCTATTCTGAGCAGCACCTTTGAAGAACCGACGGTAAAAGCCTGCTAATATAAGGGGCTTGTGGAGAGGAGGAAATGTGCAATTTAATCATGATTGTACGCGGTCTTCAGTTTGCAGTGCATTTACTATAGTTCATATTTAAAAGAAGTCAAAGTGAAACTAATTATCTTTAATTAAGGTGAATTAGGCTTTGATTTTTAATATATTTTATGTAGAGAGATCTCAAACTCATCTGCTCAAGCCAAAAAATGTCCCAAAGGTTATTAGGGCATATTTCTGTTGGGCCTGACGGTATTAGTAATAACCTTCTTTCTCATAGTTCCCGACACGAACAAATATGTCACTTCATCAGTCTCTGTTACCCGCACTTATGCCCCTCCGCAGGGGTCGCAGATTCCACAAGTTATCAGCTAATGGCGTTATACATTAAAAATTGAAGCTTTCCTCACTCTGAGGCCTTTCAAGGCTTTGTTCTTAAGCCCCAGACACTTTGGAGTGCAGCTGCAAACTATAGGCAGAAGATTAAATTAATTTGTAACTCTTTTTTCGTCCTGCATTACTAAATCCTGCACATTTAATTGAAACCCTACTTCAAGATGCTTTGTGTTTCTGTTCTTCTTTGTTGTCAGTTTAACCTCAGAAGCACTTTAACGCTGGTAAATTGCTGTTATATCCTTTTGGATTCTCTTTTTTTTTTTTTTTTAAACTGTGCAATAAGAGGACAGTGAAATTGATATTAGAAGGAAAGAAAAATCTTAGAGTAGTTTTTGAGGTATTTAATATTTATTAAGGTCCATACCCTGCAGAGTTTCAGGTGATTTTAAGCCATCTATCTAGAAATGTATAAATTGGTCTTGGAATGAAATTTCACCTAGGGAATTTTATGGTATCCAGTAGTTAAGTCTGATTTTTAAAGTTTCCTGTGTCTGAATGTTCCAGTGGTGGCTGCTTTTCCATAAAATGAAGGTTTAACTGCAGTGCACAATCTAAATGCAAAATCCTTAGATGGAAATTTAATTGTGTAAAATGTGCACAAGGTAATTAAGAACAAATTTTAGAACATTTCAGACTATAAAGTCCTCCTTCAGCTAGATCACTAGCGATATTGTAAGTGCTTATTTTCAATTTGCAGTTATGCTGAGAAACATGGAATGTGTCTAAATTAAGAATAAAAACATCCCATGCTTTTCAGTATAACTGTAAATTAAAAAACAACTTGCATAACATAGACAATAATCTAAGTGGGAGACTTTATTGCCTGAGTGTCCTAAAAATATGTTTTGAACTTCTTTCCCTCAGTCACTTTCAGAACAGGGTAAGGACTGTTGTTATTTTAATTCTGCTTACCAATATGCAGGAAAGCAAGTATCGTTTTAAAAGAAAGTGGTTTATCAGTGAGGATTTCTGGATTTCCATTTTCAGTTCCAGAATGGTTAATTACGTTATTTCAACAAGTCATTTTGATTTTGTCTTCACTTACCTGCACGTTAAATGTATGTTTTTAATTGCGAACAGGTTGAGCCTGGTTGGAGTTGCTTTCCAGCCCTTCTTAGGGCCGCTCAGTACAAAGGGTTTAGGCACCGAAACTGACTGCCTTTTTGCTTTCCCTTGTGTGTTTTTAGCGTATTTTGACACAATTTGATAAAGAACAGCCTGCATGCATGCTATACTTCTGCATTTTATTTACTCATTTAGAATTATTTATATCTCAGTTTATCAATTACTGTTTTAAAACTTGATGGTGCACCCTGTGCATCCATCTGCACCTCAGTCAAAGCCAGGGGGAATGCTCCTATCAGGTACTTGCACAGTGCAAACCATTTTTCAGGACACAACTTCACTGAACACCACGAAGGTGAGTGTTTTAAGTAATCTGATGGGCTAGTTTATGTCTACGAATGTAATAATAAAAAAATTTTTTAAACTGCACAGGGATGTAGTTGCTCTAAAGTGAAATAATGTAGGAAAGAGTTATTCTGACATATTTCTTGCTGGTATGGTTTGATTCTCATTTATATTTCCGTACCGTGCTGGCAGTGCAATTCACTGCACCTTTTTAAAATGCTCTTTGTTTTTTTTGGTTTTGTTTTCCTTTTTTTTTTTTTTTTACAGTTCTGGTGTAGTGTGAAGGTACCCATGGGGAAATGAGAACCAACTCCTCAAAGTTTAAGCATTCCCTTCTCCCCTTCTTAACATCCAGAGCTACATAAAATGCTGATCAGTTCCTGTCCCTAACTAGTGAGAATGGAAATGCTATATTTTGGTTATAATGCCTTAAAAACAGAATTAAAAGTTCCCAAGTTGCCTCATGTAAATGCAGAGGAGATAAGTTTTTGATAGTGTTTTAACTTAGTAGTTTGCATTTTTTGCATTCTGCATTGGGCTTACACTGCGTATACTTAAATGACTTCCTGGAGACAGATGATAGAGAGTACAAAAATCCCTTTAGTAAAGCTCTAATCTGTTTGTTTTTTGGTTATTTTTTTCTTTAACTGTGACACTATTTATAAATCTAAATCTACATACAGAGGTCATTGGTTGGCTGAACTTAAACCATTTTACTTAGTAAATTTAATTAAGAAAATACAGTGCAACTCATAAGCAAATGAGTTTTTCCTAGTTTTAAACCAAACCACCCTCTTGAGTGCTGATTGCCTTGCTCGACCCCTGGTGATATAGAAACAGGCAAAATTAAAAAGGACATTAAAGCTTCATTAAATCTGAAACACATTTAGTACAGTGACATATCTGCAGGCTATTTCAGGGAAGATTACATACTCTTTGGTAAGTTTCTTAATTTATAATACCTTGACAATCTTGTAGGGAGGAAACGACTCTGACTAGAGAATCGAGTGATGGTTCTGGGGGCTGCAGAACTGCCACGTGACCTGTCCATGATTGTATCGCTCTGCAGTTCTCACTCAAGGAGCAGCTTCACTGAGAACTGTCTTTCTTTTTTAACAACCCCTGAAGAACTTGTTCCTGATGCGTTTTGAATTCCTCGAGGCTCATTTGTGCTCTGCGTACTTAGGTCTGGCAGAAAACTGCTCTTTTTCCAGTTATTCTGCAGCCTTTGGAGTTACACAGGCGAAGCCCCTGCTGTGGCATGTGGTGGTCAGGTAAAGGAATCGTCCTTGAGAGCAGAAACGCTTAGTCTGAAGTCATCGTTGAGGTAGCGGTAGTATTTCTGCTTAAATAAGGTCTGCAGAATGATGCCCTGGGTATAGAGCCATAATTATCTTCTTATCATGCAGTGGGATAAATATTACATGCCTGCAAATCTGTAGCTATTGTAATGCCTATTCTTAAGTCAGTAGACATTAGAAAAAATAGGTTTTCTTCTACTTCATCGAAAAGTGTTTGGCACTTATAGGTTTATTGTTAAGCATTTACAGGCTATCACAGCAGCAGTGCTTCTTAGGCTCTCGAGCAGCTTCTCGTAAGTTAAGGATGGTCCTCCAAAAGCTGAGAAAATGAAAAAGGGCACCATTTTTCATGTTTTAGTAGCTTCTGGTCCTTAAGACTGAGCATGACAGAAAACTATTTAGCATTGTACTTAAAAAGCCATCAGAAAGTGACTGGCTTAGCTGGGAGAAGCTGTGAACCAGACAGAAGTGACAGAAAGGGTGGCGATCGGGCCTGCTTAGCTTAGACTTGTTTGTTGGAAGGATGAGTTTGCTGCAGAGAGAAGCTCTGAGCTGAGTGCTGCACCAGAAACAAAACGTAAAGGCAGGATTCACCCCAAAGAGTTACCAATCTTAAAGGCAAAGCTGGAAGACAAAGCGCAGAAGAAACCCAGAGGAGGAAGTTAGCTTAAACTCTATCACTCTGGAGAACGTGAGGAGATCTTACCGGTCTCGTCGCCTTAGTGTTGTTACCTGTTCAAGAGGTGAAATGTGTAGTGTAAGCGTTGCTCTCACAAACCAAGCAAACACAACGATCCCCAAGTGGAAGTCTACAAGCAAGTCGTAACTTTGAGAGATGAGTGGCACCACAGAAACTTCTGAGAAAAACTGTGCTGTGTTTTGTTATGCTATTGCTAGTAGGGATCCTCAATCAACACCATACTGATACAGTAGACCATAATGGCTCCTCCTCAGTCATTATGCAAACTCCCACTGATGAGATATTTAGGAAAGATTGGGGTGATTTTTCAGAGTGATGCATGGAAATTTAGATACACAGTTCTGATAACTGTGATGTGTCTGTGCAATAAGTAAGCGTTCGGAGTTATTGTACAAACAGTAGTCATGTTAGAACCCACGTTCCTTGTCTGTAGGCTTTCAGGACAAATCCTGTCTCAATATTGCAAAAGCTTCTTTTAAGAGTAATGACCAAAAAAAATTGTTTCCTTTCTTTGGGTTTCTGTTGCATGCCTCTCTTACGCAAATGCTTCAAGAACCTACTCTGCTTCTGTAATGTCTTTCCTCTGAGGATCTGGAAGAAGTTTACTGGATTTGTAAGGCTCACAGCCAAATGTCTTGTACAATAGTAGGTTTGGACGGCTACTGGAATTGCAGAAAGGGCACCATCTCCTTTGTTGTCTGGTTGCTTTCATTTGTGCTGAAAGCTTCTCCTTATTGCCTTCTTATGACTTTTTTCCTGACCTGGTGAGGGTCAAGTAGTCTACTGCTCTTTGCCCATCACTTCCCCACTTTGCTCCAGCTCTGTCTGTGCCTCATTGTTCGTACTCAGGATGGGTTTGTGCTGTCAGCCAGGCTGAAATTTCATCACAGGTTAGCACAGCTGCCTGAACTGCAGTCTGCCTAGGTCAAGTAACCGTGGGACTGAAGAGCTCAAGTAACAGCAGCAGTAGAGGTGCAGTGGAACAGCTTTCACCCCGCACTGGCTTCAGCCTTTGCAGTACATGACAGGATGCCTTTGACCTTCAGCATTGATGCTGTAACTCAGTCTGACATGAATATACCTAGTTTGTCGCGCAGACAAATCAATGGTAGTAGTGCATCCATAACCTTTTGGTGGACCACCTCCTGAAGCTTGGTGAGGGAAGGATCCGCGGAAGTTAACAGTGGGGCAGCGAAGCTCACCTGCCTGTGGCTCCTCTGTAAGCTCTGGAGAAAGGTGGGCTGCTCTGGAAAGCAGGTCAGAACAGGAAGATAACAGCTGCTCTGAATGCACTGGGTCGGGGGGTCTGTGTCAACTCTGAAAACCCTTGTCCTTCACCGACTAGTAGATAAAATAGACTAGTTGTATTTTGCTGAAATTGTTTCAAAGGCTCAGATGCCAATGGGGAAAACCCGAAGTCTTGTATCAAGCGAAGGGTTTACCGTGGAATAATTATTAGCTATGACATTATGTCAACGTTAATACTGTTGTTGGGTCTAATACCAATATTGGCAGATACACTGGTAATGCATCGAGTGACTTAGAAAGCAGCCTGGGCAATAAATCCAGTTCATATTGAGAGTATGCACGCAATTGAGAGTAGATTTGAAGAAAAGACAGTGTGTCATATTGCAGGTGCCATGATCTCTCTCCAGATCCCACTCGCAGATTCCTAGCTGGATTTGACACCAATAAGGGAACAAACCTCAGCTATATAACCCAGATTTTATTCTGAGCCTGTTAAGGAAGGACTTTGGGAGTTCAGTGCATGCTCTACAATACCTGTTCATTGCAGATAATTATCAGTAAAGGTCAGTGTCGTTGGCCTCACCGTTGAGGCTGAACTGGTTTAATTTAGAGTCCTCAGGAACTTGGGCATCAAACAGTGTTGCTGAGTGGTACAGACAAGAGCTTGAGAAATACAGAAATATTCAGAAATGTAAAACAAGGAGTAATTGTTGTGAATGACTCCATTCTAAATGCAGCTCTTTGTGTGCTTTCAGAATTACTTTTGCTGGCATTTTCCAATTTATACAATAGTAAGAGTTGAGTACTTTTCTCTCTTTAAGAAAATGTGCCCTCCATGCAAATCTATATAACTAGACAAATATTATTTCCTTTCCCAGCTTGCTCTTGGGAGGTTTCCATATCCTCAGGTAAGATTGTTCATTACTGCTGTTTGCCACTGTGACATTCATTCCTATGTATGAAGGTGCAGAGAGCAATTGTGAACATTTGAGCCACATACAAATAAATCTGTCCTGTTAAATTGAAAAGTGGTATCTTGAAGGAGTCATTTAGAAGTCTCTATTGATTTTTTTTTTCCCCCCAAACTCTAGATTTTCTTTTCCCTGGAGAGAAGGAAAATTATGATGATGATAATGATTGTTTTGTTGTGAGATTAAAAAATAATCCCATATGTACAACAGTGCTTTTGATGCCAGGAAGATATATCTACTCTTTTTTTTATATTTTCATTTTTCAATTCCAATTTTGAATAGTGGTGCAATGGTCTAAAATCCTCTCAAATCTAAATATAACTTGAATGGAATACATAAAATGGTTCTAGATTCTCCCTTTTAAGAGGACCTAGTATTAGTATTCTATTTAGATACTGGCATTTTCTAACTTCCCAGTGACCTAACTCAGTTTCATTGAAGCCGGTGGTAAAACTGTTTCCAACTTGGCCATGGTTAGGCCAATGCACTTTATTATAGCATAGCATTTTGATTTGTATGCTTGAAAACACATGAAGCTCTGAACAAAACAACCAGTCCAGAAATAGGTTTGATGATGACTTTAAATTCTTATTGCAAGATGGATGTTAGAATTCATAGTAACAAACTATTCTGTAGTTCTTCAAATTATTTTTTCCTGGGAGAGGGGAAAAACTGAAGTGTCCGGGGACTAAAATGAATTATTTGAATGTGGTTTTTATGTTTTTGTATGTTTTATGAACACTGTTTTCTGCATCTTGGTCTATACAGATCAGAGTGCCTGGAGGCATGTCTGATTTAAAGGTGGTGTTGGTCTGTGCTCTTTAAGCATCTATTAACTTGCTATTATTATGCAAATAACTGTTGTAATACACATACTAATTTATGCATGGTTAGATTATGCAGATGCCTCACAAACATGGTTATTGAATAATAGGCTGGGACTCATTCTCTCTCCCATTTTTATAAGCTGTTTTAAGCAAATTCTCCTGACACTTTTATGGACTTGTAAAGATTTTGCCTATGTAGAAATACACCGAGTTTTCTCTTTCTCATCTCCTATGGAAAACGTTTACGGACTGAAAGAGAGCTGTAACTGGTTACCAGAGCATACCTTGCATATTTTAGCCATATTTTGAAATGAACCCTCTCATTTGAGAGAGGGTTAAAAAAGAAGCTCTTGTGCTGAAGTGTCCTCCATGCGCTGGGTTACTCGCTTGTGCTCATTGAGTGTCTTGATGCTCATTGTGGATAGTTTGTTTTCACTCTAAATCAAAGTGACGTGGGATACAAATTAAGATAACCTTCTGTTCACAGAAGTGTTGGAGCTTGGGGAAAGAAGTTAGAGTGCATACTTTGTGTGTGATTCTAGACAAAAATTTGTTTTCTGAATTGGGAACAAAACACATGATTGCTAGCTTAAGATCCTTTTTGCTATTCTAATTAAAAAACAGATCGTGTTTGTAAAAGAATATTTGGCAAGTCAGTAGTCCATGAAATTGTGTATATTTTTAATGTAAAACAGTTGAAGAGGTGAAACTTTAAAATGAAGCTATTAAGGTTTTCAAGCAACTGCTTTTCAGAAGGATTTTTATGTGAAGAATACGTGTTTTAGATGTGTATGTACGTAGTTGGTCACAAGAACCCTCAGCAGCTCACTCTGACTAGGTGGATAATTCGTAGGGTTTTGGTGTTGTTTTTTTATGTCTAGATATATATTTGCCTCCCTACATAAGGGCCTGATCCTGCAGTCACTTGAGTAAATCCTCTTCATGTCAGTGGGTTTATTCAAGTGATTGAAACTAATAGTATGTGTGCTCGCAGTATTTGTCCTGAAATAACTTGGACGTACTTCTCTCTGAAAATGGAAGGTATGAATACATATTTGAGAACATCTGAATTTTCCTGCAAATGAACGTTTGTCTCCAGCTGTAGCCGAAAAAAAAAAAAATTCCCTTTTTCTCTATTTTTAAGACACAGACAAATGGTGTGTATAAATTCAGTTTAAATGAATAAGATTTATAGGGCAAATCATTGCAGTGTGGAAATTCAGGACTCCTGCAATATGCCAGTAAAATTAAAGGATGATTTTTTCTTTCTGGCCTTTAGTAGAGTATTTTAATGATAGAATTTAGCACTTTTCGTTTTCCATGTGTTTTATAAGCATTTATTTTGCTAACACTTATTTGTCACATTATCATTATTTAATCTTATGTTAAAGTCTTGTCTTGAAAGCTCTTTAAGCATGCAAGCAACTACTCATGTAAGTAAAGTTGCTTATGGGTGTATTTAGGGTTATTTTTTGTCTTAATATGCGGTTAATTTCATGATCTGTAGGTAAATGCCAACGGTAGTGACCTGAACAAGAAAATAAGAAATAGTAATGATTAGAACAGACTTTCCCACTATAAAAACTTTCCAAAGAAAACTCTAATCCTTAAAATGTAGTGAATTTCAGAAATGGATAATGGTTTTCATGTTTTTGGTGTTTGTTTTCCTGGCATGGTATTGCAACGTGCTGTTGCTTGTTTGCTGTGATGTAAAATTCCTTTTGGAAGAAGTAGTGTATGACACTCATAGGATTTTCTGTAGACATAAATGTAAGCACTTAGGGATATATTCTTCCCCTGATGTGCAACTCTATTAAAACTAATAGGAATGGTGTGTGCGCGTGCGCGCACACACACACACACAAAAAACCAGACTCTTGAATAAAGTTCTTTCCTACGTAAACATTTAAAATTGAAAGGAAACCACTTTCACCAAGCTCAGTACATAGTCTGTGTAGCCTTTTAGATAGGTGAAGAAAGCACATACAGGAAATAACTTCAAAATTTCTTTTAAAAGTCTAAACTTAATTTATTTGATTTCGATGGCAACTTACACATCTCTGCAGAAAGAACTGTAAAAAAAAATAATAATAATGATAACAACAACAAAAGGCCATGGAACCTCCTAGCACATTTAATTAAATTTTAAGTTGGAACCCCAAAGATGCGCAGCGGCTGAAAAGACTGCGAGACATACAGTTAATCACGGAGATTCAAATTCAGTATGTTGTATAAAAACATGGTGGGGGCAATGGCTTGTTTAATGATAATGCAATTTAGGAGAAATGAAAAGAATTGCCCACTAAATATTCTCGGCTTGTAGTCAAACTTTATACAAAGCAGGATGTTAAAAGGATGCTGCATCCATTAGGGAAATATTCCAAAGAAATAGGCAGCACTCAGCTGCCGAGGGTTTAATCAGCTATAGGGAAGCATGCATTACAACCACTGTATTTAAGATACTTCTGCATTTAGAGAGGTGTTTTCCTTCCTTTGGCTACAATTCCAGGCCGCGGTTAATAAATTACATGAAAATGACCCAAAGTTTAAAAAACAAAAATCCTGCCTCCCCGTCCGCACCCTCCCACCCCGCT